>CM019071.1:100954098-101244275 GCA_009667805.1 Leptobrachium leishanense
TCCTATACATGGGTGGTATCAATTTACTCAGAAGATGTTGCTGAACATATTTTGGGGTGTTTTTGCAGTAACCATAACTGGATTTGACAATTCATGCCTAAAGTACAATGTGAGTGAAAAAATAACACAAAAAGTGACTACCTGAAAGTTTGACATAGAGCTAGTGCATGGAAAGTGTTAAAATACAACTCTTTGAAGCACCCTAGGGTGTGCCCTTTCTAAAAATATATGGTTTGATGGGGGTAAATTACTTTGGCCGGCTTCAAAAATGTCCCAAATAGGACATGGGTGCATGATGACGAAATGTGAAAATTCCAAGTTGGAAAACTGAAATGCGCACCCCCCAAATAAGGCCTATTAGCCCCCAAATGACCCGACATACCTATATATGGGTGGTATCAATTTACTCAGAAGATGTTGCTGAACATATTTTGGGGTGTTTTTTGGCAGTAACCCATAACTGGATTTGACAATTCATGCCTAAAGTACAATGTGTGTAAAAAAATAACACAAAAAGTGACTACCTGAAAGTTTGACATAGAGCTAGTGCATGGAAAGTGTTAAAATACAACTCTTTAAAGCACCCCAGGGTGTGCCCTTTCTAAAAATATATGGTTTGATGGGGGTAAATTACTATGGCCGGCTTCAAAAATGTCCCAAATAGGACATGGGTGCATGATGACGAAATGTGAAAATTCCAAGTTGGAAAACTGAAATGCGCACCCCCCAAATAAGGCCTATTAGCCCCCAAATGACCCGACATACCTATACATGGGTGGTATCAATGTACTCAGAAGATGTTGCTGAACATATTTTGGGGTGCTTTTTGGCAGTAAACCTTAAAGTTCACAGTACATGTATTCTTAAATTGCGTTCAAAAAAAAAAAATGACCAATTTTTTTTTTTTTCTCAACTTTGCATAGATTTGTGGTAAAATGGTTTGCATGGAAAGAGTCAAAATACCCCAAGTTTAATACCTTGATTTGTGTACTTTAAAAAATATATGTATATGTGGAGGGTTATTCAGGAATTAGTGACAGATATCAGTGTTACAATGTCACTATCACTAGTTTTGAAAATAAACTCTTTGGAAATGGCAAAGTGCTACTTGCACTTATTGTTGCATAAAATAAGGAAAAAAGCGAGGAATATGTAAACATTGGGTATTGCTAAACTCAGTACTAAATTTAGAAACTACTAAAGAATTAATTTTTTTTGACGGTTGTTGATACATAAGAAATTTTGGGGGTCAAAGTTCGAAAAAGTGGTGTTTTTTCAATTTTTGTGTCATATTTCACAATATTTTTTATAGTAAATTATATGAAATGATGAAAAAAATGGTATCTTTATAAAGTCCATTTAGTGACGAGAAAAACAGTGTAAAATATGTGTGGGTTACATAAACGAGTAAGAGGAAAATTTGACGTAAACACTAAGAGCGCAGAAACGTAAAAACAGCAGCGGTCACGAACGGACGGATTCGTGTAAAACCGCCCGGTCACTAAGGGGTTAAAAGCAACCCTTTTATCTCAAAAGTCACTATATCATGTATATACACATATGCACAATAACATGCATATTTTTAACTATTTAATTTAACTTTGCATTTTCTTCCTGCAAAAAAGAAAGAAAATTAATTATTCACAAATCCTAAAAAGGAATGAGTCTAGCTAAATACAAAAACCTATTCCATTGTAATCAAGACAAGAAAACCCAGAAAACCCAGTAAAACCAGTTTCTGCAATGAACTGTAAAAAAGTCTTTTCATATGCAAATGAAGCTAGGCCTTCAGCAAACACTCCACAGCATGTGGTCTATCTACCACATGGTCAGTCTGTGGCAATCAAACACAAAATGTTTTTTCATTTAAAACATTGCTAATCAAAGAATACAAAAACGTATCTTTATCATCTGCACCAAAAATCATATAACTACTTTTCTGCATCACGTCAATTCAAAAACTAGGTATATATGGTTACATAGGCAGAAATGGAAAAAACTATGCACATTGCATCATCCATTCATTCAATCCTATGCAGACACAAGTTACTGTAATATTTACAGAAATACAAATCATATCACATTTGTGTCTTTCTTAAGATATCCAAGCATATCCCATCCTCGTCGCCAATTGTTTCGTTTTGGGCATTAAATGCATCATTAATTATTGAATTAATATGCAATAATTAAAGCCCTAAGTTGCAACAATAACATTTATATCTTGTGGGTAATATGGTCGAATATATATAAGAAAAACCACACAGAAACCGGTGCAATATGAATGACAATTTACTTGGCAATCTATATTCACAGTTTATATCATTTGCTTTACAGTAACTACAGAAAAACTAACATATACACACAGTCATGGCACAGTACATTAAACTAAACAACAATACTTCACAGTACATTAAACTAAACAACAATACTTAAACAATACAGCAATGAACTAAAAGCATGCTTACTACGCCCCAAGCTGGAGGCTGCAGAAAAACTTCACATGGTGGTCAGTCTCAGGTATCAGGGTAAAGAGAAAGAGACCTAACTCTTGGTGGAAGTCCCCCTTTTATTCCCAGTGGGAGTCACCAGTAGACAAACCCTCCTCTACCAATAGGAAAAGACCTCTCTAAAGTAGGCTGGCTTAATGACATCACAGCTAGCCCCACAGTGCAAACAGCCTACACACTGCCCCTATTGGTCCTTCTTTGGTATGTCAATCAGTTAGTATTAAAATATGATCATTTATGGCAAAAATCACCCATGATCATAACAGCTTCTCAGCTGGTCCATGGCCAGGGTGTGATATTCCCTCATTACCCCAATTACAATGTGCAGATAAAAGGCCCAGAGTTCATTTTAAGTGTGCTATTTGCATTTGGAATCTGTTGCTGTCAACTTTCAAGATGAGATCCAAAGAGCCTCCACTATCAGTGAGGCAAGCCATCATTAGGCTGAAGAAACAAAACAAACCCATCAGAGAGATAGCAAGAACATTAGGCGTGGCCAAAACAACTGTTTGGAGCATTCTCAAAAAGAAGGAATGCACCGGTGAGCTCAGCAACACCAAAAGAATCGGGAACCCACGGAAAACAACTGTGGTGGATGAATGAGGAATTCTTTCCCTGGTGAAGAAAACACCCTTCACAACAGTTGGCCAGATCAATAACACTCTCCAGGAGGTAGGTGTATGTGTGTCAAAGTCAAAAATCAAGAGAAGACTTCACCAGAGTAAATACAGAGGGTTCACCACAAGATGTAAACCATTGGTGAGCCTCAAAAACAGGAAGGCCATCATAGAGCTTGCCAAACAACACCTAACAAAGCCTTCACAGTTGTGGAACAAGATCCTATGGACAGATGAGACCAATATCAACTTGTACCAGAGTGATGGGAAGAGAAGAGTATGGAGAAGGAAAGGAACTGCTCATGATCCTAAGCATACCACCTCACCAGTGATGCATGGTGGTGGTAGTGTCATGGCGTGGGCATGTATGGCTGCCAATGGAACTGGTTCTCTTGTATTTATTGATGATGTGACTGCTGACAAAAGCAGCAGGATGAATTCTGAAGTGTTTCGGGCAATATTATCTGCTCACATTCAGCCAAATGCTGCAGAACTCATTGGATGGCGCTTCACAGTGCAGATGGACAATGACTCAAAGCATACTGCAAAAGCAACCAAAGAGTTTTTGAAGGGACAGAAGAGGAATGTTATGCAATGGCCAAGTCAATCACCTGACCTGAATCCCATTGAGCATGCATTTCACTTGCTGAAGACAAAACTGAAGGGAAAATGCCCCAAGAACAAGCAGGAACTGAAGACAGTTGCAGTAGAGGCCTGGCAGAGCATCACCAGGGATGAAACCCAACGTCTGGTGATGTCTATGCGTTCCAGTCTTCAGGCTGTGATTGACTGCAAAGGATTTGCAACCAAGTATTAAGAAGGGAAAGTTTGATTTGTGATTATTATTCTGTCCCATTACTTTTGGTCCCTTAACAAGTGGGAGGCACATCTGCAAACTGCTGGAAGTCCTACACCGTTCACCTGAGTTGGATGTACATAACCTCAAATTAAAGCTGACAGTCTGCAGTTAAAGCACATTCTGTTTGTTTCATTCCAACTCCATTGTGGTGGCGTATAGAGCCAAAGATGTTAGAATTGTGTCGATGTCCCAATATTTCTGGACCTGACTGTAGGTGTGGTTTTTAATTCTGATTGGCAGAATCGCGGCAAAAAAATAACGCACTCAAAGTTTTTGCACAGGACGGCACTGTGCGTGCATTTCACGCATCCAGTTTGCGTGCGCAATTAATCGGCGGGAGAAAAATGGCACGAGGATTGTAATTCCAGCGGTGATTTGCGCGCACAACACTTTAACGTTTGGCAAAAAAAAAATCGCTTTGCACAAGGCATTTTGCACGAAGATTGTAATATGGCCCAATATGTGGTAAAAGCTTCTTGATCCAAGGAGAAATCTGACAGCCATTCTGGGGTCAAGAAAGAATTTTTTCGCTGTATGTTGCATATTGGCGACCGCTTCAGACTGGGTTTTTTGCCTTCTTTTGGATCAACAGCGGTAGGTGATGTGTGAAAGGCTGAACACGATGGACGCATGTCTTTTTTCCAGCCTATGTAACTATGTAAAATTAAGGGAATTCGGCGACGTGTTGTTGGAAGTCAGGAAGCTACTTTCCAGGACTGGTATACCTAGAAGCAGCTCGTGGGATTAAGGTTGGCGGCACACGAGCATACTGTACTGCGTCCGTTACAGATGCAATTTTTGACAGGAGATAGTGTGTACTGCGTAAAGTACGTCCGTAACGTCGGATGTCTCCACGCCCTAGGAAAATACATGGTGGCGTTGTTTCTGCATCCGTTTAGCTTTTACACGTCATTGTTATTTTTGTGTCCATTGCTATATGCGTTGCCCGTCCATGAACAAGTTCGCAGGTGCTTCATGCGGTGTATTTAATTGACTCCTTTATAAAGCTAGGACGGACGGCAAACAGTGCAGTCAGACGGACGCAAAATGTTTGCCCATGTGCCGCCAGCCTAAATGAATGATCGAAAAGCTCCCATATAGCCTGCAAGACAAGTGGATCTCTCAAGGCTCCAGGTATATAGTAGACCACCACGTTATTGATAAGATGGAAATTATACCATGGACATGAACACAGGTTGCTAGTTACGCATTCCATATAACTATACACAAATACAAATAAGCATGTTATATATCTATACACATATATGCTTATATATGTTCACTATCCAGTATAAGTCAGTTAACACTGAAAGTGCTAAAATATAAGGAAAATATAAGGATTTTGCTTGTCCAAGTATTATCGTGTTCTAATTTCATTTTAGCTGACGGGGTTACAAATGTGTACTGCTAAATTCTCAGAAAATGACCACAGCGTTATCTTGGCACAGAGATATCCTTTTCCTGGGAAGCCACATGTTAGCTATAAGTTCTAGACACACAGACCATGATCCACGATTAGTGATGGGCCGAACACCCCCGTGTTCGTGTCGCATTCAAACTCGAACATCGGGAAAAGTTCTAAAGTGATTCGAACGCAATGCAAGTCAATGGGGCTCAAAAGATCGAAAATTAAGGTCCCCTCCAGAGGGCATATATGCAAGATATTGGTCATAAAAAGGTGTATGGGGGTCCGATACTGCCCTGGGGGACAGGAGAGAGTGAAAAACAATTTTGTTTTAAAAAAAAAAAGTTTTTAACCATTCCACTGCTGAGTGCTGAGCCATTTCACCGCTGTGCGCTGAGCTAATTTTTACCTCTTTTGCTCATGTTTAAACGTGATTTGAAGTCATGGGAAATGTTTGAGCAACAACGAGTGGGAAAAATTACGATCTTAACGCAAACGTTAACGCTCACCTGCATGAGCATTAACGTTTGCTGCGGTGTTCACCGCATATTACAATCCAAACGCAAACGGGAAAAGTAACCAAATTTGTAAGAAGAATAATTACTGCAGCATTTGATTCCGCACACTGCCGGGCAGCACCTCCACAGTATAATTAATGCAGCATATGCGGGGCAAAAGGGGCAGCTGCCCCGGGCCCAGTCATTCGTAGGGGGCCCAAGGCCGCTGCTCCCAGCCTGAAAAAAAATCTTGGCCCCGAGTGCTGTCTCCTCTTCGTAAGGACATGTGACCGCAGAGAGGAAGTGAGGCCTCGCGATGCGGTTGGCTCCTCCCCTCCTCTTCAATATGCAGTTCCCCTTCTCTCACCGGGTCCCTCCCAGCTGGGTATGTGATGTGAAACACTCTGCTGTGCTGGGTATGTGATGTGAAACACTCTGCTGAGCTGGGTATGTGATGTGAAACACATGCTGTGCTGGGTATGTGATGTGAAACACTCTGTTGTGCTGGATATGTGATGTGAAAAACAGTTTGGCTCTCTGAAAAACCCTGTATATGTGGGTGTTTGGCGTAAGTCGGACTGGTCAGTAATGAGAGCTGTAACTATTATTTTATCATTATGGAATGTCTCCTCCATGTTCTATACCAGGATATTATTTTGGTTTCCTCTTTTTTCCCCTGTCTGTTCTTTCACCTGTTCACCTGTAGCGCTCACTCCCGGAGGAGCCGCTGAAATTGAACCTCGGGTCAGTCCGTTGTGGATTTTATAAATTATATAGTTTACTTGAATAAATGGCATATAATTAATGACACGGTTTTCGTATATATATCTACAGTACTTCGTAATGCGGTAAAAGCGCAGCGGAAAAGAAATACGAGGTTCGTAATTCGAGAAACGCGCAGCGGAAAATAAATACAAGGCTTCGTAATTCGAGAAACGCGCAGCGGAAAATGAAATAAGGAAAATGTATCTTTAACCCCTTCTGGTGATAGGGGAGTGAGTCCTGCACAGGTTAAGTCCCGGAATGTAAGTGTGTGTGTGTGTTGTGGTACCCGGGTACTATTCAACTGGCCAGTGAATTGCTTAAGAGATGTCTTCGACTAGTCAAGTTGGGGCCCTGTGGGTTTTGGAAACAAACAGCAGCGTGCTTTACTTGAGTTTTACAACGGCCTAGAAGGCCTCTCACCCATCCGCCAGATACTTGAGGCTCCGCTGACCCAGGACGTCTCTCCGCTCGATATTGACTGGGGTTACTTGCTTCTGGATCCGCTGTCTGGCTTTCTGCACCGGCCTCGGCTTGTCCAGCTTACCGCCTGCTCTCCCGGTCCGATCGATCTGCGGTACTCCTCACTCGGGGTCCTCTGCATCCTCTCTAGCCGCTTGGGTAATCTGGTGAATACTGGGTCTTCCTCTGGAACAACTGACAACCCGATCTGTTTCTCTGTTAGGCCGCACTTGCGCTCCGGCCTGGTCACTGTTACTCTCTGCAGCACTGTGTCTTGTCTCTCTCACTCCCTGGCGCGCTCTGCCAGCTCTCTCCACGAGGCTCAGGATGTAAGTCTCTCTGCTCCACCCACTTCCTGTGTCCGTTCCCAAAGCATGCCGGGAAATGTAGTCCCAATGTAACATTCAGTGTCTCACATTTCGCTTGTCTCCCTCCAGTGGCTAAAAATAGGTACTGCCACAACAAGGATTTAAACACAGTGCTACACTCTCCCCCTCCTAGAACTCTTGGGTCTCTCCAAGGAGGTACAACAGTTACATTACATTTCAACACAGTTTAGGCAACATATACAGGCTCAGCAGTAAGCATACAGTGGGTTAGATACACTTCCTCAAGTTGACTCATGTTTTGGGCTACCTCAGCTAACATAGCAGACACTTCGGGCAACCTTCGCACTGTGGTGACGGCCTCTTCAGTGCTATGTCCTGGTGAGTCGTAGGTGAGTCTCTGGGGCGGTCGAACAGAGCATTTTGGTTCTGGCTCAATCAGTTCCTCTTCAGGTGGAAGTACTATAGGTGCTGGCTCAGTCCTTCTTTCCACCACTGGAGCAGACACCTCTTCGGAGTATGATCCCTCCAGTGAAGGCATAGAACTGTAGTCATAAGATTCAGCTTCAGGAACTATAGGGATTTCAATAGTCTCAGGAACTTCCAACTGAAATTCAGGAGCCTCAGGCCTCAAATTACTTTCCCACCGTTCAGGAACCGCGATAACCTCTTCAGGTTCCGGTGAGCGCATCCAGTCCAGACAAAAACTCTCTTCCTCACTGTCCCTTTCGCTCTCTTCGACAACCCGGGTCTGTTGAGACCGAGTAACAGGAGGCAAATGTGGAGCAGGCGGATTCGGCAGAGGAAGTTCGTCCCCAACTGGCATCCTCACAGCCTCTCTCAAAGGTAACAAAGGATTCCGGTGCCAGTTCTTAAGAGGCCCAGCCTTTCCATCCGGCCGGATTTGATACACCGGCAGACCCGGCAGTTGCTTGCAGACAATGTAGACTTGAGAACTCCATCTATCCGCCAACTTTTGCCTCGCAGCAGCACCCAAGTTCTTCAACAAAACCCTATCACCGGGTTGCAGATCCTGTATCCGAACTTTTAAGTCATAGTTCCTTTTGTTCCTTTGCTCCCTGTTTCCTGAGGTCAAACGGGCCTGTTCAAACACAGAGGCCAGATTCTTTCGAAGTCTATCCACGTAATTTCTATGGGAAGCTACCGACGTCTGGTCTAGAGATAACCCAAACGCCAAATCAACCGGCAGTCGAGCTTCTCTTCCGAACGTAAGACGGTACGGTGAGTATCCAGTGGCATCACTCTCCGTACTGTTATATGCATGCACCAGAGTAGCTATGTGATGACTCCAACTCTGCTTCTCTGTGTTTGACAATGTCCCCAGCATATTTAGCAGCGTGC
This sequence comes from Leptobrachium leishanense, assembly GCA_009667805.1. Lineage (NCBI taxonomy): Eukaryota > Metazoa > Chordata > Amphibia > Anura > Megophryidae > Leptobrachium > Leptobrachium leishanense. The sequence continues at coordinate 100,962,896 of CM019071.1, forward strand.
GATTAAACCTTTCAGGCTGAACATCACCTTGAGGGTGATATGGTGTAGTTCGGGTCTTTTGGATTCCCAACAGTTCCAACAATTGCCCAACAAGTCGGCTTTCAAAGTCTCTACCCTGATTAGAGAGTATTCTCCTTGGTAGGCCGTAGTGGACAAAGAACTTCTCCATTAGAACCTTGGCTACTGTCGGAGCGCGTTGGTCTTTCGTGGAAAAGGCTTGTGATCAGTCACTATTAGAATATTCCCTTGCCCACTAGCATCCGGCTCTAAGCACAGGAAGTCAATGCACACCAAATCCATGGGTCCCTGACTCTGCAGATGGCTCATTGGAGCGGTTCGGGACGGTAGGGTCTTCCTCTGAATACACCTCAGACATGAATGGCAATAACTTTCCACTTCAGCTCTCATGCAAGGCCAGTAGAACCTATCTCGCACCAGCTTAAAGGTCCTTTCAGCACCCAAATGTCCATGCTCATCATGTAGCAATCGCAGCACACTCTCTCTATGTTTAGTGGGAAGGAATAACTGTTGGGTCTCTTCAGCATTGGTTGAGGGGCCCCTTCGGTAGACCACCCCATCCAACATCTTCAACCGTTCCCACTCTTTGTAGACCAATCTGGCTCCATCTGGGGAATTGGTCAGCAGAATTTCCCGCTGGTTCGCAGTTAGGGCCTTTATGGTCAATGCAATTAAAGGGTCTCTGGCCTGATCCGCTTTCAGGTCCTGTTTTGAAAAGGTAGGTAGTAGACCTTCATCCCTCAATTGCGTAGGGTTGCAGTAGAACTCAGGAACAGCCGCAGCCATGACTCCTATGGCCTCAGCTTCAATCCCTCCCTTGACCCGGCGCTCTGCTCCTTGACACAAAGCTTGTACCCCGTCTGGAGTTAACTGGGTCCATTCTGCAGTGTAGGGTCTTCTCGATAAAGCATCAGCATCTCGATTATTCACCCCAGGGCGATATTTCAGGCTGAACCGAAACCCTGACAGAGCGGCCAACCACCGATGTCCTGTTGCGTCCAGTTTCGCAGTAGTAAGAATGTAGGTAAGAGGATTGTTATCCATCTTTATCACAAACTCGGCTCCATACAGATAGTCCTTTAACTTGTCTACTACTGCCCACTTTAAGGCTAGGAACTCCAACTTGTGGGTAGGGTAGTTCTTCTCTGAAGGTGTAAGGCTCCGGCTCACATACGCTACAGGCCTCAGCAATCCACCATACTCTTGATACAGGACTCTTCCTAGACCTTCTCTGCTGGCATCCACATGTAACTCATACGGCTTGTGAGGGTCCGTGTAGGCCAAAACAGGAGCTTGAGTTAGACTCTCCTTCAGCTTCAAGAAAGCACCTTCACATTGACTAGTCCATTCGCCCTGTATGGACTCTCGAGCTTTCCTTGGTCCTGGAGCTGACGGGTTTCGGTCAGAGGCCTTGCAGCCTTCTTCTGTATTTTCCTTCTGTAGGAGCTTGTTCAGTGGTTGAGCTATTTTCGCGAATCCTCCTACAAATCTTCGATAATAGGAAGAGAACCCCAAGAAAGATCTAAGTTCAGTGACGTTTCGGGGTCTAGGCCAAGAAGCTACGGCCTCCAACCTCCGAGGATCTGTCGAAACACCTTCTGCTGAGACCACATGTCCCAGATACGTAACAGACGGTAGACAGAATTGGCATTTCTCCAGAGACAGTTTCAATCCCTCTTCATGGAGCCTCTTGAAGACCTTCTCCAAACGTTGCTCATGTTCTTCCAGAGTCTTCCCGAACACTATTATGTCATCCAGGTACACTAATACTTCGATCAGATTCATGTCCCCGACTGTCTTCTCCATTAACCGTTGGAACGTGGCTGGAGCCCCCGTAAGGCCTTGAGGCATTCTGTTGAATTCAAAGAACCCCAGTGGACAGATGAACGCAGTCTTCTCTTTGTCTTCAGGATGCATAGGTATCTGGTGATACCCACTTCGCAGGTCTAGTACACTAAACCATTTTGCTCCAGACAAGCACTGTAAGGCATCTTCTATCCGAGGAGTAGCATATTGATCTGGGATGGTTCTCCGATTCAGCGTGCGATAGTCTATGCATAGGCGGACAGAACCATTCTTCTTCCGGACCATCACAATTGGAGATGCGTATGGACTCCTGGACTCTTGGATCACCTTGGTTCTTTGTAATTCATTCAGCTGTTCTCGCAGATCATCCAAGTCTCCCAGCGGAACTCGTCTTGTCCTTTCACGAAACGGCTTGTCTTCTTGCCATCGGATGTGGTGCTCAGTACTTTTGGCTAGGCCCACGTCGAACTCATCTTTCGAGAACAATTCTCTCCACTTTAGTACTTGAGACTGAAGACGTTTCTTCCATTCAGGTGAAATGGGAGCGTCCTTGGGGTAGAATCTTTCATTGGGAATCTCTTTATCCGCTCCCCCTCCTAAATCGGTAGGAGAGAGGGGCGTAACAGACGCTACTTGCCCGATAGGCATTTGTGCTTTAAGGACTACTGGAGAATCAGACACATTGCACACGCTGACTGAGACTCTTCCTCGTGTTCTTTTCAAAGCTTTAGTGGAGATTATTTCAGGGATTACTTCGACTCCGGCTTCACTCCCATGATTAAAATCGGTTTCCAGCACTACATAGGGGCCTTTGCGATCCGTTCAACTTGACTGAAGCCCGGAAGCTCGCTACTTCTCCTGCTTGCAGAACCTTCTCTGCTCCTTCTAATCTCCATAGGCGCCCCACTTCAGCAGGTGCCTTCTGTTCTTCGACCATCCTCTGATAGACTGGACGTAACATTGGGTGTACTCCTTGAGTAGAACCTTCTTCCAATACAATAGGTGTCAGGAGACGTCGCACCAAATCAGTATTCGTCCCCACTATCATGGAACTTCTGTTTGCACCTGGGGGCCGAGGGCACACAATGGCCAATGCATCACAACCTCCGGACTGTCCGATGACTTCGGATCCGATCTCCAACTTCACCTGTAGATACCCGTCATAAGGGAGTTTCTCAGTTCCGATACCCCAGATTTCTAGGTCCTTCAATTTCTGTAAAGGAATGTGCTTCAAGTGTTTCTCGTAGAAATCTTGGTAGATCAATGTCACTTGAGCCCCTGAATCCAACAGGGCTTTAGTGTAGACTCCCTCCACTTGGATTGGCACAATAGGAGAAGGTAATGGGTAGAGTCCTCGCGCTTACGCCAAGTGTCCAGTGAGTAATACTTCAAGATAATCTAGAAAACATAATAGGAGACATACATTGCGCAGTACATCCTTATGACACCTGGTTTCCAGAGAGAAAGTATTCAACTCACTTTTTTCTGAGCCCCATAAAGTCGGCTCTGGACAATATAGGCATATATCTGTGGATATGATCTCACCAGCCCATCCTACCAGCAACCATCCGTGGTGATAACCTGGTCCATAGATGAAATATTGGATCCCCGGGATATGTCACAGACGAAAAGTCAGCAGGATAAAATGAAGTAAAATTTATTGCAGCACTAACGCGTTTCGACCTAATTGGTCTTTATCAAAGTGCAAAGAAAAATGCAAAAAAAATATACATGTATATTTTTTTGCACTTTGATAAAGACCAATTAGGTCGAAACGCGTTAGTGCTGCAATAAATTTTACTTCATTTTATCCTGCTGACTTTTCGTCTGTGACATATCCCGGGGATCCAATATTTCATCTATGGACCAGGTTATCACCACGGATGGTTGCTGGTAGGACAGGCTGGTGAGATCATATCCACAGATATATGCCTATATAGTCCAGAGCCGACTTTATGGGGCTCAGAAAAAAGTGAGTTGAATACTTTCTCTCTGGAAACCAGGTGTCATAAGGATGTACTGTGCAATGTATGTCTCCTATTATGTTTTCTAGATTATCTTGAAGTATTACTCACTGGACACTTGGCGTAAGCGCGAGGACTCTACCCATTATTTTATCCATTGACTATTCGCACTTGGGAGTGTGCGTTTGTGCCCTTGCTGCTACCCAAGACCGACCATCTACACATTATCTGCGCCATTTTTTCCACCTTATTGTTTTTTCACAATAGGAGAAGGACCTATAAGCTGGTCAGGAAACTTGGTGGTGGCACCAGGACACTTAGACCCAGTTTGCTGTACCCCAGCCTTTTTCTTGGCCCGTGTCAGTTTTGGGTGTGCATTGCTTCCCCATGACGTAGGTCCGGATGCTAAGGGAGTGACTCTTTCAGTCCTGGCAGGCTCAGCAGTTGGCCAGACTTTGGGCCCTCTTGCCCTCTTAGTCCTGGCTTGATTTTGGAGCGGGTTTCAGCCTTCGGGCACCTAGGTTGCTCCTTCACTTGTGCCCTCTGGCGTTTCCCGCCGGTGAGGTAGATAACAGTCCTTCCAAAACTTTCAACAACTCTTCAACTCTATTTCCTTCAGGCTTTCGGCCTTTGCATTGTGCGCGGAAGTGGCCCATTTCTCCACAACCGAAACATCTCTTCTTAGAAAGCAGAGACGCAGTCGCCTGCTGTGATTCGGTTGAAGGACCTTGGCTAGACGCCACAGCAACTCCGGTTGTCTGCATGCCCATAAGGAACTTCTGCATCTCTGTCTGCATCTCTGTCACCTTCATCAATACTCGGCACAGTTCCGCGTGCGCCTGTTGCAATTCAGCTTGAGCTTCTTGTACTTTCTTAACAGTTTTGTGCAACTCACCATGTTCTGAGAGGTTTAATTCTTTGACAGCCCTCCCTGTGGATTTAAAAGCGATCAGATGCTCTTGTTCGTCCACGTCAGATCCATAGGTATCCAACGAGTCGCTTTCAAACGACTTTGCAAACAGTCGTTATGCCTCACAGGTTGCGCGTAAGCTCTTTCTCCTTGCCTGAACGATTTTTCTTCCAGTAAAGCCTCCTCCTCTCTGACAGCTCGGATCAGTTCCAGGTACTTCAGTTCTTCATTACCTGCTCTGCTTCTCAGCTGCAGCATCACTGGATCTAGAGGTTGAGAGCCCCTCAGGATCTGTTTTATTCGGATCTTATCCACTTCGGCCGGTTTGGCCCCTTTCTTGAGGAGTATCTGGTGCAGAATCTTATCTAGGCGCCTCATGTATTCGGTCATTCTCTCACCTTTCCGCTGGTAGGTGTGTTCATACTGATATACAAGCTCTGCGGCCTTTTCCGTTCGCCCAAAAACTTCCTCCAGAACGTTCAAATAATCTAAAGCATTGCAGTCTTTCTTACTCAGTTTTAGTTTTCTCACCGCTTCTGACGCAGGTCCCTTTAAGCTCTCGTGATCCTTTGCTTTTTCTGGGCTTCAGGGACGTCCCACTCATCCAGAGCCTGCATCGCCTGTTCCACCCATTCTTCAAAGGTTTCTTCTCCCGCCGGAGTTGGTACGTTTCCTGTAAAATTTCTCAACCGTCTATAACCGAAGTTAGTGTGTGGAGGGCTTGTTCTCTGACACTTAGCCAGCAAATCTCCAATAGCCACTATAAATTCAGGCCCGATCATGGCCAACGGACTGGGTGCGGGAACACTTGCGGATTCGCCACGTGGGGCACTTGGCTGAATCAGTTGAGCTTCCACCTCATCCGTCAGCTTCACGCTCGCGCCCTGAAAACACTCTGGAACACCCTTTCTCCATTCAAAAAGAACATACGTGTGAGAGGTATCTGGGTTCTTTTTAACCCTTTCGCTGCTGAGGCTTTTCCCGCCCCTGTGCTGAGGTCATTTTTACCGGTTTTGCTCATCATGTTTAAACGTGTTTTGAAGGCTTATTTTAGTATATGACACCGACATATTATATATCGTTCTTTCCGTCAGACTCGGTAGATTCATAATATGTCATTATTATATGTATACGTTATGTCATGTCTGTATATTATAACAAAAAATGCAATAAAATATGTATTTTCAATAATTTACAATGTGTAAAGTGTTTTTTTTCACATTTTAACATGCGAGCAATTGCGGTTATATTTTGTATGGGGTGCGCTTGTTAAAAAAATTAGATATGGGGTCTCGTTACATTTTTTTTGGGGAAAATTACACTATTTTTAACAAACGCACCGCATACAAAAATCGTTAGTGCAGCATCATTGTTCACATTATAATTGAAATGGGAACAATATTGCTGCATTAACAAAACAAAAAAAAGAAAAAAAAAGTGTTTATTTTTTTTTATAATTTTTTTTTAATTTTTATTTTTTTTTTTCATTTTTATTTATTTTTTACAACATTTTTCACAGTAGTGTTTGGTATCGTTGGAACGGCCATGCTCTGGCCGATCCAACCATACCAAACATTAACCCCTAACTGCCACGGATGGGGAGATAGGGAGTTCATTGGAACTCCCTATCTCCACAGTTGGTGGCAGTTAGGGGTTAAGTCCAGGACTGGCGTCATCGTGCTACGCACGATGACGCCAGTCCTCAGGGGGAGTTCCCGGAGGCTTGGCCGACATCCAAGATGTCGGCCAGCTCGGGAAAGGATCGCGAACCGGCGCTTTTCAGCGCCGATTCGCGATCCAGCTCCCCAGGGGTTAATGCCAGGCACCATTTGGAAGGGCAGGCTGTGCCCTTCCAAATGATGCCTGGGTTAACCCCCGCAGAGCCGCCGATCGGGAGGGAGAGAGGTCTGAAGGACCTCCCCCCCTCCCTTTCAGGCGCCTCCTCCGCACATGCGGGGGGGGGGCGCCTGAATTAGGTGTCATCGCGCTGCCGCGATGACACCTAATTCCGGCGGCTGCGATCCCGGATGCGCGGCTGACATCAAGGATGTCAGCCCGCACCGGGGGGGGCCAGCGATCGGCCGGAACCCGGCCGAACGCTGACCCCAATGGGAGGACGCGTTCAGCGCGTCCTCCGCATACCAGCGGGAATGCTGAGGACGCGCTGAGCGCGTCCTCAGCATCGAAGTGGTTAATGTCCAGGATTAACCCCCGATGATCTGGTGTCAGCGTGGCCACGGCCTGGCGAATCTGATCTTCGGCCCAAGTGTCTGCTGGAATATCCATGACTATACAACATTCTAACTGACTACTGTGCTCCTCACACCATTCGGCAACAGTGTCTGGATCCATATTTAACCCTTTAAATGTGTTTTTTCCAGAGACTGGATCCCGGACGAGCCCCCACGTGTAGCACTCACTCCCGGAGGAGCCGCTGAAATTGAACCTCGGGTCAGTCTCCCCGCACTAGGGAATAAATATACTCCAGCACCGTTGTGGATTTTATAAATTATATAGTTTACTTGAATAAATGGCATATAATTAATGACACGGTTTTCGTATATATATATACAGTACTTCGTAATGCGGTAAACACGCAGCGGAAAAGAAATACGAGGTTTCGTAATTCGAGAAACGCGCAGCGGAAAATAAATACGATTCTTAGTATTTCGGGAAACGCGCAGCGGAAAAGAAATACAAGGCTTCGTAATTCGAGAAACGCGCAGCGGAAAATGAAATAAGGAAAATGTATCTTTAACCCCTTCTGGTGATAGGGGAGTTAGTCCTGCACAGGTTAAGTCCCGGAATGTAAGTGTGTGTGTGTGTTGTGGTACCCGGGTACTATTCAACTGGCCAGTGAATTGCTTAAGAGATGTCTTCGACTAGTCAAGTTGGGGCCCTGTGGGTTTTGGAAACAAACAGCAGCGTGCTTTACTTGAGTTTTACAACGGCCTAGAAGGCCTTTCACCCATCTGCCAGATACTTGAGGCTCCGCTGACCCAGGACGTCTCTCCGCTCGATATTGACTGGGGTTACTTGCTTCTGGATCCGCTGTCTGGCTTTCTGCACCGGCCTCGGCTTGTCCAGCTTACTGCCTGCTCTCCCGGTCCGATCGATCTGCGGTACTCCTCACTCGGGGTCCTCTGCGTCCTCTCTAGCTGCTTGGGTAATCTGGTGAATACTGGGTCTTCCTCTGGAACAACTGATAACCCGATCTGTTTCTCTGTTAGGCCACACTTGCGCTCCGGCCTGGTCACTGTTACTCTCTGCAGCACTGTGTCTTGTCTCTCTCACTCCCTGGCGCGCTCTGCCAGCTCTCTCCACGAGGCTCAGGATGTAAGTCTCTCTGCTCCACCCACTTCCTGTGTCCGTTCCCAAAGCATGCCGGAAATGTAGTCCCAATGTAACATTCAGTGTCTCACATTTCGCTTGTCTCCCATTTCGCTTGTCTCCCTCCGGTGGCCAAAAATAGGTACTGCCACAACAAGGATATAAACACAGCGCTACACACCATAAGAGCTTGTGGGCACTTTTCCTTTCCCTGTGTTAAAACGTGGACATTAAGGTGGATAATGTGCGCCTGCAGGTTTCCCCTTTAGTATCCCTCTTTTATCTCCATATTACGGGTCAGGTGTTACTTCAGAAGCCTGCCTCGTAATGCAGCGCTAAGCGCCACTATGAGTACCATCTCCTGCAGTCCATAGGACTCCATGGAGGCTTGTGCTGCCTGCCGCGTGACCTGCAGGATCTCGCCTCTCGTGAGATCTTGCAGGTCCGCAAATTGATTCACAGAGGGAGACTGGGGACTTTTTGTTCCCAGTCTCACACTGCTCCTGGTGGCCAGAAGTGGCAGATCGGCACACCGTTCTCGTCGCGGGTTGAGAGGTGAGTATCTTATTTTTTTGGGGGGGTTTGGGGGTGATAAATGATTCTGCAGAAGTGATATCCAGAAGACTGGAAATTAGCAAATGTTGTGCCCATTTACAAGAAGGGTAGTAGGGAGGAATCTGGGAACTATAGGCCAGTTAGTCTTACGTCAGTAGTGGGGAAATTAATGGAAACCATGTTAAAGGAAAGGATTGTTGAACATATAAAAACACATAGATTACAGGATCAGAAACAACATGGGTTTACCTCAGGGAGATCATGCCAAACTAATCTTATTGATTTTTTGATTTGGTAACAAAAATAATAGACGCAGGTGGTGCAGTAGACATTGCTTATTTAGATTTCAGTAAGGCTTTTGATACTGTTCCGCATAGAAGGCTTATCAATAAATTGCAATCTTTGAGCTTGGATTCCAATATTGTTGAATGGATTAGGCAGTGGCTGAGTGACAGGCAACAGAGGGTTGTGGTAAATGGAGTTTATTCGGCGCAAGGTCTTGTTACCAGTGGGGTACCTCAGGGGTCAGTACTTGGAGTCTTGGACCCATTCTCTTTAATATTTTTATTAGTGATATTGCAGAAGGTATTAATGGAAAAGTACAGTTGTGTTCAAAATTATTCAACCCCAATGCTGTAAAGGGTTTTAGGGAATTTAGTGTACATTTGTAATTGTATTCAGAATGAAATCCTACAAGGACTTTTTAAAGAACCATATGCAACTAAAATGACATCAATTGGTTTTGTAATACAGTAGTAAATGTTTCTTTTGTGAATTCTTCATTGACACAATTATTCAACCCCTTAAAGACCACCACTCTGAAGAACAGAGGTTCATTCAAGTGTTTTCAATCAGGTATTGAAAACACCTGTGGATGTCACGGAGCAGCAATAAAGCATAATAAGCACCAATTAGGCAGCTTTAAAATGACTGTGATACTCAGCTCCTTCTAGACATTTACTGGTGTGGTTACAAACATGGTGAAGTCAAGAGTATGGTCCAGGAAGACAAGAGAAGAGGTGATTACTCTTCACAGGAAGGGCAATGGCTATAAGAAGATTGCAAAGATGTTAAACATACCAAGAGAGACCATAGGAAGCATCATTCGCAAATTCAAGGCAAAGGGCACTGTTGAAACGCTACCTGGTCGTGGCAGAAAGAAGATGCTGACTTCAACTGCTGTGCGCTACCTGAAGCGTAGAGTGGAGAAAAGTCCCCGTGTGACTGCTGAGGAACTGAGAAAAGATTTGTCAGATGTGGGTACTGAAGTTTCAGCTCAGACAATACGGCGCACACTGCGTAATGAAGGCCTCCATGCCAGAACTCCCAGGCGCACCCCCTTGCTGTCTCCAAAGAATAAGAAGAGTCGAGTGCAGTATGCCAAAAGTCATGTGGACAAACCACAGAAGTTTTGGGATAGTGTTCTGTGGACTGATGAAACAAAATTAGAACTGTTTGGGCCCATGGATCAACGCTATGTTTGGAGGAGGAAGAACAAGGCCTATGAAGAAAAGAACACCTTGCCTACTGTGAAGCATGGCGGGGGGTCAATCATGCTTTGGGGCTGTTTTGCTTCTGCAGGTACAGGGAAGCTTCAGCGTGTGCAAGGTACCATGAATTCTCTTCAGTACCAGGAGATATTGGATGACAATGTGATGCAGTCCGTCACAAACCTGAGGCTTGGGAGACGTTGGACCTTTCAACAGGACAATGATCCCAAGCATACCTCCAAGTCCACTAGAGCATGGTTGCAGATTAAAGGCTGGAACATTTTGGAGTGGCCATCACAGTCACCTGACTTAAATCCAATTGAGAACCTCTGGTGGGACTTAAAGAAAGCAGTTGCAGTGCGCAAGCCTAAGAATGTGACTGAACTGGAGGCTTTTGCCAATGAGGAATGGGCGAAGATACCCGTAGATCGCTGCAAGACACTTGTGTCAAGCTATGCTTCACGTTTAAAAGCTGTTTATAACGGGGGCGGAGCCAACTGCGGAGCATGGCGGACATGTTTTAGTCCGGCTCCAGACCAGACAGCGAGGAACCGCGGATATCAGCCGCCAGAGACCACATACACCCTTTAAGGTACTGCAATCCCCCACCGGAATACACAGCCGTCACGATGGCTGCCGCAAAGGGGAAAAAAGCGCCGGGAACGAAGGAGTTTTTCACTCCCCGGCCCAGTAAACGCCGAGAGGATGCAGATCCCCAAAATGGCGGCGGCTCCCCGTCCCACTCTCCTGCTTCGGCGGCAGGCACCTCTGAGGGCGACTTAATGGCGTTCACCACCCGAATGGAGAAATTATTTAAAGAATTTTCATCCTCCCTGTCAGCGCGCCTAGATACTGTGTCGGCGGACATCCGCAAGGATATTCAAGAGATTGGAGACCGGACCTCACATTTAGAAAATAAAATGTCTGAAATGGCGGACGCGCACAACACTATGGCCGCAGCAGTAGAATCTTTGGAAACCAAACTATTGCAATGTACAAATAAACTGGCGGATCTTGAGGACAGGTCCCGCTGGCATAACCTCAAAATTCGAGGAATCCCAGAGAAGATTCATCCCCGGGACCTCATGGCTTATGTAACGGACTTATTTACACACTTGCTTCCCGGAGTTGCTCTTGACACGTTACTCATGGACAGAATATATTGTATACCAAAACCACCATCTGCCCCTCAAAAAGCACCTAGGGACGTGATCCTTAAGATGCACTACTATAAACCTAGGGAAGATGTCTTGCGAGCAATGCGTAAACCAGAAATATTTGGATCCCAATAGGACCATCTGGAAATTTACCCAGACTTTTCTAAAGCAACGCTACAACAAAGAAGACTATTTTGTCCGTTAACAACGTCTCTACGGGATGCTGGTATATTATACAGGTGGGGATTCCCCACCAAGTTAATTGTTCTCCGCGAGGGTGTTACCACAGTCCTCACATCTCCTACTGAGGGCCGAATAACCCTGGAGTCATGGGGCCTTCAACTACACGAGGATGCTCAGGAACGCAGGTCTACATTAAAAAAGGTGACACCGGACGGGCGCCAACGCTGACTGGATGGGCACGAGAAAGTCAAGCCCTCGCAGATCCGTTCCTTGTGATGGAAACCTTACACGCTTTTGGCCGAAGGATGCAGGATGGGTAAAACTGGTGGCTTAATGATTGACATCTTGGTCTCGCTGCTGGTTGCAGATGGACCTACCCCCCCTTTTTTCATTTCTCCCCCTTCTTAGTTAAGGGCATGGACGTCTCCCTGTCAGGAGGCTCCGATGGAGAGTACGGCGTTCTGGAACGCACCAAGTTTTGTCGCTATGTTGCGACTTTTTGTTTTGGTTTTATTCCCCTTCTCCCAGTCCCTGGGGGGGTTGCAGTGTTTCTCGATCCTACTTATCGCTCTCTTGGACGAGAGGTCTAGCTGTTCGCTTAAAATGTTGTTTATATGTTCCTAACATCTCTTTTGTAGACTTTATGAAGATAGTATCATATAATGTAAAAGGTTTGAATCTACCCGTTAAACGCCACTCTTTATATAAAGATCTTCGTACGTATGACGCTGATATAGTCTGCCTCCAAGAAACACACTTTAGAAGACTGGATTACCCTAAATTGTATACACCTCACTACCGCACTCAATTTCATTCGACTTACAGGGCTAAGTCTAGAGGGGTGACAATATTGATTCACAACAGAATAACGATGCAGACTCACAGAATTATCACGGACCCCAGAGGCAGATATATTATTTTAATATGCACAATCAATGGCAGGGTGTACACGATAGTAGCAGCTTACGCCCCTAATAATTCTCAAACACAATTTCTGACGCATCTTTTAAACAAACTTACGGACGTTTTATCAGGCGATTTAATAGTCTGTGGCGATCTGAATTTATGTATGGACCCAACGAAGGACTGTTCGGTCCCTACAGGTATTCACGCAGGGAGACAGTTTTCAAAGCTGCACTCTCTCCTTGGACAACACCATTTATATGATACATGGCGCCTGCTCCATCCTACAGAGAGAGATTATACTTTCCGATCGGGAGTACACAATAGTTACTCACGCATAGACTACTGTTTGCTACCATCGAATTTACTCTCCCGCGTTACCACATGCGATATACTCCTCTTTACATGGTCTGACCATGCCCCACTGCTCCTCGACCTACAGGACGAATTTCATTCCCATGTGAGACCACCCTGGAGATTTAGCGAACACATATTAAAACATGAGCCGGCGTCTCTAGCAATTCATGAAGCACTAACTAACTATTTTAAAGAAAACGCGTCCGCGGAGGTAAACCCTTTTGTTATATGGCAAGCTCATAAAGCAGTCATTAGGGGTGTATGCATCCAGTGGGGAGCGCGACTTAGCCACTTGAATGCTAAGGACGCGCTCAGCGCGTCCTCAGCATTCCCGCTGGTATGCGGAGGACGCGCTGAGCGCGTCCTCGCATTGGGGTCAGCGTTCGGCCGGGTTCCGGCCGATCGCTGGCCCCTCCGGTGCGGGCTGACATCCTGGATGTCAGCCCGGCATCCGGAGCAGTGGCCGCCATTATTAGGTGTCATCGCGCCCCCGCGATGACACCTAATTCAGGCGCCCCCCCCGCATGTGCGGAGGAGGCGCCTGAAAGGGAGGGGGGGAGGTCCTTCGGACCTCTCTCCCTCCCGATCGGCGGCACACAGGGGCTTAACCCAGGCATCATTTGGAAGGGCACAGCCTGCCCTTCCAAATGATGCCTGGCATTAACCCCTGGGGAGCTGGATCGCAAATCGGCGCTGAAAAGCGCCGATTCGCGATCCTTCCCGGGAGCTGGCCGACATCTTGGATGTCGGCCAAGCTTCCGGGAACTCCCCCAGAGGACTGGCGTCATCGTGCGTAGCACGATGACGCCAGTCCTACAGTTAACCCCTAACTGCCACGAACTGTGGAGATAGGGAGTTCCAATGAACTCCCTATCTCCCGATCCGTGGCAGTTAGGGGTTAAATTTTGATATGGTTGGATCGGCCAGAGCATGGCCGTTCCAACGATACCAAACATGAAAGTAAAAAAAGTTGTAAAAAAAAAAAAAATTAAAAAAAAAAAATTAAAAAAAAAAATTAAAAAAAAAAAAATAAACACTTTTTTTTTATTTTTTTTGGTTTGTTAATGCAGCAATATTGTTCCCATTTCAATTATAATGTGAACAATGATGCTGCATTAACGATTTTTGTATGCGGTGCGTTTGTTAAAAATGGTGTCATTTTCCCCAAAAAAAAATGTAACGAGACCCCATCTCTAATTTTTTTAACAAGCGCACCCCATACAAAATATAACCGCAATTGCTCGCATGTTAAAATGTGGAAAAAAACACTTTACACATTGTAAATTATTGAAAATACATATTTTATTGCATTTTTTGTTATAATATACAAACATGACATAACGTATACATATAATAATGACATATTATGAATCTACCGAGTCTGACGGAAAGAACGATATATAATATGTCGGTGTCATATACTAAAATAAGCCTTCAAAACACGTTTAAACATGATGCGCAAAACAGGTAAAAAATGACCTCAGCACAGGGGCGGGAAAAGCCTCAGCAGCGAAAGGGTTAAAAAGCAACACACGGCACACCGCTTGGAAGTTCTTCGGGAACATCCAAGACATAGACACCTAGAACAAATTGTCCCCGACGGCGGAGCTGGCGGACGCTTTGGACGATGCCCTACGCTCACTTGCTGACTTAGAAGCGGACAGATTTAATTTAACCATGCACAGGATGAAGACGCGGTTTTATGCGTTTCAAAATAAACCGGGCAGACTTTTGGCTCGTAGACTAAAACCCCCCCTGCCACACAAGGAATCTCTCACCTCAAAACTAACAAGGGACTAATACATAATCCATTAGATATTGCTAATGAATTTGCAGATTTTTATGAGACACTGTATAACTTATCAACAGACGACAATGTGACACAGCCTACACCCGACGCCATCTCTTATTATCTTCATACGCTACACCTACCAAAACTATCCCCATCACAAATGACAAAACTAGCTTCTCCAGTTTCTTTAGATGAAATTTCTGAAGTGATTAAAGGACTACAAAAACGAAAAGCCCCGGGTCCTGACGGCCTTAATGGTCTATATTACTCGACTTTTATCTCTCACCTCCTGCCGCACCTACACTCGATTTTTAACGTTGCCTGGGAACAGGGTACATTCCCGACAGATATGTTACGGGCTCACATAATTACACTCCCTAAACCAGGCAAGACCCCTGACGAATGTCGTAATCTTCGCCCGATCTCACTTCTTAATGTAGACATAAAATTATACGGGAAAATTCTGGCGAACAGACTACAATACATATTACCGACTCTAATTGGCCAGGACCAGGTGGGGTTTATTTCTGGCAGGCAAGGACCAGATAGCACAAAAAAGTTGATCAACCTGATGGAAACTTTGCAGCGGTCAGGTCGACCTTGCTTGGTATTGTCATTAGATGCTGAGAAAGCCTTTGATAGGGTGAACTGGCTATTTCTTCACGAGACCCTTAAGATGTATGGTTTTCCTCCCCCGATGTTGACAGCAGTAACACCTGTATGATTCCCCATCAGCTAGAGTTCTGACATCGGGATTTATGTCTGACGAATTTGTGATTACGAATGGCACACGTCAGGGGTGCCCTCTTTCCCCCCTATTGTATGCCCTGGTGTTGGAACCACTGGCACAGGCTATCCACCAGAATGATGACATTAGAGGTATACAAATAGGTCCTACAACATATAAACAACAACTTTATGCAGACGACATCCTCCTGACGTTGACTGACCCAGAGGTCTCTTTATCGGCCTTATATCAAGAGCTAGAAGCATACAGCAAGGTGTCCTTTCATTTAGTAAACTTACTTAAAACGCAAGCTTTGCCAATTAATATGACACAACCTTTCCTGGATACTCTTAAAATGCAATATAAATTTGATTGGCGCTCTAATTATTTGGTTTATTTGGGACTTAGAATCTCGGTGAAATCTGAAGATCTTTTTCAATATAAATATGAACGTGTACTTTCTGAGATAAGATTGCTTATCCATAGATGGAGAATGAAAGAAGTCTCGTGGCTGGGTAGAATGGCAGCCGCAAAGATGATTATATTACCAAAACTATTGTATGTGTTCCGCGCCCTGCCCCTAAATTTACCCCGATATTATCTGGTTAAGGTTCAATCTATTTTGGCCTCTTATGTCTGGAACAATAAAAGACCTAGAGTTCC
The DNA here is from genome assembly GCA_009667805.1 of Leptobrachium leishanense. Lineage (NCBI taxonomy): Eukaryota > Metazoa > Chordata > Amphibia > Anura > Megophryidae > Leptobrachium > Leptobrachium leishanense. The sequence goes on from CM019071.1 coordinate 100,978,751, forward strand.
TCGGAAGCTATTAAGTTATAGACACAGAGATGGAGGTCTGAACATGATACACGTGCAACATTATTATTGGGCATCATGCCTGGCATCCTTATCGGAATCCTTTCACGCACACCCCACGCCACAATGGCTAACCATTGAGGCAGCATATATGGAGGGACATGATCTGGCAACATTACTTTGGGTCCCCGTAAAAGACAGACCGCGGATAAAATCCCCACTGGCTAGTACATTGTTACACCTTAAGATATGGGATAAAGGGTTCCGCTCTTTCACAAATCATCATCCGATCTCTATGGCTACACCCATGGAATCTTTTAGGTACCTACTTCCTCAAGGAGATTATGCTAGATGGGCTCATTATGGAGTGTTAAATCTTCATCATTTCTTTGACACAGCCTCCATTCTACCTTTTGAGACATTATGTACTAAATTCAAGGTTCCAAGTGCAATGTTTTTATCATATATGCAATTACACTCTTATCTTAAAGCTCAGAAGATCTTTCCTACACTCTCCGCTAAGGTTCCATTACTCTCAGAAACTGAACTATTCTGTTTAGACTCTCACTCCACTAATAAAGCGATTTCGATGTATTATAGAGTGCTTAATACCCCACAAAAATCTGTTACTTGGACATTTCAAAAAAGTTGGGAACGAGAACTGGAACAATCTTTTACACCAACCCAATGGGCCACAGCTTACATGTTTGCGGTGGGAGCTACTCGGTGCGTTACCTTATTAGAGACACAACAAAAGATCCTGTATAGATGGTACCTCACTCCAGACAGAATTAAAAAATACGTGCCGAACCAACCGGATGTATGCTGGAGATGCTCCCTAGCTCAAGGTTCTATGAGTCACATTTGGTGGCATTGCCCCAAAATAAATTCATTATGGAAGGACATCTCGATACTGGCGACTGAGGTCCTAGGCATGCTGATCCCTCACAAACCGGAGATTCTTTTATTGGGTATGATCAACCTCCCAAAACCTCAAAGACGGATGTTATTTATTCTCATTTCCACGACCTCTTTGCTCATAGCACGAAATTGGAAGTCCACATTAGTACCTACTAAAAAACAAGTTATTGACTTATTAAACCAATATCGTGGATTTGATTCACGGATTGTGGCATCGGAAGACATACATCCACCCAAATCGGATCCCTGGACACTTTGGGACATACACAAAATCTATAAGGCATGTGGGCTGTGACCGAGCTAACGACCCTGGTACACACATTTTATTCTATTTTTTTTTTTTTTTTTAATTGGCTGCAACCCCCCTCTTCCCCCCCTCCCGCCCTTTACCCTCCCTTAGTTATGGTTATTTTATGTATTTATTTACTTATTTTTTTTACAGCAACTTTGTATTTTTGTTGGCAGAAATTTAATAAAAATTTATGTTATAAAAAAAAGCTGTTATAAGTGTAAAAGGATGTTGTACTAAGTACTAAGATTGAATGTCACTTGGGGGTTGAATAAAACTGATAATGATGTAAGCACAGAAAAGAAATTTGTGGTTATTTCATTATAAATGTTATGTTATATTTGTCTGACCTACACGTGCCTCTTTGATTTAATTGTAAGCAAAGGGAGTATATTTAAAAGGAAACAAAATAGCAAAACAAGAGGACATAGTCTTAGATTAGAGGGGCGAAGGTTTAAAAGTAACATCAGGAAGCATTATTTTACTGAGCGGTTGGTGGATACATGGAACAGTCTTCTAGTAGAAGTGGTAGAGGCCAAAACAGTAATTGAATTTAAGCAAGCATGGGATAGGCATAAGGCTATCCTAAACAAAAGATAAATCCAGGTCAAGTATCCATGTAATTGGGCAGACTAGATGGGCCGAAAGGTTCTTATCTGCTGACATTTTTCTATGTTTCTATGTTTCTATGACTGAATGATCAAAATCAATGTCAAACTGGCCAAAAAACTCAATTTCAGTGGGGGTTGAATAATTTTGAACACAACTGTATGTCTTTTTGCTGATGACACAAAGATTTGCAACAGGGTTGACGTTCCTGGAGGGATCAGCCAAATGACAAATGATTTAGGTAAACTAAAAAAATGGTCGGAGCTGCGGCAATTGAGTTGTAATGTGGATAAGTGCAAGATAATGCACCTGGGACGTAAAAAACCCAAGGGCTGAATATAGAATATTTGATACAGTCCTAACCTCAACATCTGAGGAAAGGGATTTAGGGGTTATTATTTCAGAGGATCTAAGGGTAAGTAGTCAATGTAATAGAGCAGCAGGAAATGCTAGCAGAATGCTTGGTTGTGTACTGGCCTTTCCATTGATACCAAACATGACCATGTAAAATGTAAAAAAAATGTTTAAAAAAATCAAATTTTTTTTTAGACTTATTAGTGCAACAATATTGTTCCCATTTCAATTATAATGTGAACAATGATGCTGCACTAACGATTTTTTCTATGGGGGGTGTTTGCTAAAAAACACGTAATTTTCCCCAAAAAAAAGTAATGATTCCTCATTTCTAATTTTTTTAACAAGCGCACCCCATAGAAAATATAACCGCAAACGATCGCATTTTAAAATGTAAAAAAAACCACTTTACACATTGTAAATTATTGAAAATTCAAATTTTATTGCATTTTTTGTTATAATATACAGACATGACATAACATATACATATAATAATGACATATTATGAATCTGCACAGTCTGCCGGAAAGAACGATATATAATATGTCTGGCTCATATATTAAAATAAGGCTTCAAAACGTGGTTAAACATGATGAGCGAAACCGGTAAAAATGAGCTCAGCACAGAGGTGGGAAAAGGCTCAGCAGCGAAAGGGTTAATTCATTTCTGTCCCCAGCATTTAATTCATTTCTGTCCCCAGCATTTATTTAATTTCTCCCCAGCATTTAATTCATTTCTGTCCCCAGCATTTAATTCATTTCTGTCCCCAGCATTTAATTCATTTCTGTCCCCAGCATTTATTACATTTCTCCCCAGCATTTAATTCATTTCTGTCCCCAGCATTTAATTCATTTCTCTCCCCAGCATTTAATTCATTTCTCCCCAGCATTTAATTCATTTCTGTCCCCAGCATTTATTTCATTTCTGTCCCCAGAATTTATTTCATTTCTCCCCAGCATTTGATTCATTCCTCTCCACACCTCCCCCTCCTTTTACCTGCCCTGCGAGTAGAACGAGGGCGCGGTGATGATCTCCGCTTCCCTCACTCGCTGAGGCATGCCGGATTCAGGGATGGAGCATGAAAGAGATCCAGAGGGCAGCAGTAATGACTGGAGAGGGAATTGGAGTAAGGAGAACAGAGGGAGACGGAATTTGCACCCGCTCCCTTTGTGGCACTCAGGACTGATTGACTGATTGATTTCCTCCCCCGCTGGCCGGACGTTCTCTATCCCTGGAATACGCACTGTAGCTGGCGTGCTCTCTATGGGAAAGGGATAAGAGGCAACTGAGCGGTCAGCGTGCCGGAAATGACTCGGGCCATGTCCAGCTGCTGCTGTGAAAGAAAAGCACGCTGACTGGTCCTGAGCACGTCGGCCGGCCTTAAAAAAAAAAAATGCCGCCGCTGGAATACACAGAGCAGGCAGTACGATATAATTTATCGTGCTGCCTGCGTGTGAATTTCTAATCGCCCTCACTTGATCTCCACTTGCTAAATGCGAGCATGCGAGTGGAAATTTTGAGGGTTGGAATAAACCATATATCGGACTTTGCAAAGCAAGAAACGTGAATGACTTTTATTCTAAGAGTAACGCATCATTCCCTTTCCACCATTCACTGTCTTCACCAGATTCATTGTCAACCAAGCAAAGACTAGAAATGAACCGAGCTTCATATTCTCAACAAGCAATTATCAAAGTATTGCAAATATGGAGAAGCCCGGAGAAAGGTTCAGTAACAGACAATCTGTGTCGGTCAGAAATATGGAGGTGTCAACTACTAATTCAACTCCACAAGCAAACCGCTTTGAAAAGAAACCCTTGGTACCAGACAGTTCATGCCCAATTCATAACCAGCCACATCCACTGTCGAAGTGCCTTGAATTCAGAGGCAAGCACATTGACGAATGTACAGCTTACTTGAAAGAGAATGCAATTTGCTTCAAATGTTGAGCATCTACCAAACGTGTTTCTAGGGATTGCAACACTAACATAAAATGCAGATAATGCAGCAGTGACCAACACACCTCAGCATTGCATCCTGGTCCTCCCCTATGGGTAACAGACTCTTGCAGATGAAATAGAGCAAGGCGGGGAGAGAGATGAAGCGATCCCGTCCCCTGTGATATCCAAATGTACAGAGGTATGCACACGGGGGACAAAGACCAGATCCTGGGGGCATGGCCGACTGCGAGGGGAACAGGACGTGCTTCGGTGGAGCTCCGTCTAAACCTGCAGTTTATGGGACATATTGAGGACTTTTTCTGATGGATTTCCCCATCTTTACAGTCCCCGAGTGGCCGGTCACCGGTCGTGAGTTGTCCGGAGGCCATTCAGTCCCCCCTCCGGACCAGAGACACACTCTTCTCGGCTGATTTCTGTGGTGGATGGGAGCCACCGGCAGCCATATTGCGGCCTACCTCTAGGCTTCTCTTGCCTTCCCGCACTGCTCCCCCAAGGACCCTGCTCGCTGCTGTGCCCTTCACCCTTTCTACACTGGGGATCTAGGACATCCCCCAGTGGCAACACTGCGGATTCCACTGCTCCGGGGCTGGGTAACCTCGGTGTTCCATGCCGGCACAGTTCCAGAGCGACCGTTTTGCCACGCATCAGGGCACCTCGTTCGCCCCGACCCCTACTCCCAACCTAGATGACTCGGGATGGAGGGCCCCCGCCCCCGGCCGTTATGATGGATCCGGTGGATGTGGCGATTGAGGGGCGCACGAGATGGCAGATAGCTGACCTGACGCTCCGCCCTGGCGGCAGCCTGGAGGCCGCATTCTCATACCTGGAGGTGCTGCTGCAGTCGAAGGAAGATGATGGATGGCCACTGACGAGAGGCTTCATGCGGCGCATGACAGAGGCCTTACGGAGCTGTGGGGGCACAGACCCTTTGATGGAGTCTGAGCCTAGAGGCTCTCAGCGGGAGGATGATGCGACTGGTGGTGGAGCCTCGATCGACCCGCGGGGAGCGACTGGAGATGCGGAGCCCCGGTCGCTGCCAGTTGCCAAGTTGGTGGCTCGGCAGTCGACTCGAGGTGGCCCTGAGGGACCCACCGCACGTGGAGCGCCAGATCACGCTGTCAGACCTTTTCAGATATGAAATTTCTATAACGCAGGAATGTTTAAATTTGGGGCCAGGAATTGCGTCACGCCAACAACTTGTCTGCGTCGTTAATATATAACAAGAACAAGAGACAAGCTAAACTCGTTAGTGTTACGCATACAAGAAAGGACATTTAATATTGATCAAAGACGGTCTAATGGACTCTGTTTATTTTATTTATTTGTTACAACCAAACAGGGTTTAGATCAAATGGTTTAAAAGTAAGGGAACACAATGACAACTAAGATAGATATCTCAGTATTGTGTTTATTTCATCAGATCGAAACTCTGAAAGCCACGTAAACATGGAACAATAGGTTGCCCAATAAAGGAAAAAAACCCAAAGGTTAAATGGCTTGGGTAAACCAGCTTGTAATGCTATTCGGCAATATGTACTATATGGTATGAGAATATTTATTAGTTAGAACTGATAATTTTAGCATCTTATAAAAACAGAGGCCCTACCACATTTAGTTGATCATCACAAATGTCTGGTGTACTAATCCGCATGAAGCAGATTAAGTCGGGTAACGTGTGACTGTTAAAAACGATACCACGAATGAATGAATGGATATCCCCTCACATACACATCCCTGTGGATATAAATAAAGGGGGTATGAAATGCACACACGCCGTGGCGAAGTATGCCGGCGATGTCACAATAGAAATAAATTTTAATTTGTTAATAAAATCTATGGAGTCCCGGGATATAGGAATAAAACGACCCCAAACCAGTAAAAGATTGGCCAAGCCCATAAATTAATTCCTGCAGAAGGTTGATGGTTGATCTGAGAGCGCCATCTGCTGGCCAGGTAACATAACACCTGGACAGACCCCTGGAGTTGATGAATATATATCCTCCAATCAAATGAGGCCACATAGTGATGGGCTAGATCTAAAACTGGGCGGAAGACCACTATATAGAGGGGACACTCCAGAGCAAAAAGGACACACTGAGAAAAGCTTGGAGAGAGACCTGAGGGACGCTTGGAGGGAAGAAAGGCAATCACCATCGGCCGCCCCTTTAAGACCGACCACACCCTAATCTTCCACCACTCTATCTTCACTAACCAGATGGTAAAGTATGCCTGAATAATATGATATCTATTTTCTAATTGCATAGTCCTGACTTTAGATGTCCATCACAAACTAAAGGAATATAAATGAATTATTTTGCTGTTTGAGCCTAATAATCAGTAGAATAGAAATTCTGCCTTTACAGTCCACTGCAGAGGAGTGCTAAGGGAGAAATCTATTTACACGGCTGCATACTTGAGCCATAATTTAGTGAAATTATTTATATTCCAAGAATACTGTTTGTGGACATCTAAAGATCAATTATATACCTATAGTGAGATACGCTGGGACCGTGAAATAGCTTTTATATGTCAAGTACTGTCCGCCCCATTCGTAACCTAGCATAACCCCTTCCATATCCATCTTGCAGCCCTTCCGAATGAATGCACGCGCTGTAAGTCATTAAGAAGCGTTAGGTTAACGTATATCGAATGAAGTGCTGTGATTGATCTGTGGAAGAGATAGTCTCCCTATCGAGTGTGTTATGTATCTCCCTGAAGGAAGTTGCATTTAGTGAATAGGCCCCCACAATAATAAATTGTGCTGCAGGTGATGCCCAGTAACTGAGTGTTTATCTTAGCCAGGTGGAGGATTGGTTTATAATGGGAAAGGTTTAAGTGAATAGAATAGAGTTTGGTGTTTAAGAATTGAGGCGTGTATATCTGTGGTGCGGTCTATAAACCTAAAATATCTGTCCATTAGATTATTGCGTGTCACAGTATCGCTACTAATCACGATCTATAATCACTTGTAAATTGTATTTTGCAAATCCGTTGATAACATACGATTGTATGAAACTTGACGTGTAAATAAATTTTGGTTTGAATTGTTTTACCGTTACGCAGTCTCATATCTTTATTGATTTTATTGTGTTTAAAAATATCTAGATAGCATCAAAAGAACTCGGGATAACGCGCCATATATTTGTTAAGACGTATATTCATTGATTGGTTATTAATCCCTATCTTAGGGGTTAAATACCAATTTATACCACTGGTATTGGAGGCACTGTCAATAATATATATATATCTATGTATATCAACAATAAGAAGAATATGCGTCATAATTAATATATCCCTGACCTATTAAAGAAGTCAATAATCTCCAACAACGCGGAGTCGCACGGAGAGCTGAAGCGGCCTGGGGAGCTGGGTTGGTGCTCGGAACTGCTGGAGGGCCCCCCTTTGATGACCAAGATGAAGCGACGGCTTTGGCACCGCACCCTGGCTCTTGCTCAGTGGATGCCCAGGGCTCTTTGGCGGGACAGATGTCTTCCAGCGGTGAATTCTAGCGGCGACACTAAAATTAGACCCCGGGCGCCACTGTTCCGTGATACTGGTTAAGGCCTTTTACAGGACTTTGGACGGATCGGCTTCCCTGCCGTATGTTTGGTAACAGGCCTGACATATTTGGCTTTCTGCAATGACCCCCCCACGATGAGCTTTCTGCCCCCCTTTTTTCCCCTTTTTCCCCTCTTCCCCTTTTTTTATTTTTTTTTGTCCCCCCCTGTTATTTTCTGCTGTGCTCGATGACTCTATTCGACTCCCACAGTAGTACGAGGACTCCTGTTTCTATCCTGATATAATTCAGAGAACTTTGATATTTTTTTTTTTATTTTTTTTTTTCGATGTGTTTCTTTTCCGAACCTATTTGTATATGTTTAGCTGACGTGTTGTGGTCTTAAGAGGCTATGTTTTTTTGTTATTCTTCCCCCCTCTCGCTCTTTTTTGTGTAAGTCGGCTATTCGGGATAGTTCAGGAAGTGCTGTCGCGGCATGGTGCCCGGCCTTGCCCCCAACTGCCCGGGCCTAAGTGCCATTTTCCCCCCGTGGCTCCCCCCCGCGGTTGTTCGGCCACATGGGTATTTGCCAGGGCAGGCACAATTTTGGCCATTGCCGTCTCTTCACCCCCTTTTTTTTTCCCCTCTTTCTATCTCTCCCCTCTTTTTCTTCCCCCCTCTTATATTAGAAGCCTATAACTGTCTTACTCCTATTCTTAGTGCTTTTTTCTCCTGCAGTATATATACAACGATTTGCTCGTTATTTTTGAGACTATATTTTCTAATTTGGCTCTTAGTTTTTCACTAATTCGTTTTCTGGATGAGACCCCCCTAATTGGGGACGAAATTGCTGTCATATGTCTTACATGTTTTCTTGACATGACGTATTATGGCCCTGCGAGGCCATTTTAATGCACTATTGGATGACTAGCTTTGGCCCTGCGAGGCCACTTTGTTTGTATTACCGACTTTATTGCAAAATAAAAAATCTTAAATTAAAAAAAAAAAAAAGCAGATCCTGTTCCAAGATCTGTTTAGTGACTGTCTATCCCTCTGACAAACCTGACTCTTCTGTTAGATGATGAGAGTAAATCGGTCATTAGTCAAATTAGAGTTCTTTAATGTGTTTAACATAGGTGGTGAAACATTTTGCTACACTCTAAAAACATGCTCACGCATTATGAAGAAAACAGGGCGTAGGGTATCCAACTTTACTGTTCAGTTTATTGATGGGCAAACACACATAGAACTTCCCACACTATTTAAATGTGACATGATACCTGATGACAGGTCAGAAATCCCAACACCTGAAGTTACACAACACTTCTCTCATTTGAACTTCTTAAAATAGATTATTCCAGAGGTTATTCCAGAACTTGACCCTAATGCACAAATAATTATCTTGTTAGGAAGAGATATTCTAAGGGTGAGCAGATTAATGGCTCTCACGACGCTCCTTACGCACAACAATTAGATCTAGGTTTGGTCATTGTTGGGAAAGTATGGTTAGGAGCCCATAAGTTAGCATTTGTGAACTCTTTAAAAACAAATGTACTGCCTAGTGGTCACCTTTCTCAACTCAGTCCTTGTACCAGCTATATACAGGTAAAAGGGACCTTTCATTCTAGAAAACAAAAGCCATGCACCCCATCACTGTGCCATCTGGGAATTACAGTGGCAAGAAAAAGTATGTGAACCCTGTCACGGAATGGCCCAGCACCCTCAGCCAGGGGCGGTGCACCAGGACATTGATTTGGCCATGAACACTTAGGTGCGGTGGCACGCACAGAGTTTTGACGTTCTTTTTATTTAGATGTGGTTATGTGTGGTGTAATAAAGTGTCCCCGTTGGTTATTGTGAAATGTTCCCTTTGTCTGCCTTGCCCGCCGCCATTTTCCGATTGCCTCGTGGTTGCAATCAGATTATTCGAATCGGAAAATGGCCGATTCGAACCATCCGGTTCGAATCGCAAAATGGCCGATTCAGACCATCCGGTCCGAATCGGTGACTCCCCGAACTGTAACGGCCAATGGGTCCTGTAAGGGCGGGCAGGGATTCCCATTGTATTCATAATTTGTGTGAAGTGATAAATGCCTGAGCTGTGAATAATAAATTCAGATTTACCAGTGCATCCAGCCTCGTCTGATGTCTTTATTTCTCCGCCGCATATTCTCTGAGTATCCCCCGCGGTCTCAGGGTGCGGTGTCCAACAACGATCCGAACCGAATCGAGCGCTCTGTGCCTGCATCGAGCATCAGGACAGAGGCGCCGAGTGAGGGCATCGAGACCGAGTACCTTCGCCCGGGATCCGATCCGAAGGACGCGGCCGCGTACCGCGCTTCGGTATATCCAGCGATCTAGATCAGATCCGAACAGGCAGCCGCTACCGTGAGTTCCGTAACGTCCCCCGCAATCCGATCCGAAGATTCACCCGGTCCCGTAGATCCGAACCTTCCTAGATCAGATCCGAAAAGTCCTCCACCTCAGATACGAATATTCCTCCGCGGCAGATCCGATCTCCACAGACGTCCCACACCCACAAGGTCAGTGAACCAGCTGCTCGAGACGCTGAGTGCCGTGTTACTCAGTGGTCGGGCTGGTTCGGCACAGGGGTCCCCTCCACCGCCCGCATAACCCCTTCCCAGGGTCACTTCAGGCCGCATGAGACGCCGAGTGCGCGTCACTCGGTAGTCGGGCCAGCGGTAAGCGCCAGGGGGGTACGCAGATAGAGCACACCCGCAGGCGGACAACATCCCATTCCGTCATACTGGTGGCAACGGTGGGATAAGCTCTCTGCAGACCCCTAGGAGACCCTCACCATGACCGGGTACGGTGCCTACAAGCGGGACGTCCTGCGTGGCATGCTGGAGAACCGGGGCGGCGCCCCGGGCTCCAAGAGCCGGGAGGCCATGATGGAGGAACTAAGGAGGATGGATCAGGAGGTGGCATTCGCAGCGTTACCTGCGGACATCGCGCCGGGCCCCGTCCCCACCGAGCCCGAGGACAGCGACTTCCACCGGAAGGTGCGGCAGCGGGTCGCTATGATGGGACTGGCCCCAACGGAGGCTGCTATGCAAAATCTGATTCGCGAAATCAGTCAGGAAGAGGAGCGGGAGAAAGATCGGGCGCACGAGCTGCGGCTGGCGGAAGTGCGAAGCCGGCGGAGCAGCCGTTCCCCTTCGGACCGTTACACCGGACGCAAAGTGCCTTTTCAGGCGTTCAAGGAGTTCCGGGAAGCAGAGGAGGAGATAGAGAGCTACCTCCAGGACTTTGAGCGCCTGTGCCGAGTGCACGAAGTGCACCGTGCCGACTGGGTGAGGATTTTGGCGTGTAAGCTGACCGGTCGGGCCGGATGAAGAGGCCACCAGTTACCTGCACGTCAAGCAGGCGCTGCTGAGCAGGTTCGCCGTGACCCCGGAAGCCAGCCGGGTGAAGTTCCGGAACTCTCGCCGGCCCAGTGGCGCTACTCATGTTGAGTGGGCCCATCGTTTGCAGCGGGACTTACGCACCTGGTTCTCGGGTAGCAGAGCGGAGTCCGTGGCCGAAATTACCCAGCTGCTGCTGCTCGAGCAGTTTTTCGAGCACACCCCCTCCGCTATCCGGGAGTGGGTGCGTGACAAGAAGCCCCAGACCGTACAGCAAGCGGCTACCTGGGCCGACGATTATACGGACACTCGGAAGATGTCTGGGGGGGAGCGATCCCTGCCCATCCGACCAGCCCTACCTGCTCCACCACCCCCACCACCGGTTGTCCGGACGCCGGCAGCACGGCCCCCCAGCCGGTCTAACAACTTGGCCAATGTTCGGTGCTACGGGTGCAATCAAGATGGGCATTACAAGCAGTATTGCCCCAACCGAACAGAGTCGACTCGACCACCCGCCAGACCGTCGCCGACCGTCCATTGCTGCGACGCCGAAACCCCGTGGCCGGAGGCCCCGGAGGAATGGGAGCAGCTGCACGAGGCCGACCCCGTGCAAGCCGCCGCGGACGACAACCGGCGTCATCACCGCCAGGCGGTGTGGATAAACGGGCGGCCCGCTGAGGGGCTGCGGGACTCCGGGGCTACCATTACCCTGGTCCGGCCTCACTTGGTTCAGTCGAACGACCGTCTGCAGAGCACCATTGCAGTACGGGTGGCCGGGGGGAAGGTGCTCCGGCTCGAGATGGCTCGGGTTCACCTGGACTGGGGGAACGGGGAGAGAGTGGTGAGGGTGGGGTTGTTGAAGCAACTGCCGGCCGAGGTGCTCCTTGGCAACGACTTGGGGCGGCTAGTTTCGTCTTACTCCACAGATGCAGCTACCCCGGTAACCACTAGGCAACAGAGCCAACGCCACGGCAGGGGCACTCCGAACGGGACCCAGGTGAGATCCCAACCAAAACCTTCCCGACCGCCCAAACCTCCCCGACCCCCCAGACCTCCACAACCCCCCAGACCGCCACAACCTCCCATACCCCGACGGGTCCCGACCCCTCCCACCTGACCTCCCTTCCCCGTGGAGTTCCCCGGAGACGCTTCGCCACCAGACCCAGACCGACCCCACGCTACAGGGCTACCGGGATCGGGCCGGTCAGGGCCTGGACGACCAAAGGAAGGACAAGATAGAGTGGGAGGATGGGCTGCTTTACCGGTACACCGTAAGGGAGGGGTCCAAGAAGAAGCAGGTGCCGCAGAAGCAGATGGTGGTGCCCCAGGGCCCTAGGCAGGAGCTCCTGCGCTTGGCTCATGACATTCCCCTTGCAGGTCATTTAGGACAGACGAAAACCCGGCACAGGATGGCGCACGCGTTTTTCTGGCCCCGCCTTAGCGAAGACACCCGCGACTATTGCCGCACCTGCCCAGTTTGCCAGAAAACTGGGAAGGCCGGGGATCACCCGAAAGCGCCCCTGCGCCCCATGCCCATCATTCAGGAGCCCTTTAGCCGGGTGGCGGTCGACATCATTGGGCCGTTGCCGCGGCCCAGTGCCACCGGTAAGAGGTATATACTTACCGTGGTGGATTATGCCACCCGGTACCCCGAGGCTGTGGCCTTGGCCAACATCCAGGCGGACACCGTAGCGGATGCGCTCCTCCGGGTGTTCACGCGGGTAGGGTTTCCCCGAGAAATCCTGTCCGATCAGGGTACCCAGTTCACCGCTGAGCTCACCCAGCAGCTCTGGCGTCTCTGTGGTGTTAGGGCGCTGCACAGCGCCCCGTATCACCCCCAGACAAATGGGCTGTGCGAGCGGTTTAATGGGACCCTGAAGCAGCTTATTCGGGCCTTCGTGCACGAAAGCAGGGACTGGGAGAAGTATCTTCCCCACCTGCTGTTTGCCTACCGGGAGGTTCCTCAGGAATCCACCGGATACTCTCCCTTTGAGCTGCTGTATGGGTGCCAGGTGAGAGGACCCCTGGATCTGGTTAGGGCTCAGTGGGAGGGGGTGCAGGAGGAAGATGGGGTCCCCGTGTTGGATTACGTGTTGAAGCTCCGGGAGCGCTTGGCAGAACTCGCGGGGTTCGTACAGGAGAACATGGAGACGGCCCAAGCTCAGCAGAAGGCGTGGTACGACCGCGCTGCTTGCAGTCGCTCGTTCCTCGTGGGGCAGAAGGTTCTGGTGCTGAAGCCACAGCAGCAGAACAAGCTGCAGGCGGCCTGGCAGGGTCCCTACAAGGTGGTAACCCAGCTGGGGGATACCACCTATGTGGTTGTTAGCTGCGCAGACACCAGAATCCAGCGGACGTTCCACGTCAATATGCTGAAGGCCTACCATGAGCGTCCGGAGACGGTGGATGCCATATGCGCGCCGGCTGCCGAGGAGACGGAACCATTTCCGTTGGTAGAACTCCCGGGGGTAGCCAAGCAGCCTTCCGGGGTGGAACAAGTGCAGCTGGGGGAGGAGTTAGGGCCTGAAAAGCAGGCGCAGGCGCCCTGCCGGGATACACTGACCAGGCCATCCATCAAGTGGACACGCCCGGTCAGAGGCCCCTTCGGCAACCCGCATACCGGCTTCCGGAAGCGGTCCGCGAGTCCATGCGGGCCGAGATCCGGGAGATGCTGGAGCTGGGGGTCATTGAACCGTCAGCCAGCCCATGGGCGTCGCCCGTGGTCCTGGTGCCCAAGAAAGACGGTACCACCAGGTTCTGCGTCGACTATCGGCGGATAAACGACTGTACCATTACAGACGCTTATCCCATGCCCCGAGTCGACGAGTTGCTAGACCAGATCTCCCGGGGTCATTTTCTGACCACGGTCGATCTGTGCAAGGGGTATTGGCAGATTCCCCTTGCCGAGGAGGCGACCCCGAAGTCGGCCTTCATCACCCCATTCGGCTTGTACCAGTTTCGAGTCATGCCGTTCGGGATGAAGAACGCCCCTGCTACCTTCCAGCGGTTAATCGATCGCCTCCTCGATGGCCTCCAGGGATTCGCTTGCGCATACCTGGATGACATAGCCATCTATAGCCAGACCTGGGAGGAACACCTGGACCATGTAGGGACAGTCCTGGGACGGATTAGGGACGCCAACCTGACCCTTAAGCCGGAGAAATGTAAAGTGGGGATGGCCGAAGTGCAGTATCTGGGCCACCGGGTGGGGTGCGGGATACAACGGCCAGAGCCCGCCAAGATTGAAGCTATCCTAGATTGGCCCACCCCTGTGACTAAGACCCAGGTCCTCGCCTTCCTGGGCACCGCGGGGTACTACAGGAAATTTGTGCCCCATTACAGTGACCTGGCCAAACCCCTGACTGACTTGACGAAGAAATCCCTGCCCCGCCAAGTCCTGTGGTCCCCGGAGTGCGAACAGGCCTTTCGGCAACTGAAGGCCGCCCTGACCCAAGCTCCCCTGCTAGCAGCTCCCAACTATAACAAACGTTTTGTTGTTCACACAGACGCGTCCATGTTCGGACTGGGAGCTGTCCTAAGCCAAGTGGGGGACGACGGGGGGGGATCATCCGGTGGCGTTCATCAGCCGGAAGCTGTTGCCACGAGAGGTGGGGTATGCCGCGGTGGAGAAGGAGTGCCTGGCCTTGGTCTGGGCCCTACGGAAGCTCCAACCCTATGTCTACGGTCGGTCTTTCACCGTGATGACCGACCATAACCCCTTGGTGTGGCTCAACCGGGTGGCCGGGGAAAATGGCCGCCTGTTGCGGTGGAGCCTGGCTCTCCAACCTTTTAATTTTACCATCCAATATCGGCCCGGGTCACAAAACGGTAACGCAGACGGGTTATCGCGGCAGTCGGCCCGGGAACCAGGGGATTGGGGAGCCCCGACTACACCGGTACGACCCGTTGGGGTCCAACCGGGTGCATCGGACCTTGGGGAGGGGGAGGAGTGTCACGGAATGGCCCAGCACCCTCAGCCAGGGGCGGTGCACCAGGACATTGATTTGGCCATGAACACTTAGGTGCGGTGGCACGCACAGAGTTTTGACGTTCTTTTTATTTAGATGTGGTTATGTGTGGTGTAATAAAGTGTCCCCGTTGGTTATTGTGAAATGTTCCCTTTGTCTGCCTTGCCCGCCGCCATTTTCCGATTGCCTCGTGGTTGCAATCAGATTATTCGAATCGGAAAATGGCCGATTCGAACCATCCGGTTCGAATCGCAAAATGGCCGATTCGGACCATCCGGTCCGAATCGGCGACTCCCCGAACTGTAACGGCCAATGGGTCCTGTAAGGGCAGGCAGGGATTCCCATTGTATTCATAATTTGTGTGAAGTGATAAATGCCTGAGCTGTGAATAATAAATTCAGATTTACCACTGCATCCAGCCTCGTCTGATGTCTTTATTTCTCCGCCGCATATTCTCTGAGTATCCCCCGCGGTCTCAGGGTGCGGTGTCCAACAACGATCCGAACCGAATCGAGCGCTCTGTGCCTGCATCGAGCATCAGGACAGAGGCGCCGAGTGAGGGCATCGAGACCGAGTACCTTCGCCCGGGATCCGATCCGAAGGGCGCGGCCGCGTACCGCGCTTCGGTATATCCAGCGATCTAGATCAGATCCGAACAGGCAGCCGCTACCGTGAGTTCCGTAACGTCCCTCGCAATCCGATCCGAAGATTCACCCGGTCCCGTAGATCCGAACCTTCCTAGATCAGATCCGAAAAGTCCTCCACCTCAGATACGAATATTCCTCCGCGGCAGATCCGATCTCCACAGACGTCCCACACCCACAAGGTCAGTGAACCAGCTGCTCGAGACGCTGAGTGCCGTGTTACTCAGTGGTCGGGCTGGTTCGGCACAGGGGTCCCCTCCACCGCCCGCATAACCCCTTCCCAGGGTCACTTCAGGCCGCATGAGACGCCGAGTGCGCGTCACTCGGTAGTCGGGCCAGCGGTAAGCGCCAGGGGGGTACGCAGATAGAGCACACCCGCAGGCGGACAACATCCCATTCCGTCATAAACCCTTTGGGATTACGTGGAGTTTTGGATTAATTGGTCATAAAATGTGCTCTGATCTTCATCTAAGTCACAACAATTTGAAAAACACAGTCCGCTTATAATAATACAACACAAACATTATATGTTTTCATGTTTTTATTGAACAGAACATGTAAACATTCACAGTGCAGGGTGGAAAAGTATGTGAACCCTTAGCCTAATGACTTCTCCAAGAGCTAGTTGGAGCCAGGAGTGAGCCAACCTTGAGTCCAATCAGTGTGATATTATTAGATGTGTTGCTGAAAGCTGTCCTGCCCTTTAAAAACACAAACCAGTTTTGGGTTTACTGGTTTCAAGAAGCACTGCCTGATGTGAACCATGCCTCGCAGAAAAGAGCTCTCAGAAGACCTACGATCAAGAATGGTTGACTTGCATGACGCTGGAAAGGGTTACAAAAGTATCTCCAAAAGCCTTGATGTTCATGTGTCCACGGTAAGACTGACTGTCTACAAATGGAGAAAGTTCAGCACTGTTGCTACTCTCCCTAGGCGTGGTCATCCTGTAAAGATGACTGCAAGAGCACAGCGCAGAATGCTTAATGAGGTAAAGAAGAATCCTAGAGTGTCAGCTAAAGACTTACAGAAATCTCTGGCACATGCTAACATTTTTGTTGACACATCTACATTAAGGAAAACATTAAACAAGAATGGAGTACATGGGAGGACATCACGGAGGAAGCCATTGCTGTCCAAAAAGAATATTGCAGCACGTTTGAAGTTTGCAAAAGAGCACCTGGATGTTCCACAGCACTACTGGAAAAATATTCTGTAGACAGATGAAACCAAAATTGAGTTGTTTGGAAAAAACACACTACACTATGTGTGGAGAAAAAAGGCACAGCACATCAACATCAAAACCTCATCCCCACTGTAAAACATGGCGGAGGGAGCATCATGGTTTGGGGCTGCTTTGCTGCCTCAGGGCCTGGACGGATTGTTGTCATTGATGGAAAAATTTATTCCAGAGTTTATCAAGACATTTTGCAGGAAAACGTAAGACCATCTGTCCGCCAACTGAAGCTCCGCAGAGGATGGGTGATGCAACAGGACAATGACCCAAAGCATACAAGTAATTCAACAAAAGAATGGCTTCAACAAAACAAAATACGCCTTCTGGAGTGGCCCAGTCAGAGTCCTGACCTCAACCCGATTGAAATGCTGTGGCATGACCTTAAGAGAGCGAGTCACACCAGACATCCCAAGAATATTGCTACACTGAAACAGTTTTGTGAAGAGGAGTGGTCCAAAATTACTCCAGATCGTTGTGCAGGTCAGATCCTACTACAGGAAACGTTTGGTTGAGGTTATTGCTGCCAAAGGAGGGTCAACCAGTTATTAAGTCCAAAGATTCACATACTTTTTCCACCCTGCACTGTGAATGTTTACATGTTCTGTTCAATAAACACATGAAAACATATAATGTTTGTGTTGTATTATTTTAAGCAGACTGTGTTTTTCAAATTGTTGTGACTTAGATGAAGATCAGAGCACATTTTATGACCAATTCATGCAAAACTCCACGTAATCCCAAAGGGTTCACATACTTTTTCTTGACACTGTACATCTCACAATGTAGATAGTTTTGGTGATCATGTGCTTGCTAGAACTTGTGACGATGAAAAACTTGCTATGTCTGTTGAAGATAGAATGTTCCTTGAGGTAGTTGAAAAAGAAATGTTTCTTGATGAAAAAAATCACTGGGTAGTGCCCCTACCATTCCACTCACCACGCCCTAGACTACCAAACAATATAGATCAAGCATGGAAAAGAATTCTGGTTTTACAACGTTCACTCACAAAAAAACTCAAAATTAAAGAACAGTTTGTTAATTTCATGCAAAAGATCTTTGACCATGGCCAAGCAGAACCTGCCCCACCATTAAAACCAGGTGAGGAGTGTTGGTACATGCCAATCTTTGGCACCTATCACCCTCGTAAACCAAGGCAGATCAGAGAATTTTTTGATTTGAGAGCTCGGTATGAAGACATCTCATTGAACGACATACTCCCCAGCGGACCCGACATAAACAGCCCATTGTTAGGAGTCCTTCTACATTTTCGTAAAGTCAAGCTGTGGTTACTACCGACGTACAGCAAATGTTTTATTCTTTCATGGTTACAGAAGACCATCGCAACTACTTGAGGTTTCTTTGGTTTCAAGACAATGGTTGTAACAAAGAAATTCTGGAGTTCCAAATGAAGGTACACGTCTTTTGGAAATAGTCCCTCTCCCGCCATAGCTACAGTATTTATGGTTTAAAACAGACAGCCAAGAAGGGAGAAAACTAGTATGGAGAAGATGTAAAACAGTTCATTTTAATAAATTTCTATATAGATGATGGATTCACTTCCGTACCTACCGAAGCTGATGCGATCAGTCTTCTGCAGAGAGCCAAGGAAATGCTTGCAGAATCAAACCTCAAAGTACACAAAGTAACATCTAACAAAAACACTGTAATGGATGCATTTTGCGCAGGTGAGAGAGCTAAAGATCTAAAAGACCTTGGATTTTGCCAGTCCAATGGAGCCATCCTCATCCATGAAGCCAAATCTGCCATTCCAATGGAGTTTAGGAGTGAGTTGGAACAGTGGTGTCAAAAGGTGGGGGTGGGCTGCATCGGGTGAAACCCTCTTGGGGGTGACACCACCCAGGGCCAGCCTTTGGTGTGTTTGCTTGCCCTCTCTCAGCGCTGTCTCTCTGTGGGGATAGAACAGCGCTGAGTGTGCAGAAGAGAAACCCCGCTCCTGGCCGGCACAAGCCCCGACCCCTCCATGTGACAGCAGGGAGAGGAGGGGAAGCAGCCCTCCCACCATCATGGCTGCTCCTGCTTCACTGGGCTCTGAGTCTGGGGAGCCTCCAGCACACTGCCCCTTCCTCTTACAGCACCATCACAACCATGTGCCTGTGGATGTGAGAGGAGAGTAGCCAGGCCCAGGAGTAGCTGCCCTCCCTGACACCCTACACATGCTGGACCTGCACAGAGGCAGGTAACAGGGGCTGCACTGGGAAGGGTAGAAAATGGAGGCTAGGGAGGGTGACAGACTGTACACTGGGGGGCTGGGGAGGGTAACAGGGCACACTAGAAGCTGGGGAGGGAGAAATAGGGCACCATGAGGCCTGGAGAGGGTGACAGGAACATCCCAGTATATCAATCCATCATCCATAGTCTGTCTGTCCATCAATCCATGCTTCCAAGCCCGTCTATCCATCCCTATCTATCATCCATCCCTGTCTGGCTATATATCCATCCATCCCACTGTCTATCCATCAATCCACCTCTAATAAACTAGCCTATAAATCACTCTATCCATTCATGCCAATGTGTATCTTTCTATACCCGTCTGTCTATCCCTCTGCGCAGTACTTTTTTTCTGGAAAGATAGGTGGGGGTACTCTCACATCCGGGGAAAAACTGATCATTGGGACATGAAAATAGTCATAATAAACAATAATTGCAATAAAGAACAAAACAATAAGTAGGGAGTGAAAAGACACTCCCAAACTCTTAAGTATTCAGGGAGATTAAAATCATATATTTATTGTCAAACAAAACAATATAATACATAAAGAACACAACATTTCCAATTGTTAAACCAGTATGAGTGAAATAGTTGTTGTAATGTGGAGGTCTCTGTCAATGTGCAGAATGCTCCCCTTCAAGTCACTATTCTGCAGACAGGGGCGCGCGGGTCAGTAGGGGCCCGGTTTGGGGCGACACAGTAGGCCCCCGCCGGTTTCCCTCTGCCTCTGATCATATTAATTAACGGGCAGCCAGTGGCGCACTCTGAAAATGCCGCAGTGGCACCTGCGCCGAACCCTCATGTGACGTGTCACGCGAGGGGCGGCACCAGTGCAACGTGCCTGCTCCAGTTTTAGACTGGGATGCACGCACGCTGCAGGCGCTACCGCGGCATTTTCAGGCATATTTGAAAACTAGAGAAATCTCAATGTATCCTTCCTGGTAAAATACTTTGTAAATAAATAAACCGGCGGGGCCCACTGTGGCTTCCCAAACCGGGCCCCTACCGACCCGCGTCCCTCAGACAGAGCTGGTGAGTGGGGGGCAGGGCAATATATATCCATGTTTGAGCTGCTGGAGGCAATTTATATCCATGTTTGAGCTGCTGGGGGCAAATTATATCCATGTTTGAGCTACTGTGGCAATTTATATCCATGTTTGAGCTACTGGGGGCAATTTATATCCATGTTTGAGCTACTGGGGGCAATATATATCCATGTTTGAGCTGCTGGGGGCAATATATATCCATGTTTGAGCTGCTGAGGACAATTTATATCCATGTTTGAGCGGCTGGGGGCAATAAACAGTGGCAAGAAAAAGTATGTGAACCCTTTGGGATTATGTGGAGTTTTGCATGAATTGGTCATAAAATGTGCTCTGATCTTCATCTAAGTCACAACAATTTGAAAAACACAGTCTGCTTAAAATAATACAACACAAACATTATATGTTTTCATGTTTTTATTGAACATAACATGTAAACATTCACAGTGTAGGGTGGAAAAAGTATGTGAACCCCTAGCCTAATGACTTCTCCAAGAGCTAATTGGAGCCAGGAGTGGGCCAACCTTGAGTCCAATCAGTGTGATATTA
This sequence comes from Leptobrachium leishanense, assembly GCA_009667805.1. Lineage (NCBI taxonomy): Eukaryota > Metazoa > Chordata > Amphibia > Anura > Megophryidae > Leptobrachium > Leptobrachium leishanense. The sequence continues at coordinate 100,999,408 of CM019071.1, forward strand.
TTGGATGTGTTGCTGAAAGCTGTCCTGCCCTTTAAAAACACACACCAGTTTTGGGTTTACTGGTTTCAAGAAGCATTGCCTGATGTGAACCATGCCTTGCAGAAAAGAGCTCTCAGAAGACCTACGATCAAGAATTGTTGACTTGCATGAAGCTGGAAAGGGTTACAAAAGTATCTCCAAAAGCCTTGATGTTCATGTGTCCACGGTTAGACAGACTGTCTACAAATGGAGAAAGTTCAGCACTGTTGCTACTCTCCCTAGGCATGGTCGTCCTGTAAAGATGATTGCAAGAGCACAGCGCAGAATGCTTAATGAGGTAAAGAAGAATCCTAGAGTGTCAGCTAAAGACTTACAGAAATCTCTGGCACATGCTAACATTTTTGTTGACACATCTACAATAAGGAAAACATTAAACAAGAATGGAGTACATGGGAGGACACCACGGAGGAAGCCATTGCTGTCCAAAAAGAATATTGCAGCATGTTTGAAGTTTGCAAAAGAGCACCTGGATGTTCCACAGCACTACTGGCAAAATATTCTGTGGACGGATGAAACCAAAATTGAGTTGTTTGGAAAAAACACACAACACTATGTGTGGAGAAAAAAAGGCACAACACACCAACATCAAAACTTCATCCCCACTGTAAAACATGGCGGAGGGCGCATCATGGTTTGGGGTTGCTTTGCTGCCTCAGGGCCTGGACAGATTGTTGTCATTGATGGAAAAATTCATTCCAGAGTTTATCAAGACATTTTGCAGGAAAACGTAAGACCATCTGTCCGCCAACTGAAGCTCCGCAGAGGATGGGTGATGCAACAGGACAATGACCCAAAGCATACAAGTAATTCAACAAACGAATGGCTTCAACAAAACAAAATACGCCTTCTGGAGTGGCCCAGTCAGAGTCCTGACCTCAACCCGATTGAAATGCTGTGGCATGACCTTAAGAGAGCGATTCACACCAGACAACCCAATAATATTGCTACACTGAAACAGTTTTGTGAAGAGGAGTGGTCCAAAATTACTCCAGATCGTTGTGCAGGTCTGATCTTCAACTACAGGAAAAGTTTGGTTGAGATTATTGCTGCCAAAGGAGGGTCAACCAGTTATTAAGTCCAAAGGTTCACATACTTTTTCCACCCTGCACTGTGAATGTTTACATGTTCTGTTCAATAAAAACATGAAAACATATAATGTTTGTGTTGTATTATTTTAAGCAGACTGTGTTTTTCAAATTGTGATTTAGATGAAGATCAGAGCAAATTTTATTACCAATTCAATCCACATAATCCCAAAGGGTTCACATACTTTTTCTTGCCACTGTATATCCATGTTTGAGCTGCTGGGGCAATATATATCCATAAATACAGAAAAAATGGCGTCGCGTCCATACTCACCGGAGCGGCAGCAACTGCCAGGAGTAACAGCCCAGTTAATGTATAAAACATAACAAGGAAAAAAAGTGTCATCTGCTCTCGTTTCTATGTATTGAATACATGGAATACATAGAAACGAGCGCAGGTGACACTTTTTTCCTCAATATATATCCATGTTTGAGCTGCTGGGGGCAATTTATATTCATGTTTGAGCTGCTGGGGCAATATATATTAATGTGAGAGCTGCTAGGGGTAATATATATGCATGTGTGAGCTGCACATTACTGTGGGTTTTACTGCTGTGGAGCTCTGTGATGCGCTCATACACTCTGCACATTACTGTGAGGTTTTTTGCTGTGCAGCTCTGTAATACGCTCATACACTCTGCACATTACTGGGAGTTTTATTTCTGTGGAGCTCTGTAATGTGCAGTGTGTCAGGATTGTACGATATCTTTTAAAGTGATCGTCAGTTTCCCAAATTTTCCACAGGGACTTTCTGTGCCAGGGTGCAGCCTTAGTGGAGTGAGTGCAATGAGTGGGTGATGGCTGCTGCAACAGTGCGGTGGCCATCTGTAAGTATGGAAGGTGCACAATTCGCTGCTGGGTCCAAGTGGATTTTCAAAAAGGTTATTTTTATGAGTTTAGAAATAAATTCTTTAGCACAATAATGTACACGTGGGTGTTGTATTGTAGGGGGCGGGTTTTTTATGCGTGTGGCCTCCTGTGGGTGCAGAACAAGGGGGCCCCATGACCTCCTATTGCCCGGGGCCCCATTAGTTGTCAGTCCACCCCTGTCCGCAGAAGTACCACTTCTGGGCCAGAACGCCGACAACAACACACAGGAGATCCTTGCAGGTTCAGCCTGAAATGGACACAGAGTTTATTTTTACTTTAGAATAGAAAAAAACACACACAGGAGTGTACACACACCCAGCATTGGAACAATGGCTTGGGGAGTAGTACAGGGAATAGGAATCTGGTTATAACTGTGTCCACGGGGTAGGGTGATGCAAACATGGCAAGACAAAGGAATCCAAACTTACAAAGGAAAATAATAACACAGCATATACAGTTATAGCACAGGAGACTCCATAATAAATACATAAGGGAATATTACTATAACACAGACACCGGGTAATAGGGCACACAGACCACAAACACCCTGCATCTATAATTGTAGATACAGGGTGACTTTAACAAAGGAAAGAGCAGGAAAACCATATAAATCATCAGGCTCGCACCTCCCAAATACATTTCTAGACCCATGTACTTCGAGTCCAAAGGGACGCACGTCACAGTTGTCTATTGTAGATTCTGCATATTCTTGCTGCTAAAAATAAAATAGAGACCGATAGGTCTAAAAAGTAGACATCAACACTTGTATTATCAAAAAATGTATAGTAAAGATCAAGTTCGCACTGTGAACTAGCAGGTTTCACAGTTGGAAAAACACAATACCACGACTAATTAGTATGCAGCCCCATACGGTTAAAAAATTGTTATACATTCATAGCTTGGGTATACTTATGGTGGAAAGAAGAAGATAAGTAAAACATGCTTATCTCGAGGTCAATTGTTGGTGAAACTTTTAACTGGTTTATGTAGAAAAGAACATCTCAATTTCCACCCTCCACATGAGAGCAGAATACTGCAACCCCGGGGGAGGACAGAGGTACAAACCAAGGAGTATACTTAACCAGTAATAATCAAAGATTAAATTCCTATTTAGCCCTATGATAGTAACAGATTTCTGCTCTATCCCTAATATATATGAAATAAGTCCACGGTATTGGAAGACAAATAGGATCCCAATACAGGTTAATGTAAAAAAACTGTCTCAAATAAAGCCCTCCCGCTGAATTATAATAACGCAAAAAATAGAGAGCAAAAAATAAAGCATACAAGGAAGAAGCAGAGTAAAGGCCCTCGGGTGCACCAAATAGGTACCAATAAAGGAATAAATTCCTAATGTAACCTTACACGCACACGAAAAAAAAAGTGACTTAAAAAAGGGTAAATACCAATAGAAAAAGTACTTTTCCAATGGGTATTTACCCTTTTTAAGTCTTTTTTTTCACTGTTTTATTGCTCTTGACTCAGCGTATTATTACTTCTTTATCAATTGTGAATTAAGTATCTGTATTCAAGCTGCTAATAGGTTTTGTTGATCCTCATATTATTAACTTTCTCTATCTATACTAGGGATAAAGCAGAAATCTGTTAATATCATGGGGCTATATAGGAATTGCACGAAATTAACCATCTTGGAGAACCTGTCAACAATGGTAAGAATCACCGTGTTATCGTGAGATATAGGTAAATTAGTAATAAAGTCCATAGAAAGAGGAGCCCATGGTCTCTCAGGAACAGGTAACGGTTGTTGAAACCCTATAGGCATGGTCTTAGGGTTTTTGCTCCTACAGCATACCTCACAGGTAGCTATATATTCAGTAACATCTTTACGTATACCTGCCAACCAAAACTTATTTTCGAGAGTGGCTAGGATTTTAGTTATATCCATATGCCCAAAAGGTTTGGTATCATGATATACCGACATAACCTTTATCCTCTCCTCTTCAGGAACGAAACATTTACAATGTGGTTTCTCAGCGGGAGCGGTACCTTGGACAGACTGCAATCTCTCCAGCAATGGAGAAGAAACAGTAGTCAGAGAAGTAGCGAGGATCCTCTCTTGAGGAATAAAAGGATTTTGACCAAAGACATAATGTTCATATGTCTTGTACTGCCTAGACAAGGCATCTGCCTTGGTATTCTTGAAACCAGGACGATAGGTAAGCACAAAGTTGAAGCTGGACAGGAACAGAGACCACCTAGCCTGTTTAGCATTCAGGCGATTAACATCCCCAATGTAAAACAGATTCTTATGATCCGTTATAATGATTATGGGATCTTTGGAACCTTCTAGCAGGTAACGCCCTTGTTTCAGGGCTGCGAAAACTGCAAGCAATTCCCTATTACCTATATCATAATTCTTTTCTGCAGGTGTCATCTTCCTGGAGAAAAACCCACATGGATGCAATGGCTTTTCAGGACTCTCTCTCTGGGATAGGACTGCGCCTATGCCAATCTCTGATGCATCTACCTCAAGCTGGAACAGAAAACCTGGCTCGGGATGTCGCAGGATGGTGCCGTGATGAACGCCTCTTTGAGCTTGTCAAAGGCCTGTAAGCCTTGAGTGCTCCATTTTTGGCTCTGACCACCCTTTTTATCATGGCTGTAATGGGAGAAACCACAGAAGAAAAACCTTTTATGCATCTCCTGTAATAGTTAGTGAAACCCAGAAACCTATGAATTGCCTTTAACCCTTGAAGCAGTGGCCACTCTTTGATGGCTGAGAGTTTCTGAGGGTCCATCTCAAAGCCTTCGGGTTTGATTATATATGGAAAATGGGGTTAATCCCTGGATGGGCGCTGCTTCCACCTATAGGATAAATTATTATCTCATTGACTGGAGATGTCTCCGTGTACACAAATGGGATCACACAAATAGGCAATGAATCAATGCAATGTATTCCTTCCTCTCGGGCAGAGAGACACAGATAAAATGCAATATGCGTGAAATACAGATTCTGTAATTGGGTGATTGCTTTTCTGTATAGAGTAGATGTTAAGTCTCTTTATATAGTGTCTTTTTCTAAATATCCAGTAGATCTGGGTGTAAGCAGTTTAGTGTGGAACGTATGCACAGTTTTAATTATGTGCTGATGCCACCTTGTGGTGTTATGGATAAGAATATGTATCTGCTTTAATAATATTCAACAGCCTAGAAAAATGCTCATTTAAGTAGTTAATATGTCTTTAAGAGCTGAATTAATAAAACTGTCTTTTCAGAAGAGAATCAAAATGTATCTTGCGCAGCTCTGCTGTTTCAACAGAATAGCTAACCACAAGTCATGAGGAATCTTATTTTGGCACTAATTTCGGGGTGCGGGCCATCTTGCATCCTGAAACAGTACATCCACACACCCATGATGGAGAAAAACAGCTAACGTTCGTTAATGACGCATGATACCTTGACCTTTGAAAATAGCTGATGTTTGATTCTTATTTAGTTGATAAAATAATCTGTATGTGCACAATTTTATGCTGGAGTTGCTTAAAATTTTAAGTTGACTCCCACTCGCTTACAAACCAAACTGGTATAAAACATGTATCAAAACTAATAAAAAGAAGGAGAAGTCACTTCGCTTTGACCAAGAGAGGCTGCATAGACCTATTTGTTGTCTGTGTCAATTTCTTTTTTTTCGAATTCAAATTATTTTATTTGAAAAAAGACAGCTGAACAACAAATAATAGCAGAAAACGAGGAGGACATCACATAAGAAAGATATACAAGGGAGGTCAATCAGCAAACGGCATCGATAGGGCTGTCAGCAAATCCGGTAGGGGAATGTTAAAAAAAAAAAGGGGGGACGAATGACCCAAAATGTGACGTTCCCAGTTCACTCCTAGGACGATAAGTCCATAGGAGGCCGTGGAAGAAAAATGTCACAGGACCAGGGTACCCAAAGGCCAGACATGACAGGCAGAGCCATGGTAGCTGCCATGGTGGCGCGCCTCAGGACAACCCAAAATCGCCGGGAAGGAAGGGAGTGGGAGGGGGGGTGAAAGAGAAGGGAGGGGGAGGAAAAACAAAACAAAAAAAAACCACACAAAAAACGCCCCTCCGGACAAGGATACGACGAGAGTACAGATTGTCCATCAAACGTGGAGTGTCCTCAAACAAAATGTCCACCAGACATAACAAGTCCTCCAATATAAATGTAAGGGAGGCATAAAACCTCCGGACCGCAATGTGACAGATGGTAAATCACAGGGATAGGGTGGGGGGTCACTCAACCGGGGTCGGTGTCTCCAACTGCAACATTTGCGAGGTCCTGAACCTGCAGGGATATGGTCGATAAACTGAGGAGAGGAATCAAAGCCCAGGCCTTCTCAGGGGTCGCCGCAGTATAAGGGATGTTATTATGATAGATCACCAGAGATCCTGCCACTCCCCACCTGTAGCGGATCCCCTCGGACCGTAGTCGAGCCGTCACATCACGGAACCTGCGCCGGGCCATAAGCGTCAGGAAGGGCAGATCAGTAAAAAGGGACAAGCGGGTTGATTCAAAAATAAAAGGAGAGCGAGTCTCAGGTAGAGCCATCAGGTGCAGTTTAGCCGAAAGGTCTATAGTGATCACGATAACATCTCTTGGTGCCTCTGCTGGGGCCGTTGCTGCTTTGCGGATACGGGCCACATTACCAAAAATTCCAGGAGTGTCCGGTGATAGTTGTAAAAGGTGGCGAGCTACTCGGTTCACAAGTTCCAAAAGGGAAGTAGAGGGTACCGATTCCGGGATCCCCCGAAACCGCACATTGCGCCGTCTATGTCAGACCTCCATCGACTCCAGAGCCCTAGAGATATAGTCCACATGGGTTTGAAGTGAGTCCACACGAGTCACCAGTTGAGATTGCGATGATTCTGTCACCTCCACTCGCTGCTGTACCAATTCCACTGCGGTCTGCAATTTCGTTACCTCACCCATTACCTCCTGAAGATCTGTCTTCCACACAGCCCGCATCTCGTCAAGTATGCGGTGGATATCGCCTTTCGTAGAGGGCCTCGATTCGTCCGAATCGGCAACCGTATTAGGCCGCATCGGCGTGTACTCCCGTACCGGTGCTGCCGCTTGCTGCGAGGAGACACGCGCTTCAAGCCCGGTGTCCGCCGCCTCCGCACAGGCACTACCAGTCCTAGTCATGGGCCCCGTTAGTATAGTGTCTACCTGGGAGCATGGTAGGAGCTCCGGTTCCATCAGGCCGCCATCTGCTCTCAATGCCGAGGAACCATCCTGCCGTCGCCTCAGACCTCCTCCCATTGAGATCCTAATATCGCCCTGAAGGGGGCCTTCCGCCTCATCGGTCTTCTTAACACTTTTCTTCCCCATCCTGTCTCGTCGTCGGGTATACTAGGTACACTGCAGCAGGAAGCAGCCGGCTAACCATCCAGGCCTCAAGATGGCCGCTGCCAACTAGGCCGCAGATGACGGCGGAATTACAGTGAACGGGTCGGATAGTCCAAAAAGAGGGTGCAGGGACACCTCCCCAGCTTGCCAGGAACTCTGGGGTCCGGTAAATTTGCAGTTAGGAGGCAAACCGTGCCAATAATCAGTATGAAAGAGTCGTTTAATGAGGAGCACATCCAAAGCACGACTTCCTCCGCTGCGAGTCAGCTCCGCCCCCCCTGTGTCAATTTCTTTAAGTGCGCACTTGACTTACCCTGATTTCTCCAGCAATTAGAACAGAGACTGGCATCCGAGGGACGGATATCGTCCATCTCATTTTGGCACCCAGACGTGGGGCCCTGGGTTATCCCTCAACCAGCCCACCACCTCCAAGGATTTCCTGGCAGGGACCACACCAGAAATGGAGCCTGATCAACTTCGGAACCTCACGGTAAGATACCTTTTGATATCCTGCCGGTGACGTGTTCTGGTTAGAGATTGTCGTGATCTGGTGGTAACAAGTGTTGTGTACCTGGTTAGCTATCTCCAGACGGTAACAGGTGATAGGGCTTGGTAGTAGGACACGATATATCTCTGATTGAAGTATAGTTTGATTGACAGTCAGGGTTTTTGTGAGTGGCGGTACATAGGTGATGCATTAGGCATATCTAGTAGTAGCTCACAAAATATATATATCTAGTAGGAACAGGTGACGCGGTAAAGGAAGCACCTGTAGGATATATATGCTGCGGTAAAACAGGTGCTAGCTACACCTGCTAACAGGATACTACATTTGGAATATAGGAGAGGACGAGACGCTTTATTGTCGTAGTTTAGCGCTAACAACTATATTTGGTAGTAAGACCCGATAGGTGTCGTGGTCTAACAGTAACAGGTATATTTGGTAGAATAAGACACGATAGGTATAGGTCTATCCTCATTTCTGACTGTTGATAAACTATGACAAAAAGCAAATGCCACGATCTCCACCGGAAGGGAGCCCAGACAAAAAGGACCTCACGAGATCACCACTAAGGGGGCGCCGCAAGTCCCATAGACCAATTGAAGTAAGAAAAGTGGGATCTTCAAGTGAGGAACATAAAGATTTATTCGGGTACAGCAGACCTCATAGACAAACCATGTGACGTTTTGACCCGCAGGTCTTAATCATACATGTGCACACTTATCAAAAACCCTCTTACTTATACTGCCTTTAATTGCCTACATGCTTATACAATCAAACAATTATACAATTAAGCATTTTTTTAGAGATTCGAACAAATAACTCATATTTCGAATATGTCATCCCCAAGATATTGGGGGAACAGAAAGGCCTAGTATAAATAAATATTAAACAAACATAAAAAGGAAAGAAGATAAAAAAGTTAATTAAGGTTGAGAAATGAAAAAGAAAAAGGGTTTAAAGAGGGTAAAAGAAAATTGGAGGGGTGTCCAAAGAAAGCATAAAAATAAAAAATCAATATATGCAAATATATAAATCCTTACTTTTCTTATAGTACTCTAAATATCTCATCATATGTATATTATTTAGCATATATATACAGTTGTGTTCAAAATTATTCAACCCCCAATGCTGTAAAGGGTTTTAGGGAATTTCGTGTACATTTGTAATTGTATTCAGAATGAAATCCTACAAGGACTTTTTAAAGAACCATATGCAACTAAAATGACATCAATTGGTTTTGTAATACAGTAGTAAATGTTTCTTTTGTGAATTCTTCATTGACACAATTATTCAACCCCTTAAAGACTACCACTCTGAAGAACAGAGGTTCATTCAAGTGTTTTCAATCAGGTATTGAAAACACCTGTGGATGTCACGGAGGAGCAATAAAGCATAATAAGCACCAATTAGGCAGCTTTAAAATGACTGTGATACTCAGCTCCTTCTAGACATTTACTGGTGTGGTTACAAACATGGTGAAGTCAAGAGAATGGTCCAGGAAGACAAGAGAAGAGGTGATTACTCGTCACAGGAAGGGCAATGGCTATAAGAAGATTGCAAAGATGTTAAACATACCAAGAGAGACCATAGGAAGCATCATTCGCAAATTCAAGGCAAAGGGCACTGTTGAAACGCTACCTGGTCGTGGCAGAAAGAAGATGCTGACTTCGACTGCTGTGCGCTACCTGAAGCGTAGAGTGGAGAAAAGTCCCCGTGTGACTGCTGAGGAACTGAGAAAAGACACTGCGTAATGAAGGCCTCCATGCCAGAACTCCCAGGCGCACCCCCTTGCTGTCTCCAAAGAATAAGAAGAGTCGACTGCAGTATGCCAAAAGACATGTGGACAAACCACAGAAGTTTTGGGATAGTGTTCTGTGGACTGATGAAACAAAATTAGAACTGTTTGGGCCCATGGATCAACGCTAAGTTTGGAGGAGGAAGAACAAGGCCTATGAAGAAAAGAACACCTTGCCTACTGTGAAGCATGGCGGGGGGTCAATCATGCTTTGGGGCTGTTTTGCTTCTGCAGGTACAGGGAATCTTCAGCGTGTGCAAGGTACCATGAATTCTCTTCAGTACCAGGAGATATTGGATGACAATGTGATGCAGTCCGTCACAAACCTGAGGCTTGGGAGACGTTGGACCTTTCAACAGGACAATGATCCCAAGCATACCTCCAAGTCCACTAGAGCATGGTTGCAGATTAAAGGCTGGAACATTTTGGAGTGGCCATCACAGTCACCTGACTTAAATCCGATTGAGAACCTCTGGTGGGACTTAAAGAATGCAGTTGCAGTGCACAAGCCTAAGAATGTGACTGAACTGGAGGCTTTTGCCCATGACGAATGGGCGAAGATACCCGTAGATCGCTGCAAGACACTTGTGTCAAGCTATGCTTCACGTTTAAAAGCTGTTATAACTGTAAAAGGATGTTGTACTAAGTACTAAGATTGAATGTCACTTGGGGGTTGAATAAAACTGATAATGATGTGAGCACAGAAAAGACATTTGTGGTTATTTCATTATAAATGTTATGTTATATTTGTCTGACCTACATGTGCCTCTTTGATTTAATTGTAAGCAAGATGACTGAATGATCAAACAAAATCAATGTCAAACTGGCCAAAACACTCAATTTCAGTGGGGGTTGAATAATTTTGAACACAACTGTATATATTGTAATCAATGCCACTACAGCACTAATACATGGTAAGACATATGTGCAAATCATATCGTTAGTAATGTAAAATTCAGATGTATTAATAGTATTTAGTATTAATATTTAATATAGTCTACCATGATGAAGCTTATCCCCCGACAACCATTACGTGGAGCCCCCATAGTATGGGGGACACATGTTGCCATTCTAGGGAAATAAGGAGAAAAAGGATACAAATTAGAATAGAATTCAAAAGCATACATTTAGATCGAATTCTCTGTTTAGACCCTTTGGCCACAGAGTATCGAGTTTGTGTATCCACTTTTTTTCTCTACATTTTAACAAGCGAGTCCTATCACCACCACGTCTAAGCGGTGGGACTTGATCAATGACTTGAAAGCGTAATTGTGCTACACTATAAGAGCAAAGATGGAAATGCTCTGCAACAGGTAGCTCTAGCCGCATGGTGCGAATCGTAGATTTGTGTTTACTGATTCTATCTTTCACCCTCATGGTGGTTTCGCCTACGTACAAAAGGCCGCACGGACATTTTAAAACGTAAATCACAAATGAGGAATCGCAGGTAAAGAAACCCTGAATAGGAATTTTTTCACCTGTCTGTGGATGTGATAAGAAGTCACCCTTGATCACAGCATTGCAAGAGGCACAGTGTAAACAAGGGAAAGTCCCATGTTTCTTAGGTGCTAGGGTAACTTGTTGGTGCTTCCTTGGAGATCCCACATCAGCTTTGATGAGGGAATCTCTCAAATTTCTGTTCCTTTTATGACCAAACATAGGTGCAAACTGAAAAGATGGGATCCCACCATATGCTTTTTGAAGAATCTGCCAGTGTCTACGTACAATTATAGTAGCTTTCATCCAGAGAGTACACTTAAATCACTACCCCGTAGTCAGTACACCAGAGTAATAAGAAATGTCTCAAATCCAGATACTCGCGATGATAGACTTCAACAAATGACAAATAAATTTATTGATAGAGGTTACCCTAGAACCCTCCTACATGAAGAATACATGCGGTCCAAAACTTTGGATCGCACCACTATCATCTCCCAATCAAAGGGTAAAAAACATAAAGAGTCTTGCATTCCATTTGTAACTAAATTTAATGAGGCCAGTAGATCTATCAATTGGATTGTACGTAGACACTGGCAGATTCTTCAAAAAGCATATGGTGGGATTCCATCTTTTCAGTTTGCACCTATGTTTGCTCAAAAAAGGAACAGAAATTTGAGAGAGTCCCTCGTCAAAGCTGATGTGGGATCTCCAAGGAAGCAGCAACAAGTTACCCTAGCACCTAAGAAACATGGGACTTTCCCAAAGGATGCGGATGATAATTTATAAGTCAATATGAGAAGAAAATACGAAAGTGTATGGAGAAACATTGTGAAAGGAAAATGGCATGTAGACAAATGAATGAAGTAATAGTGCAGAGTTTTGAAAAAAAGTTTTAAAGATTGTTGTTTGGAAGAAGAATGTGAGACATGATGGTATAGGATGAGGCCAAAAGAGTTAGGAAAGCCTATCCTAGATATGGCAACTACAGGTTGCTTCCCGGTAGAGAGCATTACGAAGGACATGTAGGTGATTAATAGTATGAGTGCAGAATATGATTTAACTAAAAGCACAAGACAATCAGCCTTCTGCAGTATCTGACTAAACAAGGCTGCAAAGCTTCCGAAGCCAAATTACAGTGGTGCTTCCAGACTGTGGTTTTCCTCGACCCCTGTATTTCACAAGGCACCAGACACAAAACTGAATTCAGAGTACGTACTATATCATCCGTTCCCCTGCCCCAGCGAAGAAGCCGTTACAGGCTTTCCTAGGTCTCATTATAACCTGTAGATCATGGATCCCTGATGCCTCAGCCCTCATTCAACCATTGTAGGAAGCAATAAGTCCGACCCCTTTTCTCACCCTGCAGACGCTGTGCCCAACTTTGACAAACTAAAACATGCTGTCTCAGAGGAAGAAAAAAAAAACCTTTCAAGCTATTTGTATCTGAGGAAAGTGGCCAGGCCACTGGCATCCTTACCCAGCAGCACGGTGGACGGATGTCCCGTTCCCTTCTGCTCCCATAACAGATAACGTAGCCCTCATCCGGTGCCTTCACCTGGCTGCGCTCCTTCATTTTCCTGAGGGGGGTGGTGGCGATGCTGATAGTCACGAGGCCCATATGACCTCTGGTGCCATACCCCTCTGCCCGCACGATTGCCTCGAAGCCATGTTCCCAGAAACAGCACACCTGCCCTCTGTGTGCGATACTCCTCTCACAGCCCCCCCGACCTGACACTGTATGTGGATGGCTCCCGCTTCACGGACGAGTTTGATATATATACAGTTGTGTTCAAAATTATTCAACCCCCACTGAAATTGAGTGTTTTGGCCAGTTTGACATTGATTGTGATCATTCAGTCATCTTAGTTACAATTAAATCAAAGAGGCACGTGTAGGTCAGACAAATATAACATAACATTTATAATGAAATAACCACAAATGTCTTTTCTGTGCTCACATCATTATCAGTTTTATTCAACCCCCAAGTGACATTCAATCTTAGTACTTAGTACAACATCCTTTTACAGTTATAACAGCTTTTAAACGTGAAGCATAGCTTGACACAAGTGTCTTGCAGCGATCTACGGGTATCTTCGCCCATTCGTCATGGGCAAAAGCCTCCAGTTCAGTCACATTCTTAGGCTTGCGCACTGCAACTGCTTTCTTTAAGTCCCACCAGAGGTTCTCAATCGGATTTAAGTCAGGTGACTGTGATGGCCACTCCAAAATGTTCCACGACCAGGTAGCGTTTCAACAGTGCCCTTTGCCTTGAATTTGCAAATGATGCTTCCTATGGTCTCTCTTGGTATGTTTAACATCTCTGCAATCTTCTTATAGCCATTGCCCTTCCTGTGAAGAGTAATCACCTCTTCTCTTGTCTTCCTGGACCATTCTCTTGACTTCACCATGTTTGTAACCACACCAGTAAATGTCTAGAAGGAGCTGAGTATCACAGTCATTTTAAAGCTGCCTAATTGGTGCTTATTATGCTTTATTGCTGCTCCGTGACATCCACAGGTGTTTTCAATACCTGATTGAAAACACTTGAATGAACCTCTGTTCTTCAGAGTGGTAGTCTTTAAGGGGTTGAATAATTGTGTCAATGAAGAATTCACAAAAGAAACATTTACTACTGTATTACAAAACCAATTGATGTCATTTTAGTTGCATATGGTTCTTTAAAAAGTCCTTGTAGGATTTCATTCTGAATACAATTACAAATGTACACTAAATTCCCTAAAACCCTTTACAGCATTGGGGGTTGAATAATTTTGAACACAACTGTATATCATACTGGTTGCGTTGTCACGAGGGAATTTTCAATTGTGTACACTTCTCCCCTCGCCCCCACCGTTTCTGCCTGAAAAAGCGGAACTGCACTCACTTCAAGCCTGTTTCCTTTATTTACACAGATTTCTGATTTAAGAAAGTAAAAGCACCTAGCGGCACAGACACAGGAAAAGGAACTTGAGCAGCCAGTTCCATCGTTAGTACAGATTAGAGTTACAAATAACACAGTTGCAGGGCTCTGCATCAAACAGTGAAAAGGGAGAATGGGAGAAAAGGGGGGCCAAAGGCATACACGGACTACTCTGCATGAGAAATAAGGTGTGCTACCTAAGGCTCTCTATCCAGCTGTGGTACAATGGGCACATGGGCACTCTCACCTCTCAAAAACATTGATGAATGCCCTCATCGGTCTACACAATCTGTCACCCTTTGAAATACTATTCAACACGACCCCCAGACTAGGGTACTATGTTCCCCAGCAACTGCAATTACAATCTAACAGTCTGGTAAAAAACGTCACCAGTGTTTCAAAAACATTAACTGATATCTATGGTCAGGTGTCCTCTTGCATTCCAGACCCTGAAAGTGTCAACGGCACTCATCAACTGGTCCCAGGAGATTGGGTACTAGTTAAGAAGTTCCTTAAGTTGGAAGGAAAATCCACTTGGATCCACGCTTCTCACTGTAAAAAGACCTGTACACCAGAAACGGACCAGACATGATTGTGTATATTCTTCTCATTTGGGGAGCGGGACTTGAAAGGTGGGGGGGCTTTTATGGTGCTACAACAAGTGGGCATTGCCATAGGGAAACAGATTGCTGACGCCAAGGAAATTGCTGCTGCCGAAAACAGACTAACCACTTTCTGGTATAACTCCTCTAACACTCGAGTGGCAACCTATACCTTTAACTATTGTGATGTAAACCCCTGTCCAGGCCCCCGCTTGCAGTGTATCCGGAGAAATGGGATCCCACACAACTACGATATATATATGTGCGTTACCAATAACTATTGGGGACAGGAGTGCGTTAGTTGGGGATCAGTGGTATGGAATACTGGGGTTTCCTGGGGACACAAACCACAAAGCGCCCTAGACAAGAAAGATAAAAACGATAAATCACTTCTTACCCGCACGACTCTGAAAATGGCCCCAAACACATGCCCCAACCAAGATTTGCAGAAGTCAGATGATGACGAGGTATTTAAACCTAGAGCAGGAGCAATGGCACTGAAAATAATTCTAACCCTAGAAAATCCTGTACCCGGGGATGCAGGGACCTACATTCTGGGTATGTGGGAAAAAGGGGGGTCAGAGAATCCCTGGAGCCTGGGAAAATTCCGCATGCGAGACATGTACTTTGCCCCAGACTGGGTCCTTCCACATTAACAGTCCATCCCCCCTTAAGCGCTATATAATCTCTTCCAATGGTATAGTAGCCATCGCTAATCCCACGTTCGAGGATACTATGGCCATTGAAACAGGATACTCAGATATGAATGTTTGGTTAGAATGGATGAAAAATAGTGCTCAGTCCCACAACAGAACCAATTGCTTTGTGTGTGGCAGTGCTAGGCCTCATCTAGGTACGGTACCTTTTAATATCCATGAGGATATTGAGGAATGTTTTCTCAGTTTGTTTACCAACAACACCCTAAATCACGATGCTTGTGAAGAATGGAAGTCCAAATACCCCCTCCAGACACAAAACCCCAGACTCTCAGAGAGTATCACTATCTACCCTGGGAACTACACCTGTTAATCCTCTTGGGGGACCGGTGGCCGGGTGGTTGGGAACTTCACAGAAGGTTATTGTGCGCGGTACAGCGCTGTGGAGAAGGAGAAAGTGCAAAACCAGGTGAAATCCCTGGGAGATGTTTATTGGATCTGCGGTGACCTGCGAGTCCGCTCCCATTTGGTAGGTGCATGGGGCGGTGAGTGTGCTCTGGCTAAAGCCATCATGCCCCTCCACATCCTGCCTTTTGATGATGATCTGCCAATAGCCCACACCCCTGCACTCACTAGACAAAGGAGACAGGCGAAACCCGTACCTGGCAGTTTCGACCCACACGTCTACATCGATGTCATAGGAGTCCCAAGGGGGGTGCCTGATGAGTTCAACGCTAGAGACCAGGTAAAGGCAGGATTCGAATCTTTAATCCCCATGATAACCATCAATAATGGATTGGATTAGCTACATCTATTACAATCAGCAGAGGTTTGTTAACTATACCCGAGATGCCCTCCAGGGTTTGGCCAACCAGCTAGGCCCAACCTCTGCAATGACCTTACAGAACCGCATGGCCCTCGATATGCTACTGGCAGAGAGGGGTGGGGTCTGTAAGATGCTGAAAGGTACAGGTGGCTCCTGTTGCACCTTTATCCCGGATAACACAGGCCCTACTGGTAAGGTCACTAAAGCCATTAAGCAATTGGAAGACCTGTCTGAGGAACTGAAGAAGAACTCTAGTATTACTGATCCATGGGATCAGTATTTCAGTTGGATGAGCGGCTGGCAAAGAGTCCTCACACAAATAGGAATAGTTATCCTGGTAGTGATAGTTCTGTTGGCGGTGATTGGATGTTGTGTTTTACCCTGCATTAAAAAGGTTGTAGAAAGAACTGTGGAGTTCACTACCCCTGTTATGCTTAGTCACTTATGTGGGGAAACTGGGGTAGACATTGACAACTCTTATGGTAACCTATAATTTATGGAGATACCTCAAACGGAGTCTTATGAAAAGCTACACCCTATAGTGATGCAACAACCACAGAGTTTCGAGTCCATTCACCCCCTCCCTCGGGACACCCGTATCTAAATTGACTTGAGATAAGGTTTGTGACCCTTTGCAAGATGAGTTGTAGTCCCGAATCTTGACCCACCAGTCTCGACCAAGCCCAAGTCCGAATTACAAAGGGGTTCAGCATCAATAGGAGCTGTTCGACTCAAACCTCGGTGAAGATTGGAGATGGCTGGCGAGACTATTAGGGGTATGGATAAAGGCGAAGCTCGTCTCCAAGGCGGCACTTGAGAAATGTGCATTTTTATGGGGGACTGTTATGGATAAGAATATGTATCTGCTTTAATAATATTCAACAGCCTAGAAAAATGCTCATTTAAGTAGTTAATAGGTCTTTAAGAGCTGAATTAATAAAACTGTCTTTTCAGAAGAGAATCAAAATGTATCTTGCGTAATTCCGCTGTTTCAACAGAATAGCTAACCACAAGTCATGAGGAATCTTATTTCGGCACTAAGAACAGGGTGCGGGCCATCTTGCATCCTGAAACAGGACATCCACATACCCATGATGGAGAAAAATGGCTAACGTTCGTTAATGACGCATGATACCTTGACCTTTGAAAATAGCTGATGTTTGATTCTTATTTAGTTGATAAAATAATCTGTATGTGCACACATTTTATGCTAGAGTTGCTTAAAATGTTAAGTTGACTCCCACTCGCTTACGCACCAAACTGGTATAAAACATGTATCAAAACTAATAAAAAGAAGGAGAAGTCACTTGCTTTGACCAAGATAGGCTGCATAGACCTATTTGTTGTCTGTGTCAATTTCTTTAAGTGCGCACTTGATTTACCTGATTTCTCCAGCAATTAGAACAGAGACTGGCATCCGAGGGACGGATATCGTCCATCTCAGTGGCTATAGTCAGAATTGCGGTGTGCAGATGGCTAAGTGAAAAACAGATCACTGATATTTTTTTCTTTCCACTTCAGCGGATCTTTTCCTCGTAAAAATAAACAGAGAAAACATACATAGAATGCATAATCAACAATTTCAAACTCACATGGGTCAGAGCTTATGGTGTAACCAGGCTCAGTATTACTCGCTTTCCCAGTCCTTAAAGGTGACCGGTGTCCCTTCTTTACCGCCTCTTCCTTCCTTGTCTTCTGCAAGGGTCCCTCCGTCAGGTCTGGGTCCTTCTGGTGCATGTATCAGAAAACATGGCTGAGCGATGGGTCTCCGCTGCGCAGTGACAACAGGATGCAAGGGTTTTAAAGTAAAAAAGGGGGTTTATTGGAATAAATACAATAAAATAAAATAATATTACTGCCTTCCTGGGATAGAGGAGCAATGCTTTGCTATTGCTCAATATCGATATGGGAAATGGGGTTAATTCCTGGATGGGCGCTGCTTCCACCTATGGGATAAATTATTATCTCATTTACTGGAGATGTCTCTGTGTACACAAATGGGATCACACAAATAGGCAATGAATCAATGCAATGTATTCCTTCCTCTCGGGAAGAGAGACACAGATAAAATGCAAGATGCGTGAAATACAGAGTATGTAATTGGGTGATTGCTTTTCTGTATAGAGTAGATGTTGAGTCTCTTTATATAGTGTATTTTTCTAAATCTCCAGTAGATCTGGGTGTAAGCAGTTTAGTGTGGAATTTATGCACAGTTTTAATTATGTGCTGATGCCACCTTGTGGATATAGTCAGAATTGCGGTGTGCAGATGGCTAAGTGAAAAACAGATCGCTGATATTTCTTTCTTTCCGGTTCAGCGGATCTTTACCTCATAAAAATAAACAGAGAAAACATACATAGTGCACACTGTGGTTTGAAACTGATTGACTGTATAATCAACAATTTCCAACTCACGTGGGCCAGAGCCTATGGTGTAACCAGGCACAGTATTAGTCGCTTTCCCAGTCCATAAAGGTGACCGGTGTCCCTTCTTTACCACCTCTTCCGTTCTTGTGTGCTGCAAGGGTCCCTCCGTCAGGTCCGAGTCCTTCTGGTGCATGTATCAGAAAACGCGGCTGAGCGCTGGGTCTCCGCTGCGCAATGACAACAGGATACAAGGGTTTTAAAGTAAAAAAGGGGGTTTATTGGAATAAATACAATAAAAACAAAGTGTAGGGGTATCCAGAACGCGTTTCGTCTCAGTGGCCTCTTCAGCTGGATAATCCTGGTATGTTTGCTGTCATCTTTTATATGTTGCTTGGTAGCTCTGTTGTCCGATTTTTTAGGGGGAGCGAACCTGGTGTGTATTACTCAGATTAGATGATGAATATATTTGCAGCCTTAAAGGGAATTGAGGATGATTCTCATTGTGTTGATTATATGTGGTCCCGGTGTGTGTTTCACGGGCTAGGTGGTAGACTGAATTGTAGTCTGAATGATATATAACCTGGAGTTCATGGCTACAAAGATACAGAATGAAAGAAAAGGCTGTGATCTAGCAAAACGAATTGGACAAAAAGAGATGAGGTGCATCTACGAATTCGACACCTTACACCCGAAAGGCCTCAACGTGGACTTTGAGCTATGCCACTTCTTATAACCATCCACTTGCCTAAATCACCCCACCTCACCAGCCATTTGATCCAAACTCCGACCTTAGATAAAATCAGTCGATTATGTAATGTAAAGAAGAGAGTCCCTCCCTTCATGCATCATCCAAGCCCCTCTAACAGAAGGATGTTCAACACACCATACCCCACCCTCCTCCTACTGTGTCCCCCACCATGCCCATAATACAGAGCAACCATAACCAACACCAGGGATTCAGCACAACATCTAAAATCAGTTCTATACAATAGATCATGACAAAATGAAACGACACTCAGTCACTCAACCAAGTATGGGCCCTACACGATACCTGTAATTTCCCAGTACCCCGCATAAGAAAGAAAGGACCGACTCCAACAAGTCCAAGAATTAACACCACAAATACTTTGGTATATGAGAGTGCAGCGCTTTAACCAGAGAGCATGTGACCATAAAATGCACACTCGTTATTTCTCCATTAAACTTTGACATCAATATGTTGCCCGCACCAAAGTTCATAATTAACTCTAGCCCAACCCCGAATTACACAGTCCCCCACCTTAGACCTCAACCAGTACGTATCCAGGCATAAGAGGGCTAAATTCCGCACCTGACTTCCGTACATAGACCTCCCATCATTCAGACTACAATTCAGTCTACCACCTAGCCCGTGAAACACACACCGGGACCACATATAAACAACACCATGAGAATCACCCTCGATTCCCTTTAAGAGGCTGCAAATATATTCATCATCAAATCTGAGTAATACACACCAGGTTCGTTCCCCAACAAAAAAAAGAAGATTTTTCCTGTCTCCGCCTACTGGCGAGATCAGCACAAGACATGATCCCTCGGACGAGCGAATAGGGACTCACCAATAGGTCCGATAGCACCACATGACTTGTCCAGTCACCCAGAGCGGAACACGTATGTGCACAAGGCCTGCGCGAAAAACAAAACCGAAACTAATGAGGACCAATCGGACGACAGAGCTACCAAGCAACGTATAAAAAAAATGGACATCAAACATACCAGGATTATCCAGCTGAAGAGGCCAGTGAGTCAAAATGCTTTCTGGATACCCCTACACTTTGTTTTTATTGTATTTATTCCATTAAACCTCTTTTTTTACTTTAAAACCCTTGCATCCTGTTCTCAATGCGCAGCAGAGACCCAGCGCTCAGCAATGTTTTCTGATACATGCACCAGAAGGACCCGGACCTGATGGAGGGACCTTTGCAGCAGACAAGGAAGGAAGAGGCAGTAAAGAAGGGACACCGGTCACCTTTATGGACTGGGAAAGCGACTAATACTTGTGACGGAATGGGTGTTATCCGTCTGCGGGTGTGCTCCAATCTGACCCCCCTCTTGATGGCGTCAGGCCCGACTACCGAGTGTCACGGCACTTGGCGTCTCGAGCGGCCTGAGATGACCCTGGCGTTACTTGGCGAGATGGTGTTGCCGAATTAAGTTGACCCGTTCTGTTTAGTGGGGAGCTAGGAGACCGCAGAGTGTCTCCTGCACTGTGATTTAGCGATGAAATGATGACACCAAACGAGGCTGTATGCTTCAAGTCAAACGCAGTTGAACTGAACCTTTACTCAAAAGGGACACGCATTTAAAAACATCTCACACACAAAGGAGACATGCCCAGGCTTGAATGGGAACTCAATTTGCATACAATGGCATGCTACATCATCAGATTACACACACACACAGAGCTAATGCACACAGAAATTAGCATACAATTGAATTTCAACACAGCCTTTCACTCCTAGCAACAAAGGGGAAATATAATACCTTTAAATGCATCACACAATTACACATCTGAATCCATACTCATACAATACAGGATACATGTTAATACATCACACCAATAAAACCACATCTAGAAAAGGTATAACTGTTCATTTCAACACGCAAAACCGAAAGAGTCTCAAATAAAGAAAAAGGTCTTTGAAATGTCCCAGGCTGTTAGTTCTGGGGCTCGCTGGTCAGAGCCTCTATGCCCGTTCCGTGACATTCCTCCCCCCTTCAAACGAGTCCGACGGACCCGGTTGGACCCACACGGGTCAAATAAGGGAAGTCGGGGAGCTTGGATCTCCGGGTTCCCGGGCCGATTGCCGTGATAGACCGTCGGCATTCCCGTTCTGTGGCCAGGGCCGGTATTGGATAGAAAAGTTAAAAGGTTGGAGGGCCAGGCTCCACCGCAACAGGCGTCCGTTCTCCCCCGCCACCCGGTTGAGCCACACCAGGGGGTTGTGATCCGTCATTACGGTGAAGGACCGCCCGTACACATACGGCTGGAACTTTTGCAGGGCCCAAACCAAGGCCAGACATTCTTTCTCGACCGCTGCGTATCCCACCTCCTGGGGTAGGAGTTTGTGGCTGATGTAAGCCACCGGATGATCCCCCCGTCGTCCCCCACTTGGCTTAGTACGGCTCCCAGTCCGAACATCGATGCGTCTGTATGGACAATAAAGCGTTTGGTATAATTGGGAGCTGCCAAGAGGGGTGCTTGGGTTAGGGCGGTCTTCAGTTGTTGGAAGGCGGTTTCGCACTCCGGGGACCACAGGACTTGGCGGAGCAGGGTTTTCTTAGTCAGGTCGGTCAGGGGTTTGGCGAGGACGCTATAGTTGGGAACGAATTTCCGGTAGTACCCTGCCGTGCCCAAGAAAGCGAGGACCTGAGTCTTGGTGATGGGGGTGGGCCACTCCAGAATGGCTTCTATCTTGGCCGGTTCTGGACGCTGGGTTCCCCGACCCACCCGGTGGCCAAGGTACTGTACCTCGGACATCCCTATCCTACACTTCGCGGGTTTAAGGGTCAGGTTGGCGTCCCTTATCCTAGCGAATACCACCCCCAGATGGTGAAGGTGTTCCTCCGAAGTCTGGCTGTAGATGGCGATGTCGTCCAGGTACGCGCAAGCGAATTCCTGGAGGCCATCGAGGAGGCGATCGATCAACCGCTGAAAAGTGGCCGGGGCGTTCTTCATCCCGAACGGCATGACCCGAAACTGGTACAGGCCGAACGGGGTGATGAAGGCCGACTTCGGGGTCGCCTCCTCTGCAAGGGGAATCTGCCAGTACCCCTTGCACAGATCTACCGTGGTCAAGAAATGGCCCTGGGAGATCTGATCCAACAGCTCGTCGACTCGGGGCATGGGGTAAGCATCAGTGACAGTGCAGTCATTGAGCCTCCGGTAGTCGACACAAAACTGGGTGGTACCATCCTTTTTGGGGACCAGGACTACGGGCGAGGCCCATGGACTGGCAGAGGGCTCGATAACTCCCAGCTCCAGCATCTCCCGGATTTCAGCCCGCATGGATTCGCGTACTGCCTCTGGGAGTCTGTATGCCGGTTGCCGAAGGGGACGCTGGCCGGGGGTTTCCACCTGGTGCGCGGCCCGGCTGGTGTAGCCAGGGAGTGCGGAGAAGAGCTCCCGGTGCTCTTGGAGCAGCTGCCTAGCCTGCTCCTGCTTATGGGGACCCAACCCTTCCCCTAGCTGCACTTGTTCCACCCCTGAGGGCCGACCGTCTATCCCGGGGAGGTCTACCAGGGGGAACTGTTCTGCCTCCGCGGTCGCAGGAGCGCAGATGGCAGATACCGTCTCGGGGCGCTCGTGGTATGCCTTCAGCATATTGACATGGAACGTCCGCTGGATCCTGGTGTCGGTACAGCTGACAACCACGTAGGTGGTCTCTCCCACTTGGGTGACCACCCGATAGGGGCCCTGCCAGGACGCCTGCAGCTTGTTCTGCCGCTGTGGTTTCAACACCAGGACCTTCTGCCCCACGAGAAACGAGCGGCTGCGGGCAGAGCGGTCGTACCATGCCTTCTGCTGGGCCTTTGCTGCCTGCATGTTCCCCTGAACCATCGCCGTGAGTTCGGTCAAGCGCTCTCGGAGCTCCAGGACGTAACTCACGGCGGGGAGCCCTTCAGCTTCCTGTCCCCCCTCCCACTGCGCCCAGACTAAGTCTAGGGGGCCTCGCACCCGTCGCCCATACAGGAGTTCGAAGGGGGAGAACCCGGTCGACTCTTGGGGGACCTCCCAGTAGGCAAATAACAGGTGGGGTAGGTATTTCTCCCAGTCTTTCCTCTCTTGGGTGTAAGCGCGGATGAGCTGTTTCAGGGTCCCATTAAACCGCTCGCACAGCCCGTTCGTCTGCGGGTGGTATGGGGCGCTGTGAAGCGCCTTAACCCCGCACAGACGCCAGAGCTGTTGGGTTAGCTCAGCAGTGAATTGGGAGCCCTGAACAGACAAGATTTCCTGAGGAAATCCTACCCTAGAGAACACCTGTAGGAGGCCATCGGCGATGGTGTCTGCCTGAATGTTAGACAGGGCCACCGCCTCGGGGTATCGGGCTGAGGTACTACTAGCTGTTTGTGGGGAGCCCGTGGTTTCTGAGCGTCTCCCCTATTGGTGTACCGATACAGTAGCCCATCTTCCCACTCAATGCTGTCGTCCCGTCCGTCGCCGGGACCCTGGCCGGCCCGGTCGCGGTACCTTTCTAGGGTGGGGTCAGTCTGGGTCTGGTGCCGGAGGGTGGCTGGAGAGCTCCACGTGAGGGGGTGGTCCGGGGGAGGAGGTGTGGGTTCATCCGGTCGGGGGGGGGCAAGGTCTGGGAGGCTTGGGGGTTTGGGGGGTTGGAGAGGTCTGGTTGGTCTCACCTGGGTCCCGACCGGAGTGCCTTGGTCGATCCGGTGGCTTTGTTGCCGGGTGGTCACTGGGGCGGCCGCGTCCGTGGCGTAGGTTGATACCAAGCATCCCAGGTCGTTCCCCAGGAGGATTTCTGACGGTAGTTGGTCGAGTAACCCCACCCACACGGATCCCTCCCCCGACCCCCAATCCAAATGGACTCGGGCGGTAGCGAGTTGGAGCACCTTGCCTCCGGCTACGCGAACAGCGACGGTGCGGTCCAGCCGGTCCTTTCGGGGAATCAGGTGAGGCCGGACAAGCATGATGGTAGCGCTGGAGTCGCGGAGACCTTCGGCGGCCCGCCCGTTAATCCATACTGCCTGTCTGTGGTGTTGGCGGTTGTCGGCGGATGCAGCCTGCACGGGATCGGCCTCATGCAGCATCCCCCATTCCTCCTGTGGGTCCCAGAATGGGGATTCCTCCTGGTAACAATGAGCCGCGGGTGGGGCTCGGATGGGGCCCCGTGGAAGGGGCGGCTGGTTGGGGCAGTTCTGGCGGTAGTGGCCCATCTGGCTGCACCCATAACAACGGATGGTAGCCGTGGAAGGGGCCCGGTTTGGGACCCGGGGTGCGGGCCAGCGTGTTGTTGGCTCCGGCCGGGGAGGTGGGGGTGTGGCATGGGGAGGTGGTAGGGAGGATCGGGAGGGTGGAGGTCGTTCCCCCTCGTGGAACGTGCGCGTGTCCGTATACTCATCGGCCCAGGTGGCCGCTTGCTGCACTGTCTGGGGCTTCTTGTCCCTCACCCACTCCCGCACGGCCGGGGCGGTGTGGTCGAAAAACTGCTCGAGAAGGAACAGCTGAGTGACTTCTTCGAGGGTTCGAGCCTTGCTTCCGGCGAACCAGGTCTTCATGTCCCGTTGCAGCCGGTGCGCCCACTCCACATGGGTAGTACCGTGGGGCCGCCGGGAATTTCGGAATTTCATCCGGCTGGCTTCGGGGGTGATGGCAAAACGGGCCAGCAGGGTTTGTTTCACCTGTTCGTAGTCCCGGGCTTCTTTGTCTGGGACAGTCCTGTAGGCCTCCGCAGCCCGCCCTGTTAGTTTACACGCCAGGATCCCAACCCAAGCGGCCCGTTGAACCTCGTGTAGTTGGCACGAGTGTTCAAAGTCCTGGAGGAAACTTTCTATTTCCTCCTCTGCCTCGTTGAAGCTCTTGAAGGCCTGGAAGGGCACCTTCCGTGCCGTTGGTCTTTCCCAGTTGGGGTTTCCTCCCTGTTGGTACTGGATTTCCGCCAGCCGTATCTCATGTTGGCGCACCCGCTCCTGCTCTTCTTCATGGGTGATGTCCCGGACGAAGTTCTGGAAGGTGGCTTCTGTCGGCGCGGCTCCGGAAGCCACTGCCCGCTGCTGTACCTTCCTCTGTAAGGAGTTTTCAGGGCTGGACGCCTGAGCTACGATCGGTGGTGAGGTTGCGGGCAGGTCCCTGGTCTGCTGATCCAGGGCCGCCAATTCTTCGACCAGGGCATCCTTGCTCTTTGAGCCCACGGTTCCTCCACGGTCCTCCAGCATGCCCCGCAGTGTGTCCCATTTATAATTGGCATATGCTGCCATGATGAGGGTCTTCTGGGGGTGCAGAGAGCTATCCTCACTGCTTGCCACCAGTGAGACGGAATGGGGTGTTATCCGTCTGCGGGTGTGCTCCAATCTGACCCCCCTCTTGATGGCGTCAGGCCCGACTACCGAGTGTCACGGCACTTGGCGTCTTGAGCGGCCTGAGATGACCCTAGCGTTACTTGGCAAGATGGTGTTGCCGAATTAAGTTGACCCGTTCTGTTTAGTGGGGAGCTAGGAGACCGCAGAGTGTCTCCTGCACTGTGATTTAGCGATGAAATGATGACACCAAACGAGGCTGTATGCTTCAAGTCAAACGCAGTTGAACTGAACCTTTACTCAAAAGGGACACGCATTTAAAAACATCTCACACACAAAGGAGACATGCCCGGGCTTGAATGGGAACTCAATTTGCATACAATGGCATGCTACATCATCAGATTACACACACACACAGAGCTAATGCACACAGAAATTAGCATACAATTGAATTTCAACACAGCCTTTCACTCCTAGCAACCAAGGGGAAATATAATACCTTTAAATGCATCACACAATTACACATCTGAATCCACACTCATACAATACAGGATACATGTTAATACATCACACCAATAAAACCACATCTAGAAAAGGTATAACTGTTCATTTCAACACGCAAAACCGAAAGAGTCTCAAATAAAGAAAAAGGTCTTTGAAATGTCCCAGGCTGTTAGTTCTGGGACTCGCTGGTCAGAGCCCCTATGCCCGTTCCGTGACAATACTGAGCCTGGCTACACCATAAGCTCTGGCCCGTGTGAGTTGGAAATTGTTGATTATACATTCTATGTATGTTTTCTCTGTTTATTTTTACGAGGTAAAGATCCGCTGAACCGGAAAGAAAGAAATATCAGCGATCTGTTTTTCACTTAGCCATCTGCACACTGCAATTCTGACTATAGCCACAAGGTGGCATTAGCACATAATTAAAACTGTGCATACGTTCCACACTAAACTGCTTACACCCAGATCTGCTGGAGATTTAGAAAAATACACTATATAAAGAGACTTAACATTAGGACCCTGCGAATCATAAATTTTCACTCAAATCGAATCCCGAATCGAATCGGCTGTAAAGGTTCGAACTCGAATCGATTATCGAATCGAAAACTTCTGAAAAGTGACGCTTTTGTGTACGATACACAGCCTGGATAGGTATGCTTTGTTTGTGTATGCCGCCTCAGTTTCAGCTGACGTTATTACAGCTGCAATCTAACAGTGATGGGCTTAATATACTAGTCTATAGCAAACTACACATCATCAAACGTAAAAAAAAAACTTGTATATGATTATAAATTTTTAAATTATAAATAATTATAAATGATATAATTATCTCCCACACAGAGCAGAGTGACCCCCATATAATAATCTCCCACATAGAGCAGAGTGACCCCCATATATAATAATAATCTCCCACACAGAGCAGAGTGACCCCCATACAGTGCTAGTGAGCTGGTTATACAGAGGTAGCTCTCCATGCAGTGCTAGTGAGCTGGTTATACAGAGGTAGCTCTTCATGCAGTGCTAGTGAGCTGGTTACACAGAGGTAGCTCTCCATGCAGTGCTAGTGAGCTGGTTATACAGAGGTAGCTCTTCATGCAGTGCTAGTGAGCTGGTTACACAGAGGTAGCTCTCCATGCAGTGCTAGTGAGCTGGTTATACAGAGGTAGCTCTCCATACAGTGCTAGTGAGCTGGTTATATAGAGGTAGCTCTCCATACAGTGCTGGGAGCTGGTTATACAGAGGTAGCTCTCCATACAATGCTGGGAGCTGGTTATACAGAGGTAGCTCTCCATACAGTGCTGGGAGCTGGTTATACAGAGGTAGCTCTCCATGCAGTGTACACACAGAGTTTTGGAGGTGTTTATACAGGGTAGCTGTTCTGCACACAGTGCACAAAGCTGGGAGCTGTCATTGCAGGGAGGCTGGGAGAGCAGACGTACCTCGGAACCCTCCTGCCATTCCCAATCCCCTCCCCCCGCAGCTCTCGCCCCCTCCCTCGCTGTACGCACATCCTCCTCACGGGCAGCCAGGGAATCCTGGGGGTTCCTCTCCGGACACCAGGTGCGCCCCCTATCATAGCGCCCGTGCAAAGACTGGCTGTGCCCCACTGAATAGTGTACGGGATCTCCATAGCAACTACGTTTATCAGAGCAAAAGAAACAAAAAGTGCAGGACGTCACGTCTGGGAGGCATACTGCGATGTTACTGATTTGAAAAAAATTTGAATCGATTTTCAAAGCTTTGCAGGTCCCTACTTAACATCTACTCTATACAGAAAAGCAATCACCCAATTACAGACTCTGTATTTCACGCATCTTGCATTTTATCTGTGTCTCTCTGCCCGAGAGGAAGGAATACATTGCATTGATTCATTGCCTATTTGTGTGATCCCATTTGTGTACACGGAGACATCTCCAGTCAATCTATACTATAATTGAGTAAGGCTTGGCGTGTCCCTTGGTTGGATGCGCGCGGCAGCCTCTACCCGGCTGCCGCGCGCATCCAACCCCCGAGCGGCGGAGGGAAAGTTCCCTCGCTTCCGCTCTTTGAAGGACCCAAGCCCCGGTCACGTGGGAGTCCCACGTGACCGCGACTTGGGTCCTTCAAGGAGCGGAAGCGGGGAAACTTTCACTTCCCCGGCGCCGCTCGGAAAGGTAAGTATGCCGGAGCTCATGGGGCGGCTGTCCGAATGCCGATAGAGCATTCGAACAGCCGCCCCATGTCTGGTCTGGGGACTGAGCTGGGGCATATATCCATGAGAGCTTGGGGGGGCAATATCCAGGAGCTGGGGGCAGTATCCAGGAGCTGGGGGGCAGTATCCATGAGCTGGGGACAATATCCAGGAGCTGGGGCAGTATCCAGGAGCTGGGGGCAGTATCCATGAGCTGGGTGCAGTATCCATGAGCTGGGGTGCAGTATCCATGAGCTGGGGGCAGTATCCATGAGCTGGGGGGCAATATCCAGGAGCTGGGGGGCACCATGAGCTGGGGGCAATATCCAGGAGCTGGGGGCAATATCCATGAGCTGGGGGCAATATCCAGGAGCTGGGACAGAATCCAGGAGCTGGGACAGTATCCAGGAGCTGGGGCAATATCCACGTGCTGGGGCAATATCCACAAGCTGGGGCAATATCCACAAGCTGGGGCAGTATCCACAAGCTGGGGCAATATCCACGAGCTGGGGCAGTATCCATGAGCTGGGGCAATATCCACAAGCTGGGGCAATATCCACGAGCTGGGGCAGTATCCACGAGCTGGGGCAGTATCCATGAGCTGGGGCAATATCCACAAGCTGGGGCAGTATCCACGAGCTGGGGCAATATCCACGAGCTGGGGCAGTATCCACGAGCTGGGGCAATATCCACGAGCTGGGGCAGTATCCACGTGCTGGGGCAATATCCACGAGCTGGGGCAATATCCACGAGCTGGGGCAGTATCCACGTGCTGGGGCAATATCCACGAGCTGGGGCAATATCCACGAGCTGGGGCAGTATCCACGAGCTGGGGCAGTATCCACGAGCTGGGGCAGTATCCACATGCTGGGGCATATATCCATGAGCTGGGGCAGTATATCCACAATAGACTGCCCTCTGGGCAGGCTTTCCACCTTGTGAGATAATAATTTATCCCATAGGTGGAAGCAGCGCCCATCCAGGGATTAACCCCATTTCCCATATCGATATTGAACAATAGCAAAGCATTGCTCCTCTATCCCAGGATCTATCCCTGTATCACGAAACCGGCGCCACTCAAGGGATACCTCCACACTTTTTTCACATCTACACCGGGTTTGATTATATAACCCAGGAAATGAACAGATGTTATATCGAACAAAGAATTCTCTAGTTTGCAGTACAAACCGTTATCGAGCGATTTTTTTTATTTTATTTTTAAATTCTTTATTTTAGAATTTTGAACAAGTCAGCCTATAAAACATGTGTCTTTAAGAAACAAAACGTTGTCCCCAGCTGGGGGAATAGTAACAAAAGAGTCCGCTGAAACTGAAAAAGAATAAAGGCAGAGAGTCTACCGAATAAATCAGCAATAAAAAGGCAGTAACTAATAGACATCTTAGTACAGTAGGAAGGCAGCGTCAAATAAAACTAATCTGGGGTCCTCAAGAGACGGCACAAAAATGGTAGGGTATGTCATCCTGTATCCAAAAACGGGAAAGGTACCAATACAGGTAGGGCATTTTCATCGGGCACGTGTACGACGCCAGGGACTCTCAGGACAAAGGTAAACCGAAACTCGCTGCATCCTGCAGCCTGAAGGGGGCCAGCATCTCTCACAAGCGGTGCCGGGGGTAAAAAACACAGACCTGGTAGCCCAATCTTTGCACACTCTTCAGGGGGACCCCCATCTGGTCAAGTGCGGGCCACTGCTGCTCCCTTGGGTGCCACCCAGGCAGACAATCCACGGTCGGTCAGCTGTCTCTGCTCCCCAGCGCTGGCGGATCTCCCGGTGGTCGAGCGTCCTGCGGCAGTGCGTCGTCCATGTCTCCAAATCTGACCTCTTGAATCCTTCCGGCCGGTGAGAATCCCACAGCGCAGCAACTGCGGGGTGTCCACGGAAGCGGTCCCAGCTGAGGTTCCCACTCTCACACCGGTGCAGAGCGCAGCCAGCATGCAACGCAAGTCACCCCGGGTGACAGGACGGTCGTCCCCCTCTGCCAACGTCTGCAGATAGGTGTCGAGGCCCTGTAGAGAGGCTTCAAGGCCCCCTAGCACGGCCATCTTCTCTTCAAGGGAGGGAGGGGGAGCATCCCGACGCTGAGTCTCATCTGCCTCTGCCATCCTCTCCTTTCCGTGCACAGCGGTGTCTGGGAGATGGTGTTAGGGTCGGCAGGATAGGATGGAGGAAGAGTGGACCCCAATATGCAGAACCCCGATGTAGTCGGAGATAGATATACTCAGAACACGGCCACGTTAGCAGGAGGGTAGTAATCAGGAGACTGGGAGGAAAGAAATAGCACTAGATACACAGAGCGCTATACTACAGCGTCTGTGTCAGGCAAGAGCTGGTGTTTAAATAATCCTGGGTCACAAACCCCGCCCCCGCAAGCCAAACGAGCCAGTGATGTCACTCTCGGGCGTCCACCTGTGTCAGAAGGTAAAAGGAGGCCATAGCCAGCGTGCGTGTTGCTAGGAGAACAGAAGGATCGGTGACCAGATATAACACAGCAACGCACGGCCCCACGAAGCGGACCGCGATGGTGCAGCGGCATACCGAGGCGGTGTACAGGTAGGCGAGTGTGAGCAGCCCGACGGCGGATCCCTGACAGTACCCCCCCACAAGCCGCGCCCTCCGGGAGCGTACAGGACCAGGTGAGGATAACGAAGATGGAAAGCACGAAGCAACACAGGAGCATGAAGATGAGTCAACCGGTTCCCAAGTCCGTTCGTCAGGACCGTAACCCTTCCAGTGAATGAAGTATTCCAAATGACCCCAACGCCAACGGGAATCCAATACACGCTGAACCTCATATTCCACTTCACCATCGACAATTACAGAAGAAGGGGGAGGAGGACTATGAAGGGAGGCAAAAGGGTCAGGGAGATACGGTTTCAGGAGGGACACATGAAACACAGGATGGCAATGATAATCAGGAGGTAACTGGAGACGAACCGCAGCAGAACCAACCAAGGAGACAATAGAAAACGGACCAACAAAACGAGGACCCAACTTTTTAGCCGGGATCTGTAGACGGAGGTATTTAGTTGACAGCCACACCTTGTGGCCTACCTTATAACAGGGTGCGGGTGAAAATAGTCTGTCAGCATAGTGTTTATTACTGATTTGGGAATCAGCAAGAGTCCGTTTAGCCTGATCATGAAGGGCCTTGATACGCTGTTCAGCGGACGGAGATGGTATATCGACAGGTAGATCAGGAAGGTTTGAGGGATGGTAACCATAAGTCAGGAAAAAAGGAGTTTCATGAGTGGAATCATGTGTCTGTGAGTTGTACGCAAATTCAGCCAGGCTAAGAAAATCAACCCAATCATCCTGTAAATGGGAAATATAGCATCAGAGATACTTCTCCAGCGTTTGGTTCGTGCTCTCAGTTTGTCCATTGGATTGCGGATGATAAGCGGTTGAAAGATTCACATGGATACGAAGAGCAGTACAAAAAGATTTCCAAAAATGTGAAATAAACTGAGACCCTCTGTCTGATAAGATGTTCTGAGGGACGCCGTGAAGACGAAAGATTTCTTTTTGGAACATGTCAGCTGTCTGTACGGCTGTTGGAAGTCCCTTTGTGGGAACGAAGTGAGCTATCTTCGTGAGACGATCATCAACGACCATGATGGTATCGTAACCGTGTGATGATGGTAATTCGACCACGAAGTCAACAGATAGTTGTGACCACGGTCTCTCCGGGACCTGGAGTGGAAGGAGAAAACCCATCGGTTTTGTAGTGGGGGTCTTCTGTCGTATACATGTGTCACAGGACAAAACATAAGCTTTGACGTCGGTTGACCATGAGGGCCACCAGTAAGTTCTGGACAGTAATTTACAGGTTTTTCTGATACCCAGATGTCCTGCCATGGGAGAATCGTGAACCATCTGTAATACCTTTATTCTTGAGGGCTCCGGAACATATATGCGGTTTTGTCAGAACAAAGAAAGAATAGGTATCTGGCGCCCCCTAGTGGACAAACTGAACAATGCAACAGTTATACAATTAATATGTAGGATCAAAAAAGAGTCCGTACTAAATAAATGGCAGTTCAACAGTCAGCAGCAGAAGTTCACACACAAGACGGTTTACCTCTAACCGTCAGATACTTGAACAACAGAAAAAAGTGGTGATTCTCTGCGCTTCCCTCTCTGGTGTTGGATATTTTTCAGGTAATAGATCTTCTTATGATATTATAAATCGCTTTTCACAAATGATCTTCAATCCTCAGGAAAAAGGGGATAAATGGCAACATAGTGTGATCCATATCATCATCAGTGCCCCCCGATAATTTATACAAAGGTTAAACTCACATGTGGAGGTGTCATCAATCAGACACTAGATGTATTGCGCAGACGGTATTTTGAGGAGATACCGGACTCCCCTTTAAGGTCTTCGTTCCCAGGTGCTCCTCCAAGAAAATAAAACAAACAGCTGCAGGACCTTAAGTAAAGGTTAATGAAAATTTATTCTTTAAAACAATTAAAATAGTAAATATCAATACCCAAACATGTTTCGCGAGCAAGTCGCTTCCTCAGTAGGCAAAAGGTAAATGGTTTCCATTCTCCTGCAGTGTTCTTATATTCTTTGATGTCCTTAACATAATTGAACAAAAAACGCCCGTTTCTCGGAACCCGGTAATCTCTACTGCGCATGCGTGGAATGTTATCCAATGAAATTGCGGGATCCGCCTTCAAAGATGGTGGTGTGCTTCATTTGGCACGATTTTGCGGTTCAGCACACTTCAATATTTTTTCTGTATAAATAATGTATTAAGGGCTCTTTACGATCACCGCCGTGGGTGTAAGCACTAGAGATGCATTGAACCGCAAAATCGTGCCAAATGAAGCGCACCACCATCTTTGAAGGCGGATCCCGCAATTTCATTGGATAACATTCCACGCATGCGCAGTAGAGATTACCGGGTTCCGAGAAACGGGCGTTTTTTGTTCAATTATGTTAAGGACATCAAAGAATATAAGAACACTGCAGGAGAATGGAAACCATTTACCTTTTGCCTACTGAGGAAGCGACTTGCTCGCGAAACATGTTTGGGTATTGATATTTACTATTTTAATTGTTTTAAAGAATAAATTTTCATTAACCTTTACTTAAGGTCCTGCAGCTGTTTGTTTTATTTTCTTGGAGGAGCACCTGGGAACGAAGACCTTAAAGGGGAGTCCGGTATCTCCTCAAAATACCGTCTGCGCAATACATCTAGTGTCTGATTGATGACACCTCCACATGTGAGTTTAACCTTTGTATAAATTATCGGGGGGCACTGATGATGATATGGATCACACTATGTTGCCATTTATCCCCTTTTTCCTGAGGATTGAAGATCATTTGTGAAAAGCGATTTATAATATCATAAGAAGATCTATTACCTGAAAAATATCCAACACCAGAGAGGGAAGCGCAGAGAATCACCACTTTTTTCTGTTGATATATGCGGTTTTGATATTTGTGATAACCATCCGTAGAACGAGGTAGCGAAGGAGGCGTATGAAGACGTATGTGATCAAGGATCGTAGAAGTGACTGCCAAAAAATGTCGGTTCTGTAATACTGTATCCGTAGACACTTCAGGAGAGCAGATCGGTTCATACAGTCGGGATAAAGCGTCCGCTTTCACGTTCTTTTGTCCTGGTCGATACGTAACATGAAAGTTGAAACGATTAAAAAAAAGGGCCCTTCGGGCTTGTCTTGGCCTGAGCCTTTTCGCGGTCTTCAGATATTCAAGATTTTTATGATCCGTGTAGATCGTTATTGGGTGTGTAGTGCCCTCCAACAAATGTCTCCACTCCTCTAGAGCATGCTTAATAGCAAGAAGTTCTCCTTCACCAACATCGTAGTTTCTTTCTGCAGGTAACAACTTATGTGAAAGAAAAGCCACAGGGTGTAGTAAGCCATCAGTCTCTTGTCGCTGAGAGAGAACAGCACCTGTGGCAAGCTCAGATGCATCTACTTCAAGCACAAAGGGTAATTTAGGATTGGGTATGCTGAGGATAGGTGCTGTGCAGAACATTGTTTTTAGGTCTTGAAAGGCTTTTTCTGCTGCTCTGTTCCTGAGAAAGGCCGGCTGAGTCTTTGTAAGTTCTGTCAGGGGAGCAGCAGTATGAGAAAAGTTTCTTATGAATTTACGATAGTAATTAGCAAATCCCAGGAATCTTTGCACCTCCTTCACAGATTTGGGTATAGGCCAAATAGTCACTGCTTCTATTTTCTTTGGATCCATCCCGATGTGGCCTGGCATGAGGATAAACCCAAGGAACTCCATTTGCGTGGCTTCAAAGACACATTTCTCCAATTTCGCATACAAACAATGTTGGCGAAGGCGAGAAAGAACCATGTGCATATGTTGACAGTGTTCGTCTAACGAGGAGGAATATACCAGGATATCATCAAGGTAGACAACCACTCATTGGTCTAAAAGGTCTCAGAACACGTCGTTGATGAAATACTGAAATGTTGCAGGCGCGTTGCACAGTCCGTATGGCATGACCAGATATTCATAGTGGCCATATCTTGTATGAAACACTGTCTTCCATTCATGCCCCTCACGTACACGGATCAGATTATATGCCCCTTTTAAGTCAAGTTTCGTAAAAATTCTTGCTGTTCGCATACGTTCCATTAATTCAGGTATAAGAGGTAACGGGTAACGATTCTTTATTGTAACCTGATTTAGCTCTCTATAATCGACAAATGGACGAAGTCCGCCATCATTCTTGCCTACGAAGAAGATACCAGCTCCTGCTGGGGAGGTAGAATAAATCCCTTTTTCAGGTTCTCCTGTATATACTCATAGAGGGTCTGGAGTTCAGGTTCAGATAACGGGTAAATATGCCCATATGGAATAGGCGCCCCTGGTAACAAATCAATGGGACAGTCATAGGACCTGTGTGGAGGAAGCTTCTCTGCTTCTTTCTCATTGAAAACATCGGCATAGGGTATGTATACCGCGGGAAGTGATGTATTGTTCATCGGAACCATAACCTTATCCAATATGGAATAGAGAGAACCAGAGGGAGTCTGTAAACAAGTCGTACGACATAAAACAGAAGAGAAGGCAAACCGTCCTGTCTCCCAATCAATGGTAGGATTGTGTTTACGAAGCCATGGGAGACCCAAAATTATCGGAAACATAGGGGTAGGTACTATGTCAAAACAAATAGTCTCTGTATGAAGTGAACCAATAGACATAGTTAACGGAACGGTTTCTTGGGTTACAGGCCCTGACTGTAATGATGATCCGTCAACCACATGGATGCTTACAGGCTTTATTTTCTCAACTACAGAAACAATATGAGTATGAGCAACAGTTATATCCATAAAACAATTACTCGCCCCTGTCATGGGTGAGGTCTGGCATGGGTGCGCAGGAGTGTGGGTGTGAGCCCAATGTGCAGTGAATATTGCAGCAGACAGGTTACAGGGCAAAAGGGGTTTATTAAGAACAGAAATAAATACCAAGATAGGTAGTACCAAAAGGTGGTATAAACAAATAAATAACAGGAGGGTAACACTGATAACACAATATCAAAGCGAAGGTACAAACGGATACAGAAAATAGAATGGTCTAAGTCTAGCAAGGGTCTGGCACACTATCTCCAAGCAAAAGTACAAAAGGATACAGAAATAGGATTGTCAAGGTCTAGCAAGGGTCTGGTACACGAGTAAGTCTAGCAGAAAAACAGAGGGGTACAGGGGGGACAAAGAGGATACCGTATGAATGATGAGCAAAGCAGAGGAATGATCAGAAATGACAAATGTTGAGAGGGGATCCAGGCAAAAAGGTCTCAGGAGATCAGGAACTCAGGTCTGCTCAAGGCAAGGCTGGAGACTTCACTGGAGACTTCAATCAGGAAGCGTGGGACCAGGGGCGTAGCTTCCTTAAGAGCAGGGCAGATCAGGCTGGATGAGGTGCAGGTGATGGATCAGGTTCAGAATACAAAATAAATCAAAGTCCAGAACCGTGCATGGGGAAAAAGGAAAAAAAAACACAAAAACAAAACAAAGTCCTGGAACCTGCATACAGAATGCAGGACACTGAAAAAAGGCAACAAAAAGGAGGTGTCAGAGGATCAGGGGGTCCAGGCCGTGACAGCGCCCAGGTGGCCATGACATCACCCCCCTCCTGACGGGTGCACTCCGGGCACCGAAGCTGGAACCGGTGACAAAACACAGGTCTTCACCATCCAACGTACTCGGAGTCGGAACTGGGATCGCTATAAACGTCTCCATACGTACTTATGAGCTGCTCATATCTCGCCAAATCCTCTATGCGGACTATAGCGCCGTTAGAGGCCCATGCACAGCCTTCGAGAACAGGATCCACAATGGGTGGCTCAGGGGATCCGTAGGCAATGACTCCGTTGGCAACGGACAAAGGACCCTTGGAGCTGGATGCTCGGTTACAACGAGTCCCCTTCTTGCGGTGTGACCTACGGCGCGATTGCCCAGATACAGGCTTGGAGCACTCAGGACGTTGCCCTTCAGCAATAAGTGCTTTAAGCGCCTTTTCAAATGTTTGTAAGTCCCCTTTACGGATCCAGTTCCCATTAGAAGTGCACACTAAATCCGAGGACACTGCTTGGCTCTGCGGCGACTCTGTGGAAGCGACAGCCGGGCTCTGCGAAGACACTGTGGAAGCGACAGCTGGGCTCTGCGAAGACACTGTGGAAGCGACAGCTGGGCTCTGCGAAGACACTGTGGAAGCGACAGCTGGGCTCTGCGAAGACACTGTGGAAGCGACAGCTGGGCTCTGCGAAGACACTGTGGAAGCGACAGCTGGGCTCTGCGAAGACACTGTGGAAGCGACAGCTGGGCTCTGCGAAGACACTGTGGAAGCGACAGCTGGGCTCTGCGAAGACACTGTGGAAGCGACAGCTGGGCTCTGCGAAGACACTGTGGAAGCGACAGCTGGGCTCTGCGAAGACACTGTGGAAGCGACAGCTGGGCTCTGCGAAGACACTGTGGAAGCGACAGCTGGGCTCTGCGAAGACACTGTGGAAGCGACAGCTGGGCTCTGCGAAGACACTGTGGAAGCGACGGCTGGGCTCTGCGAAGACACCTCGGCTGGGCTCCGTGGCGACACCTCGGCTGGGCTCCGTGGCGACACCTCGGCTGGGCTCCGTGGCGACACCTCGGCTGGGCTCCGTGGCGACACCTCGGCTGGGCTCCGTGGCGACACCTCGGCTGGGCTCCGTGGCGACACCTCGGCTGGGCTCCGTGGCGACACCTCGGCTGGGCTCCGCGGCGACACCTCAGCTGGGCTCTGCGGCGGCTTGTTTTTAGGAGCCTGAGAAGGCTCAGAAACATAGGCCTGAGAAGGCTCAGAAACATAGGCCTGAGAAGGCTCAGAAACATAGGCCTGAGAAGGCTCAGAAACATAGGCCTGAGAAGGCTCAGAAACATGGGCCTGAGAAGGCTCAGGGACAGAGGCCTGAGAAGGCTTGGGTACAGAGGCCTGAGAAGGCTTAGGGACAGAGGCCTGAGAAGGCTTAGGGACAGAGGCCTGAGAAGGCTTAGGGACAGAGGCCTGAGAAGGCTTAGGGATAGAGGCCTGAGAAGGCTTAGGGACAGAGGCCTGAGAAGGTTTAGGGACAGAGGCCTGAGAAGGCTTAGGGACAGAGGCCTGAGAAGGCTTACAGACAGGGGCCTGAGAAGGCTTACAGACAGGGACCTGAGAAGGCTCGGGGACAGAGACCTGAAAAGGTTTAGGTATAGAAGCCTGAGAAGGCTCTGAGACAGGGACCTGAGAAGGCTCGGGGACAGAGACCTGAGAAGGTTTACAGACAGGGACCTGAGAAGGCTCGGGGACAGAGACCTGAAAAGGTTTAGGTATAGAAGCCTGAGAAGGCTCTGAGACAGGGACCTGAGAAGGTTTGGGGTCAGAGGCCTGAGAAGGCTTGGGTACAGAGGCCTGAGAAGGCTTACAGACAGGGGCCTGAGAAGGCTTACAGACAGGGGCCTGAGAAGGCTTACAGACAGGGGCCTGAGAAGGCTTACAGACAGGGGCCTGAGAAGGCTTACATACAGAAGCCTGACTTGGCTTAGAGACGGGGGCCTGAGATGGCTCAGAGACGGAGGCCTGAGATAAGAACGTGGTTCCTATATGAGTGGTTCTCATGCACCCGATGAACCTGCCAGGTTGCCCTCGAGGATGACGTGCAGTCTCTTTAGGGAATTCCTCTTCAGAATCCATAGAATCCCATTCATCCGAAGAGTAGTACTCTGAAGCCGATGGGTAACATGAGATACGCCGACTGGAAGGCACTGGAGCGGTAACATAGTTAGCCGTGAGGTGTTGGCTCGAAGTCGTGTTTGTCATACCGGAGGGTAGGACAGACGCAATCTCCATGGGCACAACGAGGTCAGGCTCTGTAGGTCCGCTGGGCTCTTCCTCCATCGGTACGGATTCTGTGGGTAGGGTGGATTGGGAATCCATAAGTTCAGCCTGGTAGGGCTCTTGCTGCACGATCTCAGGATTCACTTCCATAGACACCGCTTTCTTGGGTCTGGATTCGGTGACGGATCTCTCGGGCAAGGGCTTGGCAGGCTTATTCTCTTCTTTAGACTTGAAGGATGGTGTGTCTCTGACAGGCAAGGTATTTTTCGACCTGACGGGCAGTACTTTAACAGATGCTGAGTTTTGGGGTTTAGTGCGGTTAGTCTTGGAGATATCCGCTTTTTTGGCAGATACTGCTTCAGGTGGGGTGCTAGGTGGCTTGGGTGGGCGTAGAGGGCAGGCCGATATAGTGTGCTGGTTACTCCCACAATAAAAGCACAAATTGTTGGACCTTCTTCTCTCACGTTCCTCCGGGGTTAGGGGTTCTCTGGGCCCCTTTTCTGTAACAGGAAGGCGCACTTTAGTAGAGACGCCCCTTAAGCCTTTAAGCAGGTCAGAAAATATAGTGTCCATTTGCTGCAGGATATTTTCCATTAACCCCTCCACGTACACCATAACAGCTTTACTCACTGCGGGCTCACTGGTTGATGGCTTCCTGATTCTGTCATGGGTGAGGTCTGGCATGGGTGCGCAGGAGTGTGGGTGTGAGCCCAATGTGCAGTGAATATTGCAGCAGACAGGTTACAGGGCAAAAGGGGTTTATTAAGAACAGAAATAAATACCAAGATAGGTAGTACCAAAAGGTGGTATAAACAAATAAATAACAGGAGGGTAACACTGATAACACAATATCAAAGCGAAGGTACAAACGGATACAGAAAATAGAATGGTCTAAGTCTAGCAAGGGTCTGGCACACTATCTCCAAGCAAAAGTACAAAAGGATACAGAAATAGGATTGTCAAGGTCTAGCAAGGGTCTGGTACACGAGTAAGTCTAGCAGAAAAACAGAGGGGTACAGGGGGGACAAAGAGGATACCGTATGAATGATGAGCAAAGCAGAGGAATGATCAGAAATGACAAATGTTGAGAGGGGATCCAGGCAAAAAGGTCTCAGGAGATCAGGAACTCAGGTCTGCGCAAGGCAAGGCTGGAGACTTCACTGGAGACTTCAATCAGGAAGCGTGGGACCAGGGGCGTAGCTTCCTTAAGAGCAGGGCAGATCAGGCTGGATGAGGTGCAGGTGATGGATCAGGTTCAGAATACAAAATAAATCAAAGTCCAGAACCGTGCATGGGGAAAAAGGAAAAAAAAACACAAAAACAAAACAAAGTCCTGGAACCTGCATACAGAATGCAGGACACTGAAAAAAGGCAACAAAAAGGAGGTGTCAGAGGATCAGGGGGTCCAGGCCGTGACAGCGCCCAGGTGGCCATGACAGCCCCGGAATCCACCATAGCGAGCAGCTCCACTGTCTTCGTCCCCCACTGTAGACAAACGGAGAGAGACAAATGAGGCATAGGGGTGGAAAAGGGATTAGGAGCGAGTTTATAGATACAATGGTACACCAGGTTACCTCCTCTTGCAGATGTTTTACCGGGGCAGAAGCGAGCTTGATGGCCGACTCTCCCGCAGTATAGGCAGAGGTTCCGTTCACGTCGCCTTCTAGCCTCCTCAGGGGTTAAGCGACCACGGCTGACCCCTACCTGCATTGGTTCTTCTGATGGAGCAGGAAGAGCCAACTGGCTTGGTATGGGGGCAAGGCTCGCATAGGAGATGTAGATGGTCTCTGTACAGGATGTGGTATCGAAGCCCGCTCTCTTTGTCTTTCACGTAATCGCCTATCCATTTGAATGGCCTGATGGATGACTTGATTGAGAGTAGATGGAAGACCAACTCGGGCAAATTCATCCTTCAGGGTGTCTGATAATCCATGATGAAACTGGTCAGTCAAAGCGGCTTCATTCCAAGACGTCTCGCCTGCCCACCTGCGAAATTCGGTTATGTACTCCTCTACCGGTCTCTTTCCTTGGCGAAGGAATCAAAGAGTGGTCTGTGCAGTACTG
This sequence comes from Leptobrachium leishanense, assembly GCA_009667805.1. Lineage (NCBI taxonomy): Eukaryota > Metazoa > Chordata > Amphibia > Anura > Megophryidae > Leptobrachium > Leptobrachium leishanense. Next base: position 101,039,975 of record CM019071.1, read on the forward strand.
GAGCTAAACGGATCGTCATACATGTCCTCCATAAGAGACAAAAAGGAAGGCCATGTCTCCAATGCCATATGTTGTGTCTGGATGAGATTATGGGCCCATAATTGAGCCTCACCAGTTAGCAGGGCTATCACCGTATGTATCTTGATGTAATCAGAATAATACGTCCGTGGTTTATTAGCAAATAGCAACTCACAGGAAGTGATGAAAGTACGGAAAGTTTCTCGATTTCCAGCATATTTATCAGGCATAGGAACTCCTGGTTCTGGTGCTTGGGCCCCTTCAGGAGGACAAACATTGGGGGGAACAGGTGGTTGCAACTGCCCTTGAATCTGATTATGACTGGTCTGTCGTTCTTGAACTGTATGTGTTAGCATAGAGACCTGTCTGGAAACCATGTTGATGGCGTCTGCAAGTTCTGCGAGGTCCATGGAGGCTGTAGTATAATGTTAGGGTCGGCAGGATAGGATGGAGGAAGAGTGGACCCCAATATGCAGAACCCCGATGTAGTCGGTGAAAGATATACTCAGAACACGGCCACGTTAGCAGGAGGGTAGTAATCAGGAGACTGGGAGGAAAGAAATAGCACTAGATACACAGAGCAGCTATACTACAGCGTCTGTGTCAGACAAGAGCTGGTGTTTAAATAATCCCGGGTCACAAACCCCGCCCCGCATGCCAAACGAGCCAGTGATGTCACTCTTGGTCGTCCACCTGTGTCAGAAGGTAAAAGGAGGCCCTAGCCAGCGTGCGTGTTGCTAGGAGAACAGAAGGATCCGTGACCAGATTGAACACAGCAACGTACGGCCCCACGAAGCGGACCGCGATGGCGCCGCGGCATACCTAGGCGGTGTACAGGTAGGCGAGTGTGAGCAGCCCGACGGTGGATCCCTGACAGATGGGGGTCCGCCATCTCCACAGTCTGCACTATCGACCCTTGTGTGGACAAGGCACTCAGGGCAGCATGAGATGAAGGTAACAGGAGCCACACGCTAGGCCGCAAGATGGCCACCGGCATCATGGTCCAGGTGTAAACAGCTGCCAAATGGCGAGTCTTTGGTCCGGAGGGGGGACAGGATGGGCTCCGGACAGCACTTTCCCAGTGGCCAACCGTTGAAGGGCCTCGGGGGCCAAATAACATCAGTGGGTCAGTCAGCTAGGGTCCCCAAGTATAGAAGTACGTGTGGAGCTCCAACGCAACACGAACTCTCCCGTTCACAGCCGGCCACGCCCCCATCTAGCAATCTTTTTAACACCGTGCGTACATGAACATGATGGGCTGTATTACAATCCAAGCGTTAAAATGCGGGCGCAAGGGAGGAAAAACTGTGCCCGCAGTTTTCCCACTTGCACCCATGTTTTAGCTGGATTACAATGCAGGCACAATAAATGCTGCCTGCATTGTTACCGCGTGTTAATTCCTGGGATGCTCGCGGCAGCGCTGAGCGCAGCCGTGAGCATCCACTCGATGGAGTCCATAGGACCCATTGAGTTTCCCCCTGAGGTCACTCGCGAGATCCAGCCGGTTGGCGTAGTAATAAGGAGGGACTCTATCGAGTGGATGCTTTTTCCCCCAGTTTTTCCCTGCTCCCGCGGGACAGAGGAGGCGGTTGAAGAGGAGGTGAATTTTTGGATTTTTTAGGCTGGTGTTAACGGATTCTGCAGAAGCGGAATCCGTTAACACAAAGTACTGGCTTTTGCTAACCACAGCCGGACGTTAATCAGCGCTAGTAGATTGTAAAGATTGTAGATTGTAAAGCATATAGGGCAGCCAATAAAGCATGTAAAAATGCGATTAGATCGGCTAAACTAGAAAATGAAAAAGAAATAGCCAAAGAGAGCAAGACCAACCCTAAAAGATTCTTTAGGTACATAAATTCCAAAAAACCTAAGAGTGAAAATGTAGGTTCACTAAAATCTGAGTCAGGGTTATTGTTAACTGAAGATCAGGATAAGGCAGAAATTTTAAATGATTATTTTTCTTCAGTATTTATCAAAGAGAAACCTATAACAGGAGACATGCAATTCATTAATAAAAACTTACTAATACAAAGTGACTGGTTGACTCAGGACAAGGTTTTGCAGAAATTAAACAATGTGAATGTGAATAAAGCACCAGGGACAGATGGAATTCACCCGCGAGTACTGAGAGAGCTATGTGTTGAAATATGTAAACCTCTGTTCTTAATCTTTCAAGATTCTTTTCTTTCAGGAATAGTACCAGAGAATTGGAGAAAAGCTGACGTCGTCCCTATATTTAAGAAAGGTTTAAAATTTGTGCCTGGGAATTATAGACCTGTGAGCTTAACATCTGTGGCTGGGAAAGTATTCGAGGGGTTACTAAGGGATAATATTCAGGAATTTATTGGGAGGTATAATGTTATTGGCAAAAATCAGCATGGTTTCATGAAACACAGATCATGTCAGACTAACCTAATTACGTTCTATGAGGAAGTAAGTAGAAGTATAGATCAGGGGGTCGCAGTGGATGTGATTTACTTAGATTTTGCCAAAGCTTTCGACACAGTTCCACACAAAAGGTTACTATTTAAATTAAGAAAAATTGGTCTAGATGAAAATACTTGTTCTTGGATAGAAAACTGGCTAAAAGATAGGGTACAGAGAGTGGTCATAAATGGTACATTTTCAAGATGGACACCAGTGGTAAGCGGTGTCCCTCAGGGGTCTGTTATAGGACCAATACTATTCAATTTATTTATAAATGACCTTGAGATAGGCATTGAAAGTCATGTATCAGTGTTTGCAGATGACACAAAACTAGGAAAAGTAATACAATGTGAGGAGGATGTTACTTCGCTACAGAGGGATTTAGATAGATTGGGGGACTGGGCACTTAAATGACAGATGAAATTTAATGTAGATAAATGCAAAGTTATGCACTTTGGAGTGAAGAACACACAAGTAATTTATACCCTAAATGGTACGGAGTTAGGGAAATCCAAGCAGGAGAAGGATTTGGGAATAATCATAGACTTCAAACTAAGTAACAATGTGCAATGTCAAACAGCAGCCGCCAAGGCAAGCAAAGTATTGGCATGCATTAAAAGGGGAGTTCACTCACGGGATGAAAACATAATTTTGCCTCTGTATAAATCAATGGTCAGGCCGCACCTTGAATATGCCGTGCAATTTTGGGCACCGGTCTTAAAAAAAGATATTATAGCGTTAGAAAAAGTGCAGAGACGGGCAACTAAATTAATAAGGGGAATGGAAGGGTTAAGTTATGAGGCAAGATTAACAAGCTTAAACCTGTTTAGTTTAGAGAAACGGCGCCTTAGAGGGGATCTGATAACCTTATATAAATATATACGGGGCCATTATCAACCATTGTCTGATAACCTATTCATTAACAGGACTATACATAGGACAAGGGGTCATCCATTTAGACTGGAAGAAAGAAAATTTAGCTTAAAGCATAGGAAGGGTTATTTTACGGTGAGAACAATAAAGCTGTGGAATTCTCTGCCTGTTGAGGTGGTTGGGTCAGAGTCTGTACAGACTTTTAAAAAACGACTAGATGACTTCCTGCAGACACAGAATATTAAGGGTTATAATATTTAATATGTGGGTAAAAGCTTCTTGATCCAAGGAGAAATCTGACTGCCATTCTGGGGTCAAGAAGGAATTTTTTCCCAGTATGTTGCATATTGGCAAGCATTTCAGACTGGGTTTTTTGCCTTCTTTTGGATCAACAGCTGTAGGTTATGTGGGAGAGGCTGAACCCGATGGATGCATCTTTTTTCAGCCTATATAACTATGTAACTATGTAATACTAATGCTGATTAACACTTTGTGCTCCCTATACTTAAAACATGGGGATTACAAAGTACAGTAACCTCACGCTGAAAAGCGCAAGGTATCAAACGCAAACGGGTTACTTAACCCGTTTGTGTTTGGATTGTAATATGCAGTAAACACTGCAGCAAACGTTAGTGCTCACGCAAGTGAGCGTTAACGTTTGTGTGAAGATTGTAATTTAGCCCGATGAAGTCTCCATGTCAGGAGAGTAATCAGAATATCATCAAGATAGACAATCACAAACACTTGTAAGAAGTCCCTTAGGACATTGTTTATAAAATCTTGGACACTGCAGGTGCATTACGAAGACCGAATGGCATGACCAAGTATTCATATTGCCCACTTCATGTTAAATGCAGTTTTCCACTCATGACCACCTTTGACTCGAACCATATTATATGCCCCATGTAGGTCTAATTTGGTATAGATCTTAGATGCTCGTAATCGATCAAAAAGTTCAGATATCAGAGGGATCGGGTAAGTATTGCACACTGTTAAGACCTCTGTAGTCGATATAGGGTCATAGGTCACTTCTTTTATTAGACACAAAGAAAAATCCTGCCCCAGCAGGGGAGGAGGAACAGTGTATAAACCCACGGGCAAGGTTATCACGAATATATTCCTCCATTATGTCATTCTCTTTCTGGGAGAGGGGGTATACATGACCCCTCGGGGGCATGGTACTAGGCAGAAGATCTATAACACAGTCATAAGGGCAATGAGGAGGCAGAATCTCAGATTTCTTTTTATCAAAAACCTCCTTGAGGTCGCTGTACCACTTTGGTACCTCAGTGGAGGTGCAGTAGTCACGTTCAGACTACCTACAACAGTACTCATACCTAAACACTTTGACCAACATTGTGAGTTCCAAGAGCCCATTTTCCTTTCAGTCCAGTTCATGACTAGATTGTGTATGGCTAACCAAGGATAGCCTAGAACAATAGGTACCATAGGAGACTCAATTATTTGGAATTGTATTTTTTCTCCATGTAGGATACCTGTATAAAAAGAAAGAGGGATGTGTCGTGGGTAACATGTGGTCTCAATAATTGTCTGCCATCTATACTCTCAATGAGGAGAGGAGTTTCTCTCTTGACTATCGGCACATGATGAATGGCAGCAAAACCAGAATCCAGGAAATGTCCTGCTGAACCAGAATCAGAACTTCCATATCAAGCTTCATATCCTCCCAAGCCACTGACACTGGAACCACAACACAAGACCTCTTTTCTTTTTCCTTTTTGACACGAGACACTGCAGTCATGCCTAGAACCTGTCTCTCAGGGGATTCTAGAAATGATCGTTTCCCGACATAGAAGGCATTTTAGGTCGTTTGGGACACTGTAACCGGAAATGTCCTTTATCAGCACAGTAAAAACATAACCCCTCTCTGAGACGGTGTTTTCTCTCTTCACCCGAGATACTAGACCAACCTAATTGCATAGGTTCGGGAACTGCCTGTTCCACCCTGGGAGGTGAAGAAGTACGAAGCACATGAGGAGTAGAAGGGGTTACTTGAGGAGGTTATCATGGCCAGACGTCCTTTCTCGAATCTGTCATCGAGCGCAATACAGAACTCAATGAGATCATCTAGCTCCTCTGGTAATGACATAGGAGCTAACTCATAATCAGATAATTGTTGACCTCTTCTAGAAATGCTGTGACAAAGGTATCATTAGGCCATTGTAACTCCTGCTTCGGTTTTGAATTCAATAGCGTAATCTGCTACCCTGCGATTACCCTGCTTAATGTGCCATAGTACCCTGGCAGCACCAGTTGCCCTCCTTGCGGGATCAAAAGTGTGCCTACGGTCTTTCATAATTTCAGCATAATTGTAAATCACCAGTTTCCTCAGTTCCAATAAAGGGGTTGCCCAAAGCAGAGCCTTTTCTGTCAGGTGATCGATTACGTACCCCACCGTGGCCCTGTCTGTGGGACACATACCAGGATTCAACTCAAACATAATTTCTATTTGCATAATAAATCCCCTGTAAATCCCAGATGTACCATCAAAACTTATGGGGGACTTCAGACTTACATGAGGTGTATCAGTAGTAGAAGGTGGAGGAGGTGAGACATTAACCGCTGGAGAAGACGGCGGTGAAGCTTTGCTGGACTGATTCATCAGTAGACCCTAAGCCTGAGCAAACTGGTCCACGCGGTGGTCCTACTCCTCCTGTTTAGTAAGGATATCACTCAACTTAGACATCAACATAGTTAAGTCTGTAGGATCCATATAATTTGGCCCTGATGTAATGTCACGTTCACTGTCCCGCTCACCCTTCACAACCTTGATGAAGTTTCTTTTGGACAGACTTCTAACCCTCTGATCCTTTAAATGGTTGGGACCACTAACCCTATAACTCCCAGCCAGGAAGAATAGACAGACCAACAATAATAAGTACAGCTCAGTCACAGCAGTTTTTGAGATCAAGTTGTCGCTGAGCCACAAAGGGTTAACCTTACTGATAAGTGGAAAGCAGTCAGGAAGAGGTTTAGGCAGTGTGCTCATACACCAGGGGTTAACAGAAGCGTGGTCATACAAAAGTTCAGAGTTGGCAACAAAGAGGGTTTTCATACAGGCAGATTTGGCAACAAACAAGGTCCTCATACACTCCGATTCAGCAACAAGACATATCGATAGATAATCTGAGTCAGCGCTATGCTGGGCAGACTTACACTCTGTATCAATGTTATGCAAGATAGGTAAACACTCTGGGTCAGCGTGGTGTAAATGCAACATGCACTCTGAGTCCGCTTTAGGCACAACACACATAAAGGCTTGGTCAGAAAGAGAATGGTCAGGAAGGCAGTCCGAGTCAGCAACAATCAGGGTCCTCATACAATCTAGTTCAGCAACAGAGCAACAGAATCAGTGAATCACTAAGGAAAAACATCAGGCGATGCGGGAACTAACTCCACGTCAGGGCGATTAGTCAACTCGCACACCCTGCATTTAAGGCCGGTGGCTCCGCGTCATCATGCTGCGACCCGCCCCTCTAGACGCATGAACGGATGGAACTTCTTGCACCCGGCCAGCCCCAGCAATGCCGCCGAGTGCCCAAACCCCCTGAAGGTCTGTAGGTGCCAAGAATGTGACACTGGCACTTGGCCAGCCAGTGGCATCATGCCTCCGGGACTCTCCCAAGACCCACAAGGTGCCCCAGGTTTGACATCCCCCCTTATGGATGGCCACTGGACGACCACCAGGCACAGAGGGGTGAGAAGCGTGAAACTGGCATACCAGACGAGGCGCATGGACTTCACTGGCTGGTAACCAAGCCCTATCCTCAGGACCATAGCCTTCCTAGTCAACAAGGTACTGTAACACACCCCTGACCACATGAGAATTCAGGATGGCACGAACTTCATACTCCTCACCTTGGGACTGAACAGGTGGGGCAGGTATGTGGACCCTGGTGTACCTGTTACATGTGAGAGGCTTGAGGAGATGAACATGGAACACATTGTGGATGTGTAGATGTGGGGGTAATGCCAAGGCATAAGATACAGGGTTCACCCTGCGCAAGACTTTATATGGACCAATGTCCATGGGGACCATCTTCATAGAAGGGACCAGGAGTTTGATGTTACGTGTGGAAAGCCAGACTTTATCCCCCACAGTATACACTGGGGCAGGCCTTCTACGTCTGTTTTCTCTTTTTGTTTTTGGATACTGGCCTCCATAACCTCCTTGACTTTCTCCCATGTCCCTTTCAATGAGGCCAGATGCTCATCCAGAGCAGGTAACGTGGGTTCCTGAAAGTTAGAGGGGAACATAGGATGATCGAACCCATACACCGTATGAGAAGGTGAATGACCCGTGGTTTAAATTTCTGACCATGGCAAGAGGTCAGACACAATGCCTAGAGGAACCCCATGGAGTTTGACAATGTTCTGGATAAAGACTGGCACCAATTCCATGGTGGAGGGTACCTTGGTGAGAGGCACAAAACAAACCATCTTAGAAAATCTATCAACAATGGTAAGTATAACTGTATTACCATGGGATACAGGAAGATCTGTGATAAAATCCATGGACAATTGTGCCTATGGTCTCTCAGGAACAGGGAAAGGCTGGAGTAATACAATGGGCAAGGATTTGGGTTGTTTGCTTCTGCAGCATACCTCACATGTAGCAATGTATCGGTAATCTTTACGCATCCCTGGCCACCAGAACTGTTTTTGTAATATAGCCATGGTTTTTGTTATTCCCATATGCCCAAAAGGTTTTGTATCATGGCAAACTGACATATCCTGTACTCTTTCCTCTTCAGGAACGAAGAGTTTACAGGGTGGCTTATGAGATGGAGCAGTACCTTGAACAGACTGCAATCTCTCAAGCAATGGAGAAGATACCATAATCATATTGGTAGCGAGAATCCTCTCTTGAGGAACAATCAGACTTTGGTCAAAGACATGATGCTTGTATGTTTCATACTGCCTTGGTATTCTTGGAACCAGGACGATAGGTAAGTGCATAGTTGAAACTGGAGAGAAAAAGAGACCATCTAGCCTGCCTAGCATTTAGGCGTTTGGCGTCACCAATGTAAATCAGACTCTTGTGATCAGTGATTATGAGGTCTTTAGAACCCTCCAGCAAATATTGCCATTCTGCCAGTGCTGAAACAACTGCAAGTAATTCTCTGTTACCTATATCATAGTTTTTCTCTGCAGATGTCAGTTTCCTGGAGAAGACACCACACGGATGTAACGGCTTATCAGGACTCTCTCTCTCTGGGATAGGACTGCGCCTATGCCAATCTCAGAGGCATCTACCTCTAACTGGAATGGCAAACCTGGCTCAGGATGTCATAGGACTGGTGCCGTGATGAACGCCTCTTTGAGCTTATGAAAAGCCTGCATGGCTTGAGTGCTCCATTTTTGGTTCTGAGCACCCTTTTTTGTCATGGCTGTAATGGGAGAAACCACAGAGGATTTTTTTTTATGAATCTCCTGAAAAAGATAGTGAACCCCAGAAACCTCTGAATTGCCTTTAACCCTTGAGGTAGCGGCCAATCCTTGATGGCGGAGAGCTTCTGAGGATCCATCTCAAAGCCATCGGGGGTGATGATGTAACCCGGAAAATGAACAGATGTCATATCAAACAAACACTTCTCAAGTTTGCAGTATAGCCCATTCTCTAGTAACCTCTTTAACACTGTGCGTACATGAACACGATGTGTCTCCATATCAGGAGAGTAGATAAGAATATCATCCAGATAGACAATAACAAGCACTTGCAAGAATTCCTGTAGGATATCGTTAATGAAATCTTGAAAACTGCTGGCGCATTACAAAGATCGAATGGCATGACTAAGTATGCATAGTACAAAAAATAGAAACAAGCGTAGCGCCAATGAATATCAATGGTTAACACATTATGCACATAACATGTCCTTTAGAATTTCTTATTTCTTACCATCCTTGTTTTTCCTTTTCTTCAAGATAACGCCTCTTTTAATCTTCTAGAGGGATGTATATTACTGCCAAAGAAAGGAGACCAAATTTTGCGCAGTATGTAATATACAGAATTTGACATACACCGGAAAAGTATCCAACTCACATTTAAGTGAGCCACGCCTGGCTCTGGGACATATAGCCTTATGGGTCTTCTATAAGGTTTTCAGGTGCCCATCAACCTCTTTCAGAGCTTCTAGAGATCCCAATAAGGTTTGCCTATAGTGAGAATAAGCACATACCAGGGTTATCCCTAGTGCAATATTGTATGAAAAAGCGACAGTTTAACAAAACTAAAAATTTCTGACTCACAAGGCTCTGAGTCCCAAATTGGCTCTATTAGATAAAGCACAGGGAATATTAAGGTATCCCCCCGAACCTTCTTGGACTGGAAACTTTAAGTAGATGGCAGGCAGACAGCAATAAGCAAATTTAAAAACATTTATTAGAAAATAACATAGCTACCAGGACGCATTTCGTCTAACGACTTCCTCAGCTGGTGATCTAACCAGAACCACGTTAGTCAGAAATTTTTAGTTTTGTTAAACTGTTGCTTATTCATACAATATTGCACTAGGGATACCCCTGGTATGTGCTTATTCTCACTATAGGCGAACCTTATTGGGATCTCTAGAAGCTCCGAAACAGGTTGATGGGCACCGGAAAAACTTATAGAAGGCCCATAAGACTAAATGTCCCAGAGCCAGGCATGGCTCACTTAAATGTGAGTTGGATACTTATCCGGTGTATGTCAAATTCTGTATATTACATACTGCGCAAAATTTGGTCTCCTTTCTTTGGCAGTAATATACATCCCTCTAGAAGATTAAAAGAGGCGTTATCTTGAAGAGGAAAAACAAGGAAGGAATAGAAATAAGAAATTCTAAAGGACATGTAATGTGCATAATGTGCTAACCATTGATATTCATTGGCGCTACGCTTCTTTCTATTTTTTGTGTTTTGTTGTGGGTTTTTAGAGGAACCTCCGTATACGGTGATTAGCGAGCACATTGTGCGTGTTTTTTGGTGGGTGCTTCACTTCCTTTTAGTAAGTATGCATAGTGCCCACCTCGTGTTGAAGGCAGTTTTCCACTCATGATCCTTCTTAATTCTAACCAAATTATATGCCCCGCGCAGGTCTAATTTTGTGCTGATCTTAGCACCTTTAAGGCAAACAGTTCAAATATTAAAGGAATGGGGTATGCATTACACACGGTTATCCTGTTAAGACCTATGTAGTCAATACAGGGTCTTAGATCACCCTCTTTCTTAGATACAAAGAAAAATCCTGCCCAGCAGGGGAGGAGGAACGACGTACAAACCCACTGGCAAGATTGTCACGAATATACTCCTCCATTATCTTGAACTCCTGAGAAAGAGGATAGACATGACCCCTCGGGGGCATGGTACCAGGCAAGATGTCTATGCATAGTCATATGGCCGATAAAAAGAAATCTGAGATTCTGCCTCCTTATCAAAGACCTCTTTGAGGTTGCTGTACCACTTTGGTTACTTAAGACAAAGGAGGTGCAGTAGCCATATTAAAGCTAGCTACAATTCTGCTTCTGCCTAGACATTTAGACCAGCACGGAGGGCTCCATGAACCCAACTCCCCCTCAGTACAGTTCATGACTGGATTATGTTTTGCCAACCAGGGATAACCCAGAACAATAGGAACCATAGGAGATTCAATTATTTGAAATTGTATCATTACTCCATGTAGGATACCTGTGTAGAAAGATAGAGGGATGGTGTCGTGGGTAACATGTGGTCGTAACAGATTTCTGCCATCTATTGATTCAATGATGAGGAGTCTCTCTTTGGACCAAAGGCACTTGGTGTATAGCAGCAAAACCTGAGTCCAGGAAGTTCCCTGCTGAAACAGAATCAATAAGTGCCTAAGTGTCTAGCGTGATATTCTCCCACACTACAGACACTGGAACCACAACACCTCTTTCTCTTTTTCTTTTTTGAAAAGAGACACAGTGGTCATGCTTAGAACCTGTTTCTCAGAGGATTCTAGACACGCTCATTTCCAGACAGTGAAGACCTATTGGGTCATCTGGGACACTGTAAATGGAAATTACCTTTATCAGCACAATATAGACATAAGCCCTCTGAGACAGTGTTGTCTCTCCTCACTAGATATACTAGAACGACTCAATTGCATAAGTTCAGGGGCTGCTTGTTCAACCCTAGTAGGTAATAGAGCACTAACCACGCGAGGAGTGGAAGGAGGTTTGCGAGGTTTGTCACGACCTGACCTTCTCTCACGATTCTGGTAATCGAGTGCAATACAGAATTCAATGAGATCTTCTAGTTCCTCTGGTAGCGACATAGGAGCCAGTTCATACATTAGTGTATCATTAAAACCTTCTAAGAATATGGCCGTGAATGCATCATTAGGCCATTGTAATTCTGCTGTTACAGTTTTAAATTCCATAGCATAATCCGCTACTCGATGGTTTCCCTGTTTAATGCGCCACAAAACCCTGGCAGCACCAGTAGCACGCCTGGCAGGATCAAAAGTGCGCCTAAGGTCCTTCATGAATTCAGCATAGTTATACATCAAAGGTTTCCTTAGTTCCCATATAGAGGTAGCCCACAGCAAGGCTTTGTTCGTTAAATGATTTGTCACGTATCCCACCTTAGCTCTATCAGTAACACACATTCCCGGATTTAATTCGAACATGATTTCCATTTGCATAATAAATCCTCTGCATGTACCAGAAGTACATCAAAGCTTATGGGAGACTTCAGATTGACAGGATGCTTTTCAACAGTAGGAGGAGATGAAACATTTACCCCAGGAGAGGATGGTGGCAAAGCTTTGCTGGACTGATTCATCAGTAACCCCAAAGCCTGAGCAAATTGATCCATGCAGTGATCTTGCTCCTCCTGTTTAGTAATAATATCCCCGAGTTTAGACATCAACACAGACAAGTCAGTCGGATCCATATATGGCCTTGATGTAATGTCACTTTCACACTCGATAACCGTGGTGTGGATCCCTTTCGACAGACCTCTAAGCCCTCCGATCCTTGAGTGGTCGGGACTGCTAATCCTATCACTCCCAGCCAGGGAAAACAAACACACCAGTAACAATGAGTATAACTTCGAGGTATTGGCAGTAGGTGTCTGTCATAGGCGACTCTACAGGGGGGCAAGGGGGGGCAATTGCCCCCCTATGTTATTCCTTGCCCCCCCATGTGCCCCCCCACCAAAAATCAGCATCCAGCTTCCCACACTTTTCCCCACCGCTGTATCTCCGTCCCTGTGAATCGTATTTGGACAATCTATGTGTCATTGGAAAGGGCAGATTCTGGCCTTTCCAATGATACCCAACATGACCATATTCAGTTTGAAATAAAAGTCATAAAATATTAAATAATAACGGGCACTTAATCTTAAGCATTTTCACAGGGTTGAAATGTCTCAGCAGTGAAGTGGTTAATGTTCAGACTATACATTACATTGTGTATTATGTTAGTTTTTGCCTTGGTTTAGTTGTATATTAAGGGTTAATGGGTAGGCTTCATCCCTCACAGTATACATTTTATTTTTTCCTTGATTAATTGCATTGTAGGGGTTAATCGGTAGCTACATGCTGCACAGTGTATTCATTTCATGTTTTCTCATGATTAATGGCATATTAGGGGTTAAGGGGTAGCTAAATGCCACATTGTTTATTATTTTTATTGTATTTCCCTGGGTTTATGGCATTTTAGGGGTTATTATGGAAGTTAGAATCTAAAGCGTCTAATCATCTTTAGATCCTTTGCTTTTCGTCACATTTCGGGGAATTCATTTAGCTGAAAATATAGTGAATTCCCTATTTAGTGAATGGTCACTGTAATTTGCTAAAAGTGTAGTCGCTGAAGCAGCTATCAGACATTCAGCGAAAACTGCCGAATTGCAGGCAAATAAAGTATCAGGTTAGTACAATAAAAAGGCATCATTGCATCACATTACTCATTGCATCACATTACTCATTGCGTCACATTACTCTGGGGTTTTGGAATCTTATTTATATATACTTATTTAGGGAACTATTACCTGGTGTGGTTCGCATGGTTTTGCGTTAGCGCCAGGTTAATTGAGTCTAGCGCCTGACCAACAGATCGTTTGCCTCCTGCTACAAATGGGAAAAATCACTTAGTGTGTTGCTATTAGCGATTTGTACCGCGAGCTTACTGTACTTTCCGCGTCCTTTACTTAACACGGAGAGCGCTAGAGATCTCTAGCGCTTTTGCAGCTAACAGATCACTTGGTGCCAGCGCTAATTTTTTAGGGGCGCTAATTGCAACATTTTACCTACTGCTGAACCCTGGTGCTAACTCCAAAAAAACAGAAAAAACAGGTCCTCACCCAAAATTAACAGGCAATTGAAAGGAATGCAGCACAGGTGTTCTCTTGGCCCCATACACCATAGCAATGGATCTAGTCTGCATTGTCGTTGCTGTTGCAGTAGGCTCTATTATAAATGTATCCTTTATCCACATATATCCTAATATATTGCCTAATTTTAAACATTTTATGCTGGAGGTTATTCATAGTATGGAAGTGGTTATTAGGGTGACCGTGTGGACCATGTTTAAAGTGACACATGGATAAGTCTTACCCTGAAACATGTATTATTTATATGCTGCAGCAGGGAAATTTTTGTCGCTCACCTGGTCTTCCTTTTGGATCTATTAAATGCAGTGTAATGATTCTACATGCTGCTGGGTGGCATTTATCATGCAATGTCCATCAGCCTTAATATATGTGTGCACCAAAACATGGATGATACGGCCACCTTGGAGGATTTTAATAATGCAGGGTGTGAGGTTATTCACTGTATGTGTTCATATTCAAGCTTGTGAGGGCGGGGGATAGGTATGGCCCAGCACTCTGCACTGGAAAGAAAAAACAGTTTTATCCTGTATACAACCGCATTAGCGCTGGGTCTCAGCTCAGGCCTTAGAGTTTTCCTAGTGTGCGCCAAACGACCTTGTTTATGGACTACCGCAGACAAGGTGATCTGTTAGTAGGTCGTCAGGCACTAAGTTTTAGCGACTCGCACTAAATTTTTCCTTTAGTGATGGTGTTTTAGTTCACACCAGGTGATAGGGCCCTTAGTTTTATTCAGTGATATGATTTAGTGGTGAAAATTATTAGTGCCCCCCCCCAGTTTTGACTGCGGTATCTTCTGTGCCCCCCCTAAATATTGTTCCTAGAGTCGCCACTGGTGTCTGTAGATAAACATACACTGGGTGGAAAGGGTTAACCTTGTTGTCAGATGAGGAATAGCCTTTGTTAGGCCTGTACTGGTTGTATATATAACACGAGTCAGAAACAACTTGGTCAATATCACAATCTGGGTCGGCAACAGAGAGGGTTTGTATACAAGCAGGGTTGGCAACAGAGGAGGTACTCATACAGACTGAAACGGTAGCAGAGAGGGTTCGTATACAAGCAGGGTTGGCAACAGATGTAAATCCTGAGTCAGCGTGTGGCAGGATCAGCAATCGTTCTGAGGCAGCTCTGGAGTAAACCATACATACAGGCTGAGTAGGAGATAGAATCGTCAATAAACAGTCCGGGTCAGTAACAGAGAGGGTCCTCGTACAGTCAGAAACGGCAACAGAGTAACTGAATCAAAGAAATAGAGAATCAGTGAATGGAAAAAACGAAACACTCAGTGATGCAGGAAAATGACTCCACTTCAAGGCAATAACTCATGGCGCACGCTCTTTACTTAAAGAACGGCGGCTACGCGTCATCACACCATGTCCTGCCCCCTGATCAGCCGCAGACATGCCAGGAACCGCCGGAGCTCCTGCCACTCGGCCAGCCAGCGGCGTCACCCCCTGAGACCCACAAGGTGCCCCAGGTGTGACAGCCCCCCAGCTAGGGGTGTTTCTTCAGCTCATACTTCTGTTATGGACAAGAATATGTATCTGCTTTAATAATATTCAAAGGCCTAGAAAAATGCTCATTTAAGTTTAATATGCCTTTAAGAAATGATTAATACAACTGTCTTTTCAGATAAAACCAAAATGTATCTTGCGTAACTTCACTGTTTCTGCAGAATAGCTAACCACAAAGTCATGAAGAATGTATTTCGGTATCAGGAACACAGGGTGGAGAGCCATCCTGCATCCTAGAACAGAACATCCACACAGAAAATGATGGAGAAAAACGTCTGACACTTGTCAATGACGCATGATACCTTGACCTTTAGAAATAGCTGATATTTCATTCTTATATAGTTAATAGAATAATCTGTATGTGTGCAATTTTATGCTGAAGTTGATTAAAATGATAGTTGACTCCCACCTGCTTACGCACTAAACTACTATAAAACATGTATTTGAAACCTATCATTAAAAGGAGAACTCGCTGGCTCTTGACCAGAGAGAGACTGCATAGACTCATTCATTGTCTGTGTGATTTCTTTAAGTGCGCACTTTAACTTACCTGATTTCTCCACCGATTAGAACAGAGACTGGCATCCGAAAGAAGAGGATATATTGTCCATTTCAATTTGACACCCAACGTGGGGCCCTGGGTTAAAAAGCCTTAGCCAGCGTGCCACCACCAAGGATTTCCTGACGGGATCACACCAGAAACGGAGCCTGATCAACTTCGTAACCTCACAGGTAAGATACCTTTTGATATCTTGCCGGTGACGTGTTCTGGTTTGTGATCCTACCCCCAGGAAATCCCAGTGTGACGTTTGGAAAAGGCATCAAAAGTGGGGTTTATTTAACTTTGCTCAGGTGCCCGTTATACTGACCCACGAATCACATGCCAGTTGTCTGCTTGTTTGTACGTCTGTTCACGGTTCTTTGTATTGACGGCATATTTTCTGATAACGCATTGTGGTTTGGTTGTTGATCAGAGAGATTATTGTGATCCAGCAGTAACAAGTGGGGTGTACCTGGTTAGCTATCTCCAAGCGGTAACAGGTGATGCAATAATACGCATACCTGCAGGACTTTCTTAACAGTAACAGGTGAACACAAGCTTGGTAGTAGGACACAATATATCTCTGATTGAAGTATAGTTTGATTGACAGTCAGGGTTTTTTGTGAGTGACGGTATATAGGTGATGCATTAGGCATGCCTATTGGTAGCTCACAAAAAAATATATATATATCTAGTAGGAACAGGTGACGCGGTAGAGGAAGCACCTGTAAGATATATATGCTAGGATAAAGAGGTGATAGCTACACCTCCTAGCAGGATCCTATATTTGGAAAATAGGGGAGGACGAGACACTTTATTGTCGTGGTTAGAATAGGACACGATAGATATACTTACTTACTGACTGTTAGTAAACTACATGAATTGTTTAAATTGATCAGGAAAAGAGCTAACAATCAAGAATGGGTAATGAACAGCGTAGCCATGCTAATTGAAAGACTAATTATTACCCCATGTAAGTTAGTTGAGGAAAGAACAGGAAAACAGAATATGATGAAACTTCTCGGTAGAAAGCAGAGGAATGGCGAAGTTTATTGAAGAATAAAAAAGGAATGTTGATAGACAATAGATTATGGAATGTATCAGAAGCATGGTATAGGGTTGCAAAGGAGATTGAGAAGGATGGGTTGATATAAACAGAGGAAAATAGGAAGGTAAAGACTAATTATTACTATTGCCTCACCCCAAAATCCGAACCCCCTTCTTATGGTGAAATATCAAAAAAGAAAATAATAAACCCAACCCCAACGACAACTGCCCAAAAACAGCTGTCAGGTCTCTACCCTGTTTTACGCATCGATGGGTCATACTACACCACTCGTCCTGTCATGTCCTCATTAACAGCCACAAGCCAGGTACCGACAATATCCTCTATTATGCCTCATGTGCCCAATTTAGACACCACCTACCCTTTCCATCAAGATGATGGCTGACCAAGCAACTACTATAAGTGTAATATATATATGTGTATATAGTGTGTGTATTTGTATATATGGATGTATATGTGTATGTATATAAAGTATGAGACGAAACAGGTATAAATTTAATCGGCAGTTGGACAGGGACGCCTGTTCCGACTCGTGTAAATGGTTACAAAATATGATGAATTTTTATAAGTGGGATGAAAGTTATTTTAAACCAGAATCTGATAATCTATAGGATGCGGATGATAATTTATGAGTCAATGTGAGAAGAGGTTAGGAAAGTGTATAGAGAGACAAGGTGAAAGGAAAATGGCATGTAGAAGAATGAAGTAATAGTGCAGAGTTTAAAAAAAAAAGGGGTTTAAAGATTGTGTTTGGAAAAAGAATGTGACACCTCATGGTACAGGATGAGGCCAAAAGAGTTAGGAAAGCCTATCCTAGATATGGCAACTACAAGTTGCTTTACAGTAGAGAGCATTAAGAAGGACATGTAGGTGAATAGTATGTATGTATGTATGTCAGAGATGTAAAGCACGGCAAGCAAAGACCAAAAGCAAAGTAGACAGAAATGACATGACACCTGCTTTGTTTGTGACATGATTCCATTGTTAGGTGCTTGCCAACAGAATCCACTTGTTCCCTCTGCGTTGTTTACTGTTGTAGTGTATATGTGAAGTATAAGACGTATGTATGCGGAATTATTATTCTTGTAGATAGAAACGTGTGTCTATATTAATTGAGGGATTTTTGCTAACGCCCTAAATTTTTAATTATTTTAGTAAAAAATAGTTTTATACAAAATATGTGCTCGGAATCGAGAAGCTACACATTCTATCAGTATTGCTCTGCAGGAAAGAGTGCTACGTAGCCCGATAGAGATCTGTAGATGTTTAAAACCGTCCTCCCTAAATACAAGTTAAGCTAATATAAGTCGCAAATTAAGTTTTCAGAAGAAAAAAAAAGTGAGCTTTCAAATATCCTGTATTATATTGTTTTATGTTTTTTTTATGTGAAAAAAAAGGGAAGCAGGACGCAGACCAGAAAGTGAAACTAGAAAGGTTAAATTGGTTCCACTTTTTTTCTATGAACATGCAGATATGTTAGCCCTGTAGGGAAAGAAAAACCAAGAAATGTACAACTCTATGCAATCTAGTTAATGACCACCCCACAGACAGAGTGTGACCTAGCTATGTACATGATAAAGTTACTAATGTCTGAAAAGTTTTGTCCCCCAATTTTCTAACAGCTCAAGATATTAGTTACAACAGTCTAGTAATGCCTGCTGATTAAGTATTAATTTTGATAATAAAAAGAAAGACGTGAGCAGCACCGAGTACCGAACACCGTTCCAAGTATTGGCACAGCATGACATTTCTGCCTACCTCCATCAAACTCATCCCAAATATCTGTCCTCCGCAACGCACCTGCGCCTGCAATGTCCCATACTGCTCCCGGATAATGTCGCCCTCGTCCGGTGCCTTCACCTGGCTGCTCTCCTTCATTTTCCTGAGGGGGTGGTAGCGATGCTGATAGTCATGAGGCCCATATGACCTCTGGTGCAATACCCCTCTGCCCGCACGATTGCCTAGAAGCCATGTTCCCAGAAACAGCACACCTGCCCTCTGTGTGCAATACTCCTCTCACAGAACCTTACCTGACACTGTATATGAACGGCTCCCGCTTTGCAGACGAGTCCGGGAAATATCGCACAGGGTGCACAGTCACAAGCGAATTTTCAATCTTGTTCAACTTCCCCCTCACCCCCACCCTTTCTGCCCGAATAAAAAAAAAAAGCGGAACTACACTCACAGTTCTAAAAGTAAAAGCTTAATACACCAGAAGCCAGAGGAAATCATTTAGCAGACCAGGCAGCAAAACAGGCAGCAAAACAGGCAGCCACTCAGACACAGGAAAAGTAACTCAAGCAGCCAGTTCCATTATTAGTACAGATTAGAGTTACACACGCATAAATGGGCCCTCACACCTTTTAAAAAAAAAAAAAAAACATTGATGAATGCCCTCATCGGTCTACACAATCTGTCACCTTTCAAAATACTGTTCAGCACGGCCCCCAGACTAGGGTGCTATTTCCCTCAACAATTACAGTAACAGTCTGACAACCTAGTAAAATACGTCACCAGTGTTTCAAAAACATTAACGGATATCTATGGTCAGGTGTTCTCTTGCATTCCAGACCCTGAAAGTATCGACGGCACTCATCAACTGGTCCCCGGAGATTGGGTACTAGTTAAGAAATTCCTTCGGAAAGACTCCACTTGAGCCCAGATACGACGGTCCTTTCCAGGTCCTCCTCACAACAGTAGCGTCAGTAAAGCTGGAAGGAAAATCCACCTGGATCCACACTTCCCACGCTTCCCACTGTAAAAAGACCTGTACACCAGAAACGGACCAAACAACAACCCAACCATGATTATGTATATCCTTCTCATTTGGGGGGTGGGAATCCAGGGGCAAAATGTGGCTGTCATAATTGGTGCAAGAAATTGTGGGGGAACAGGTGGGCATTGGCATAATTCCACAGGTTGTCAAACAGATTGCTGATGCCACGGCAATTGCTGCCGCCGAAAACAAACTAGCCACTTTCTGGTACAATTCCTTTAAACACTCGAGTGGCCACTTACACCTTTAACTATTGTAATGTAAACCCTTGCCCAGGCCCCCGCCTGCAGTGAATCCGGAGAAATGGTATCCCACACAATTATGATATCTATATGTGCGTTACCAATAGCTATTGGGGACAGGAGTATGGTAGTTGGGGATCAGTGGGATGGAATACAGGGGTTTCCTGGGGACACAAAGCACAAAGCACCCCAGACAAAAAAGATAAAAATGGTTAATCACTCCTTACTCGCATGACATTGAAAATGGCCCCTAACACATGCCCCACCCAAGAACTGCAGGACTCAGATGATGACAAAGTATTTAAATCTAGAACAGGGGCGACAGCACTGAAACTAATCCTAACCCTAGCAAATCCTGGACCCGGGGATGCGGGTATCTATTTTCTGGGTATGTGGGAAAAAGGGGGGTCAGAGAATCCCTGGAGCCTGGGAAAATTCTGCCTGCGAGATATGTACCTTGCCCCTGACTGGGTCCCTCCGCACCAACAGTCCAAACCCCTTAATCACCACATGATGATCTCTTCCAATGGTATAGTAGCCATCGCTAATCCCACGTTCGAGGATACTATGGTCATAGAAACAGGTTACTCGGATATGAATGTTTGGTTAGAATGGATGAAATATAGCGCTTAGTCCCACAACAGAACCAATTGCTATGTGTGTGGTAGTGCTAGGCCTCATCTAGGTACAGTACCTCTCAAATATCCCCGAGGATATCGAGGAATGTTTTCTCAGTTTGTTTACCAACAACACTCTAAATCACGATGCTTGCAAAGAATGGAAGTCCAAATACCCCCCAGACACAAAACCCCAGACTCTCAGAGAGTATCACTATCTACCCTGGGAACTACACCTGTTACTCCTCTTGGGGGACCGGTGGCCGGGTAGTAGGAAACTTCACAGAAGGTTATTGTGCGCGGTACAGCGCTGTGGAGAAGGAGAAAGTGCAAAACCAGGTGATATCCCTGGGAGATGTCTATTGGATCTGCGGTGACCTGCGAGTCCGCTCCCACTTGGTAGGTGCATGGGACGGTGAGTGTGCTCTGGCTAAAGCCATCATGCCCCTCCACATCCTGCCCTTTGATGATGATCTGCCAATAGCCCACACCCCCGGACTTACTAGACAAAGGAGACAGGCGAAACTCATACCTGGCAGTTTCGATCCGCACGTCTACATTGATGTCATAGGAGTCCCAAGGGGGGTGCCTAATGAGTTCAAAGCTAGAGACCAGGTAAAGGCGGGATTCTAATCTTTAATCCCCATGATAACCATCAATAAGAATGTTGATTGGATTAACTACATCTATTACAACCAGCAGAGGTTTGTTAACTATACCCGAGATGCCCTCGAGGGTTTGGCCGACCAGCTAGGCCTGACCTCTGCGATGACCTTCCAGAACCGCATGGCCCTCGACATGCTACTGGCAGAGAGTGGTGGGGCCTGTAAGATGCTGAAAGGTACTGGTGGCTCCTGTTGCACCTTTATCCCGGATAACACAGGCCCCACTGGTAAGGTCACTAAAGCCATTAAACAATTGGAAGACCTGTCTGAGGAACTAAAGAAGAACTCTGGTATTACTGATCCATGGGATCAGTATTTTGGTTGGATGCGCGGCTGGCAGAAGATCCTCGAAAAAATAGGAATAGTTATCCTAGTAGTAATGGTTCTGTTGGCGGTGATTGGATGTTGTGTTTTACCCCGCATTAAAAAGGTTGTAGAAAGAACTGTGGAATCCACTACTCCTGTTATGCTTAGTCACTTATGTGGGGAAACTGGGGTAGACATAGACGACTCTTATGGTAACCTACAATTTATGGAGATAACTACAACTGAGTCTTATGAAAAGCTACACCCTATAGTGATGCAACAACCACAGAGCAATAAGTCCATCTACCCCCTCCCTCGTGACACCCGTATCTAAATTGCCTTGAGATAGGATTTGTGACCCTTTGCAAGACGAGCTGTAGTCCCGATTCTTGACCCACCAGTCTAGTCATGCTGAAGTCCAGAGGTACAAAGGTTCAATAGGAGCCTTCGTCTCAAACATGGTGAAGATTTGGGATGGCTGGCGAGACTATTAGGGGAACGGATGAAGGCGCAGCTCGTCACCAAGGGGACACTTGAGAAATGTGCATTTTTAGGGGGGACTGTAATGGACAAGAATATGTATCTGCTTTAATAATATTCAAAGGCCTAGAAAAATGCTCATTTAAGTTTAATATGCCTTTAAGAAATGATTAATACAACTGTCTTTTCAGATAAAACCAAAATGTATCTTGCGTAACTTCGCTGTTTCTGCAGAATAGCTAACCGCAAAGTCATGAGGAATGTATTTCGGTATCAGGAACACAGGGTGGAGAGCCACCCTGAATCCTAGAACAGAACAGAACATCCACACAGAAAATGGAGAAAAACGGCTGATACTTGTCAATGACGCATGATACCTTGACCTTTAGAAATAGCTGATATTTCATTCTTATATAGTTAATAGAATAATCTGTATGTGTACAATTTTATGCTGAAGTTGATTAAAATGATAGTTGACTCACACCTGCTTACGCACTAAACTACTATAAAACATGTATCGAAACCTATCATTAAAAGGAGAACTTGCTGGCTCTTGACCAGAGAGAGACTGCATAGACGCATTCATTGTCTGTGTGATTTCTTTAAGTGCACACTTTAACTTACCTGATTTCTCCACCGATTAGAACAGAGACTGACATCCGAAGGAAGAGGATATACTGTCCATTTCAATTTGGCGCCCAACGTGGGGCCCTGGGTTAACCACTTCGATGCTGAGGACGTGCTCAGCGCGTCCTCAGCATTCCCGCTGGTATGCGGAGGACGTGCTGAGCGCGTCCTCCCATTGGGGTCAGCGTTCGGCCGGGTTCCGGCCGATCGCTGGCCCCCCCGGTGCGGGCTGACATCCTCGATGTCAGCCCGGCATCTGGGACCGCAACTGCCGGAATTAGGTGTCATCGCGGCACCGCGATGACACCTAATTCAGGCGCCCCCCCCGCATGTGCGGAGGAGGCGCCTGAAAGGGAGGGGGGGAGGTCCTTCGGACCTCTCTCCCTCCCGATCGGCGGCTCTGCGGGGGTTAACCCAGGCATCATTTGGAAGGGCACAGCCTGCCCTTCCAAATGATGCCTGGCATTAACCCCTGGGGAGCTGGATCGCGATGAAGGCGCTGAAATCGCTGAAAAGCGCCGGTTCGCGATCCTTTCCCGGAGTTGGCCGACATCTTGGATGTCGGCCAAGCCTCCGGGAACTCCCCCTGAGGACTGGCGTCATCGTGCGTAGCACGATGACGCCAGTCCTGGACTTAACCCCTAACTGCCACCAACTGTGGAGATAGGGAGTTCCAATGAACTCCCTATCTCCCGATCCGTGGCAGTTAGGGGTTAATGTTTGGTATGGTTGGATCGGCCAGAGCATGGCCGTTCCAACGATACCAAACATGAAAGTGAAAAATGTTGTTTTGTTTCGTTAATGCAGCAATATTGTTCCCATTTCAATTATAATGTGAACAATGATGCTGCACTAACGATTTTTGTATGCGGTGCGTTTGTTAAAAATAGTGTAATTTTCCCCCAAAAAAAATGTAACGAGACCCCATCTCTAATTTTTTTAACAAGCGCACCCCATACAAAATATAACCGCAATTGCTCGCATGTTAAAATGTGAAAAAAAACACTTTACACATTGTAAATTATTGAAAATACATATTTTATTGCATTTTTTGTTATAATATACAGACATGACATAACGTATACATATAATGACATATTATGAATCTACCGAGTCTGACGGAAAGAACGATATATAATATGTCTGGATCATATACTAAAATAAGCCTTCAAAACACGTTTAAACATGATGAGCAAAACCGGTAAAAATGACCTCAGCACAGGGGCGGGAAAAGCCTCAGCAGCGAAAGGGTTAAAAAGCCTTAGCCAGCTCCAGAGGATATATTGTCTATTTCACTTCCTGAATATTCCCCGCCTCCTCCCCACCCACTACTGCACCCATCAAAGCATCTCATGAATTACATTTCTTGCTCCATCTTGACCCCATGCACCCCACTACTTCACATACTCCGCTATTACCTTCACCTGGCTTGTCACCCCTCTCCTCTTAGATTGTAAGCTCTTGGGCAAGGTCCTTTCTCCTACTGTTCTGCGTGTTTAACATATGCACATTTGTTATTCTGCCTCTCCCATTGCACAGCGCAATGGAACTTGCAAGCACTTTATAAATACCTGCGACTATATGAACGAACGCAATCTGTGCAGCTCAAGACCTCAGACTGGAGAAACTGAGGAACTGATTATTAGCATCTCTGCAAGTGTGAAAGCTAAACTCACACGCTGACTTGCTCACACACTAACGATCTCTCACACGCAGACTCACCCACTGACAAGCTCACTTGCGCTCTTTCAAGATTTACTCACTGTCTCCATCAGACTCCCTCACAGTCACTCCCTCTCACTCTTTCTTGTGCTGCCTCTTTTGCGCGCTCGCTCACTGTACCTTTTCTTGTGCTTTCTCTGCTTTATATTGCTGTCTTTCTTGCATTACCATTTCTTGCTGTCTCTGTGCTTTTCTTTGTTGTCCCTCTCTCTGCTGTCTCTTTTTCTCCCTGTGTGTATGGATTTCTTTCCTTCTCTGTCTCTGCAGTAGCTGGGAGTGACAGGTCAGTCACGCCTTCCCCTCAGCTCACAGTGCAGGAAAAAGGAGGAGCAACTCAGACGCACATGCTCAGTGCGTTTTTTAGCTCTCCCTAGGTAGAGGCACTGATTGGTTAGCTCAAACTGCTTCCTGAGGTGGGCGTGGAAGACTTCACGAAAGAAAAGCAGGTAAATATGAAAAAAATATATTTACTTGCTTTTTATGCCAGCTGAATTATACTACTGACTCATTCAAAAGGTGCTGCATGTTTTTAAAAGCAAACTAGCAAAGCATGTATGTCCCATTAATCTTTGATTATTACTGGTCCAGTATACTCCTTGATTTCTAACTCTGTCCTGCCACGGGGTTGCGGTTTTCTGCTCTCATGTGGAGGGTGTTAGATTTTAATTTCCTGTAAATATAATAAATATTTAGTCTTAAAAAGCCGGTTCTTATAAATGGGCTGTGAAATTCCCCCCCTCCATTTCTGTTAGTGTCAATACTGAATAGACCGTTCTTCCTTCTATAGGATATGAGCTGTGGCCGATTTCCTGTTATGTTCAGTGCAGGAAAATGTGCGCAGAAGCGGGAAGATGGGAAAAGGGTCTCGTGAACCATATATGGTAGTACTTTAACTGAGTGGCTAAACTTTGATGTTGTAATGTATCTGTACACTGATTGGCTATAAATTCTGTGTATTTTAATAAATAGATCTGGCTTAACGAGGAAAGCCAGACTTCTGAGAAAGACCAATACAGTTTTGTGATTGATTCTTTTTGGGGGTCTCCGCCATGGCGTAGCGCAGCTCTTATTTTGGTTTTGATATATAAGAAGAAACTTGGAAAAGGTTTATGGTAATTATAATGAATAATAGAATTTTTCAGTTGTTGTCTGAAGTGGGATTTGCCATTCAGATGTATCCTTATATTTAAGTGTATCTTTACATTTGAATGTATTCTTACATTTGCTTGTTCAGATTTTGCGAACTTGCCTCCAGGCTTGGTTTCCTTGAAGTTAAAGCTATGGTTCAGAGCTTGTTGATTTTTTTTTTTTTTTGGTGCAAGGTTGGACTCTTTGTCTTGATTTGTTTTTGTCATTTTATGTATTGTAGTAAAGGAAAATCGTTTGAGGACCTCACGTGTGTTTGAACTCGCCCGCTGTGTTGAGTATTTGTATTTGCTGGAAATTGAACTCATAAAAAAAGAAACGAGATGTTTCTAGTTGTTTTGTCTCCGTTCTGTGTCTATCTTGTACTTCAATTCTGGTGTTTCTGGGTCGTCCATATCTTGTAATTGTGAGAATTTTATTTTAACTGATTAGATTTTCTTCTTGTATATCAACTGATTTAATCTCCCATTGAGAGACAGTTTTTTTTCCTCTTAATTTTTTATTTTTATTTTCTTGCGCGCTGCTGCCATTTTTTTCTTTATTTTTTTTGCTGCATGTGTTTGCGCGCTGATTCTAAAGGATTTGCTAACTGTTTTTTCTTTCAGATTGCATGTTTGTTTTTGTTTTATTTTTTATTTTGTTTCTGGCCATTGATTGCGTCTGTTTATTTAAATGTTTGTCTTTACTAACTATTAATGTATGTGTTTATCTTTGATGTTTTGTATTTCGTAGTTTTGATATTATGTTTTTTATATGTAATTTATGTATAGGGACTGCTTTTCGTAAACCAGGTTTCTTTGTTTCTGTGTCATTACTGCCTTGCCTCGTGTAAAAAAAAAAAAAAAAAAGGCACAGGAAATGGAGACAATAGGGCTTTACTTTTACAGTGACTTTCAAAAGCGCCTGCTAACTTTTTTTCTCTTTCTCATACATTCATTTTTTCTCTCTTTGTTCTTTTTTTATTTAATTAAAAAAAACCTCTTTATTTGTAATGTATAATGTTATTATGTGTTTGTTTAAGGATTTTTTTTTCTTTGAATGCTAGTAGTCTTTTAGCAGTGCAAGTTGGATAATGGAATATGTAATTATTTTTGTTGTTCTGTGAGTATCTATTTGGGATAATTGAACAGTATATACAAATGACATGTGTCTAATGCCTTGAATGACTGTAGTAGCAGTTGAATTCTGGAGCTGTTAGTGCTTTATAAAACTGTAACTGTTGTGGAATTGGGCGCGGTTTGAGTGCTTCGGCGTGCGTACAGTAGTGGAACAGAAGAAAGTAATTATGGGAGCTGGATTTACTGTAAATGGATTATAAATTGATGTATGATATATATATAAAAAAGTAGTGTATCTAGGTAATGGGCTCAAAGTTGTACATTTTCCCAAGAGAGGCGTGGTCGGTTATTTTCCTCTGGTCTTTGTTTGAGTCCAGCACTAAGGGATTGACCGCACCTTAATATAGGTTATATGTTTTGCCAAAATGGCTGACTGAGATCATTTACAGTTTTGTAACTTGTATAATGGAATATATATGTAGGTTCATGTTTGGTTGTTTGGAATCTAAGAGGATGAAGTGATATAAAGCTGAAGGATTTGAGTGAAAGTTTAAAGGAAAGCGCCTACAGGTTTAGTAGCGCTGTACAAAGGAATTTAGGCAGATTTCAAATAAGAGAAGGTGGTTTTTTTGGTTTTATTTTAGTTGACTAAGGGAGATGGAAGGTTGTAGTTTGGTATCTGAGTATTGTTTGATTTGTTTTCTTTTTCTGCAGTGGTAGCCAGATGTCTAGTATTATTTTTTTTGCTGTCTGATGTTTTTGTCTTTTGGGTGTGAAGTGCAATAGCGTATAACTTTGCCTCCATTGAATATTCTTGGAGGGAATAAAACAGGTTGTAAAATAGCTGCACAAACACCTCACGTTTGAATGTTTGTTTTTAACCAATATCCTTAATAAAGATTATTGATGTTTATTAAGAATCTTTTTCTCTGAGTTTCCTCTGAGAACTTTGTGCTAATTAACGCGTCAAGTTTTAAACATGCCCTTCTATACTTTCTGTCCCAGTTCATGATATTTTTGTTGTGTTTTTTTTTATTTGAATTGAAGTTCACATTCTTTTCCTAGTCTCCTCCGTGTTGTCTCACTCATGACCCCTCCTCTCCTCCGTGTTGTCTCACTCATGACCACTCCTTTTCTTTGTGTCCAAAAATGTGTTGCATTTTTTTCTGTATTTTAAAAGTATTTTAACCATATGAATTTTAAAGTTTTTGACAGGTTAATAATACATTTTTTTCCCAAGTTTTTACTTTAGGTGAAAATTACCCATGCATGCCAACTTTGCTCAAGCTAGATGGAAGATTATGTGATACCAATATTGATAAAGATGTTGGAATTGAAGGAAATTTACTCAAACACATTATCATTTCACATTGCAATGTTACATCAACCGGATAATAAGGAATTATCAGACACCAGGCAATAAAACAATCTAATTATCGACAACTCATCAATAAATCATGCTATTTATAGAAGATCATTGATTTGGAAATACAACTTAAGACATGTCAGTTTTACAAAACTGTTATTTTCAACCAATAAGACAGAAGACATAGAAAGAAGATAATGTATTTTTATATTCTGATGTCGTTTAAGTAATAATTATTTTGTGTCTTTTATTATTTTATATTTTGTTATTTTTGTTGTTTAGTTACAATCAATATTGTTCAAAATTCCCTGACACATTTAGGATTATTGAAGATCACATCCAATTAAAATTAGAGTTCATTAATGTATTTAGGAACATATAATTTAATGCATTTGCATAAATACGTTTCATGACATATATAGTGGTAAATGGAAAGTTTTAATTCGATAAAATTTATTTATTTTATTTATTTATTTATAAAGGATTTTACCAGGAAGGATACATTGAGATTTCTCTCGTTTTGAAGTATGTCCTGGGTTCGAGAACATTGAGTGGTTACAGAAATACAAAATAGTAAAATGCAAGATATTAACACAGGACCAAATATACAGATTAACAGAAAAATAAATATGGAGGAAATGTAGTCATTATGTTACATGTTTACAGGTGCATTTTGTATTGAGGTATGCTAATAGGGAGCTCTTAAGGGACTTTAGACTGGGGGAAGATTTGACGGCGTCTGGGAGGTTATTCCATATTTGCGGTGCTCTGTAGGAAAATGCGGATCGAGCCATTTTCTTTTTGTATTGCGGTATTGCAAGTAAGGTGCTGGTCCTGGATCTGAGGTTATAGGATGAGGGAACTGCTGGGGGAAGCAGCATATTCAGGTAGGGTGGTAGCTTCCCAGAAAAGCTCTTAAACACCAGGTTGGAAAGGTGAAGGGTGCGTCTAGAGTCCAGCGATGGCCAGTTTAGTTCTTTTAACATGTCACAATGGTGACAATGGTGACAATTAATGCTGTTTTTATTTTTTTTATTTCATTTGAGGATTGGTGTGTTTTATAAACGCCAAGTTTGTTTCACAACACCGAACAAGACTGAATAGGATAGTAATTAAAAAAAAAAAAAAAAAAATTAATTATATTTAATAAAAGGGTGGAATATGCACTTCGGCTATTTCCCTTTTGAGCCAAAGTTGCGTATATATATTTTTCTCTAACAATGAGTCAGAAGTAGTATAATTTTTTTATTGCGTGAGGCCGACAGGCTTCGCGTGGACATTTTGAAATTTATTATCTGTGTCTCTTCTTGTGTAAATTAACATTTTTATTGTTTTCGTGCATTTGAGAGTGACAATGAATGAATGGATGTATATGATTAGCGGGGTATACCATATTTTCTTTTCTTTTTTATTTTCTTTATTGTTGCTAAAACCATATCACATCATCAAGAAACCTGACAGTCACAATGACTGCATATGGAACGAATCATGGACATTTTGTGTCAAGGTCAAAGGTCACAGGTAATAAGCAACCAGCGCAAAGAGACAGCTTGTTCAGGAGTCCCTATGGTGGGAGCTCTGATGACATTCAATGATTATGCGTCTCAAGCTGGGATGTTGAAAAAAAAGACCACACCCTGATCTCGCACTGTGGACTATGGTATTAGATTATGGAATATTATTTTTTTTATTTAATCCCCTAGATAAGTGTGAGAAAGGATTTAATTTGTGAAAATGAGAATGTATTTCTTGAATGTGTGTATGAATGCAGGTGTATATGCGTTTTGTGGAGTGAAGCTGAACATAGGAAAACACACAGATATAGATCTGACTCATGTTGATTTATTAGATAAATGAACTTTTACCTTCAAGTTATTATACTTTTCTTGTTCGGTGAATTATATTTTGGGAAATGGGAATAAATAGTTATTTAAGGTCTAGATTAGGTATTTTTGCCTACGCTCCAAGTGGTTCGCTGGAAGAGTGAATCTAGATAGATAAGTGTATTTTATGCTCATAAAGGGCCTCCTTGGGGAATCCCTTTTGTACATTATAAAAGGTATTGAGGTATTTTAGGAGTAAATACCAGAATTTTTGTCTTCCCATCTGAGCATCTAGAATGATCTAAAGGTCTTAGGCAAGGACACTGTAGCCCAGGTTTTATTGTCTAAGTTTGGTTTATCTTTTAGATGATCACAGGTGATATGTGATCAAAGGAAAGAATTGTTAGATTTTAATTTCCTGTAAATATAATAAATATTTAGTCTTAAAAAGCCGGTTCTTATAAATGGGCTGTGAAATTCCCCCCCTCCATTTCTGTTAGTGTCAATACTGAATAGACCGTTCTTCCTTCTATAGGATATGAGCTGTGGCCGATTTCCTGTTATGTTCAGTGCAGGAAAATGTGCGCAGAAGCGGGAAGATGGGAAAAGGGTCTCGTGAACCATATATGGTAGTACTTTAACTGAGTGGCTAAACTTTGATGTTGTAATGTATCTGTACACTGATTGGCTATAAATTCTGTGTATTTTAATAAATAGATCTGGCTTAACGAGGAAAGCCAGACTTCTGAGAAAGACCAATACAGTTTTGTGATTGATTCTTTTTGGGGGTCTCCGCCATGGCGTAGCGCAGCTCTTATTTTGGTTTTGATATATAAGAAGAAACTTGGAAAAGGTTTATGGTAATTATAATGAATAATAGAATTTTTCAGAGGGTGGAAATTGAGATGGTCTTTTCTATATAAACCAATTAAAGGTTTCAGCAACAATTGACCAAGATAAGCATGTTTTACTTGTCTTGTTCTTTCCACCATATATATACCTGAGATATGAATGTATAACAATTTTTTAACCGTTTGGGGCTGCATATTAATTAGTCGTGGTATTGTGTTTTTCCAACTGTGGAACCTACTAGTTCACAGTGAAAACTTGATCATTAATATCCATTTTTTGATAATACAAGTGTTGATGTCTACTTTTTAGACCTGTCTCACAATACTTTATTTTTAGCAAACAAGAATATGCTGAGTCTACAATAGATAACTATTTCACTCATACTGGTTTAACAATTGAAAATGTTGTGTTCTCTATGTACTATGTTGTTTTGTTTGACAATGTTCATCAATAAATATATGATTTTAATCTCCCTGAATACTTAAGAGTTTGGGAGTGTCTTTTCACTCCTTACTTATTCTTTTGTTTTGCAATATATACAGTTGTGTTCAAAATTATTCAACCCCCAATGCTGTAAAGGTTTTTAGGGAATTTAGTGTACATTTGTAATTGTATTCAGAATGAAATCCTACAAGGACTTTTTAAAGAACCATATGCAACTAAAATGACATCAATTGGTTTTGTAATACAGTAGTAAATGTTTCTTTTGTGAATTCTACATTGACACAATTATTCAACCCCATAAAAGACTACCACTCTGTGGATGTCACGGAGCAGCAATAAAGCATAATAAGCACCAATTAGGCAGCTTTAAAATGACTGTGATACTCAGCTCCTTCTAGACATTTACTGGTGTGGTTACAAACATGGTGAAGTCAAGAGAATGGTCCAGGAAGACAAGAGAAGAGGTGATTACTCTTCACAGGAAGGGCAATGGCTATAAGAAGATTGCAAAGATGTTAAACATACCAAGAGAGACCATAGGAAGCATCATTCGCAAATTCAAGGCAAAGGGCACTGTTGAAACGCTACCTGGTCGTGGCAGAAAGAAGATGCTGACTTCGACTGCTGTGCGCTACCTGAAGCGTAGAGTGGAGAAAAGTCCCCGTGTGACTGCTGAGGAACTGAGAAAAGATTTGTCAGATGTGGGTACTGAAGTTTCAGCTCAGACAATACGGCGCACACTGCGTAATGAAGGCCTCCATGCCAGAACTCCCAGGCGCACCCCCTTGCTGTCTCCAAAGAATAAGAAGAGTCGACTGCACAAACCACAGAAGTTTTGGGATAGTGTTCTGTGGACTGATGAAACAAAATTAGAACTGTTTGGGCCCATGGATCAACGCTATGTTTGGAGGAGGAAGAACAAGGCCTATGAAGAAAAGAACACCTTGCCTACTGTGAAGCATGGCGGGGGGTCAATCATGCTTTGGGGCTGTTTTGCTTCTGCAGGTACAGGGAAGCTTCAGCGTGTGCAAGGTACCATGAATTCTCTTCAGTACCAGGAGATATTGGATGACAATGTGATGCAGTCTGTCACAAACCTGAGGCTTGGGAGACGTTGGACCTTTCAACAGGACAATGATCCCAAGCATACCTCCAAGTCCACTAGAGCATGGTTGCAGATTAAAAGCTGGAACATTTTGGAGTGGCCATCGCAGTCACCTGACTTAAATCCGATTGACAACCTCTGGTGGGACTTAAAGAAAGCAGTTGCAGTGCGCAAGCCTAAGAATGTGACTGAACTGGAGGCTTTTGCCCATGACGAATGGGCGAAGATACTCGTAGATCGCTGCAAGACACTTGTGTCAAGCTATGCTTCATGTTTAAAAGCTGTTATAACTGTAAAAGGATGTTGTACTAAGTACTAAGATTGAATGTCACTTGGGGGTTGAATAAAACTGATAATGATGTGAGCACAGAAAAGACATTTGTGGTTATTTCATTATAAATGTTATGTTATATTTGTCTGACCTACACGTGCCTCTTTGATTTAATTGTAAGCAAGATGACTGAATGATCAAAATCAATGTCAAACTGGCCAAAACACTCAATTTCAGTGGGGGTTGAATAATTTTGAACACAACTGTAGTAGGTGTAACAGATCTCTGTGTCCGGACAGGGTCACATCAAATGTTGCTTCCTCGCTGGACATCTGGGTTCTCCTCGTGACTCTCACGCCTTTCTCCAGTACCTTAGCCGCAGCTTAAAAACAGGTGCATGTAGAGAGCCTGACTAGCACCCCCAGAAATAAGCCGAAGCTGTAGACCTGGAGCCTTTCATTGGCAAAGTGAGCAGAAGCTACCTGCTACCCCAAATCATGAGCCGTGACTTCAGGCTTGGTCAGAATAGAACTGGTTTAACCTCCCTGACGGTCAGATTTTTTTCAAAATTTTGTGTCTAAAAGCGTTTCAATTTTTTTGGAAAGGAAAAGCATTTTATATAGTAGGCCTGTAATCCGTAGGAATAATTTACTGAAATTCGTGCAAACAAGAGTCTAGTAAACACACGGAGTCAGATAAAGCTTGAAACAAAAAATAAAAATGTATTATCCCAAATATAATTATCCAAAATAATGCAAATAAATAATATTCAATAATATAAATCAAACCAAAAACACTGAAATCTTTCAGAAAACAAGGATGCAATAATAGTCACTGCATATTGCCTCAGTACACATCCTTGGTATGATAGATCTTGAAACATGGGACTGCACAAAGTCCAACGTCACAATCAGGACAATGGAACCTGGTCTCCTTTCGGATTTTCTTGCCCTTGTCATCCCGCTTGGAGCAACACACCACACACATCCTAGTAGGCGCTGACATCCTCTCTGTGGGATGTGATCCACAAAGTGACGACCAGTCAGGCGTTCAGGGTTGACAATGCCAACAGCGCGGCGTCCAAGTCTACTCCTAGCCACCGGTGTATGATGGTGCAGAAATATACATTCAGCAACCTTCCAAATGAAGTCAGAATGAAGGAGGGTCTGGTCACTTGCCTTTTTCTGGAGAATGTAGGCATTCCACAAGCACTGTTGAAGAAGATGCCTGAAGATCTTCTTGTAATACTTCTTCTGCTGTTTACGCATCGCAGGGTAAAATGTCATTGCTTGATCAGCTCGGTCAACACCTCCCATGGTGGAATTGTAATCCACCACTACCTGCGGCTTCATAATGTCTTTCCCACCTCTCGTATGTACGATGACAGTGGAGTTGTCATGGACAGTGCTCATCACGCACACATCTGGTCACGCCATCGCAGTGCCATCATTTTGCCTTTCTGCCAGGCAACCATGTATCCAGTCTTCAGCTTTTGATTGCTGAAGATTGGTGGCCTGTCACGCCGGTTAGGTCGGACGGTCACATATGCGTCTGTCTTGTGCTGCAGGAGACACTCAGAGTTTAGGGGATGTGTAGAAGTTGTCTGTTGTCACACAATAGCCATGATCCAACAATGGCTCAATGAGTGACAGCACGGAGGATGTTGCCAATCCATATTTGCTGTATTTGACTGTGAATTCCGTCCCTTTCCCCGTGTATATGACGGAATTCCAGATGTAGCCGGATGAGGATTCACAGAGCATATAGGATTTCACGCCAAATCATGCCCTCTTTGATGTGATGTACTGCACCCAGCTCAGCCGGCCCTTGTATGTGTTGCATTTGTGGAATCAAGAGACGGAGCTTGTTCTAATACAACACATTTATTTTTAATTTTTCATTCTGAAACAGAGAAATAACTCAGGTTTTTACTCTGGACTTGCCGATTCTCTTCCTCTGCATTCAATGGCTGTCTCAGAACTAATAAACCACTGACTATACATAATATTCTAATCTAAAATAATAATACATTTCTGTCTTTAATAAATAAATGGGTACAAACACTTCTGGAACTAAACAAATCTATCCAGCATATTAATATAACCTCTGGACAACAGCCTCTGTCACTTTAAATCCCTGTGGGAGTTTGTCCAGGACATTTATTATATACAGTAAACATATTTTAAACATATTATGGCTACTGGATTCTTTGACATAAAGTCTCTATAGCTCTACCAGCCTCAGCCTGCTTCATACTTCAGCAGTGTCAGTGACATTTGGCTGCAGTGGATCCATTATACAACCTGTTTATCCAGGTGGATCTCACTGAATATAAACAACAGACTCTCATATCATTTCCCATTAAC
Organism: Leptobrachium leishanense; assembly: GCA_009667805.1. Lineage (NCBI taxonomy): Eukaryota > Metazoa > Chordata > Amphibia > Anura > Megophryidae > Leptobrachium > Leptobrachium leishanense. The sequence continues at coordinate 101,074,636 of CM019071.1, forward strand.
TCACATCCTTGGTGCTTTTCTGCCTACCTGAAACAGAGAAATAACTCAGGTTTTTACTCTGGACTTGCTGATTCTCTTCCTCTGCATTCAATGGCTATCTCAGAACTAATAAACAACTGAGACATGCACATGGCACAAATCAGTCCCTGTGGCTGAGAAACACAGCGATCGCCACCTGCTGGTAGGAGCATAAGGCAGCAGCAGCAGAGCTATTGACAATATAGTTATGGGCTTGTCAATAATGACATACTTAAAAAAAATGCTTATTACTTCATTCTGCATACTGTATTCTCTTTTGGGGTGCAATGTGTTTAATACACATTTAATACACAGAGTGCCACATATGCCATTAGACTTTCGTCTATACTGATGTCCCTCTCTGCCACATAGGTCCACTGGAAATTCGTGACGATCATTTGATACACGTCCCAAATTTTGCGCAGTTTTGGGGAAGGATGTGTGGCGTCATCAAATTCCTCATTGTTGATGAAGTGCAGGTATTTCATAATGAGCGTGAAGTGGTACTCTGACATCGCCATGCCAAAGAATGGCGTGGCAAGCAATTTATTGGTTGTCCAGTACCACTTCTGCATCGGTTTAGCCACGACTCCCTGGAGAATTATTAGGGTCAGGAATTTCCAGAGCTCATCTTTGGTCACTGGTTCCCACTTTCTGCTACGTGACCACTTTCGCGGCAGAGTAACCGACTGTTGCTCAAGGTACCGGTTTGTCTCGGTAACTATTTATTCTATGACCGCATCGGTCAGGACCAATCGCAGGTATGCCAGGGGGTTGTCGAGTTCGACGTCCACTTTTATACCAGGTGCTCCAGTAAATGGGTACCTTGGGGGCGCTGCATGATCCACACCATCAACACAGCACCAAGTTGCAAAGTCGCTGAGCGCAGCTTCAGATTCCTCACAGTCATCACTTTCAGTGTCTGAGGATGAATCTACCCACGAGTCAGTGTCGCTCAGTTCTGCAAGCAATTCGTACTCGCTGTCACTGCTCTCAGGCTGCGCTGCAGTCGCTTTGGAGGTACAAGCGCAGTTTTTGGATGCCATGAACATACAAAAATGCTGTCAGGACACAGGACCACTCACTAGGGATAACTGGGGGTGAATGACACAAAGTAATCATGACAAAATGCATTGCACCTGTCAGGATTTTATACACTCTTCTTTTTACACTTTTTTCTTTTTTAGGTTTCAAATTTGCCGCCTGGTCCTGCCCCCTGTGCCGCATGGCTCACAGGGAGCGGAACCAAGAAGCAAGTCACACGCCGATGCTGCGATCACACGGAGGTGACTGTGGAGACAGCGAGGGAGCGCAGGATGCAGTGGGTGTATACAGCCCGAGTGTGGCTCGGGGTTACCGATTGTTAAATTATAACCATAAACAAACAAAAACAATTTTCCTATTATAATTACCATATATGGAATCCCAAAAGTCTGTCATTTCTTTCTCATATATCAAAATGAAGTAAGACGCTGCGCTACACTGATCAGCGGAGACGGTAAAATGAACCACAACAGGATATGACTGCTTCACGTTTGAATATCTTGTCGTTAGTCAGACCAGCTTATTATTTCAACATCCAATAGAAACGTTCGTTATAGACAAGAGGTTCCTATCCACCCCACATAGGAATGTGATATAACAGCTAATCAGAGCAGGTACATTTCTACATCAGACGTCAAATAAATTTCGCAGGCATTTCTAATAGTTAACACAGGGTATCTATTTTAATCAACCCACTGGCCAGCCTCGAGAGGAAATGAAGCAGAACTGACATTGTATTGGGACTAGAAGGAAGGATGGAAACCACAGCCCTGCATTAGAGTAGGCTTTTATAAATCCTAATTGATTCATACAAAAAATTAACAAATTAAATTCTTTCCTTTGATCACAAATCACCTGTGATCATCTAAAAGGATAAACAAAACTTAGGCAATTAAACTAATTATACCTGGGGCAACAATGCCTAATACCTCTAGATCATTCTAGATGCTCAGAGGGAAAGAAAAAAATCTGGTAATTACTCCTAAAATACCTCACTACCTTTACGATGTACGAAAGGGATTCCCCAAGGAATTTATGAGCATAAAATACACTTATCTATCTAGATTCACTCTTTCAGCGAACCACACTTGGACCCAAGGCCAAAATACCTAATCTAGACATTAGGTAACTATTTATTCCCATTTCCCAAAATGTACTTCACCGAACAAGAAAAATATAATAACTTGAATGTAAAAGTTAATTTATCTAATAATCAACATGAGTCAGATCTATATCTGTGTGTTTTCTTATGTTCAGCTTCACTCCACAAAACGCATACACACACACTCTCAAGAAATACATTCTCATTTTCCCAAATCCAATCCTTTCTCACACTTATCTAGGCGATTAAAGAAAAAAATCTCATAATCTAATACCATAGAAACATAGAAAAATGTCGGCAGATAAGAACCTTTCGGCCCATCTAGTCTGCCCAATTACATGGATACTTTACCTGGATTTATCTTTTGTTTAGGATAGCCTTATGCCTATCCCATGCCTGCCAGAAATTCAATTACTGTTTTGGCCTCTACCGCTTCAACTGGAAGGCTGTTCCATGTATCCACCACACTCTCAGTAAAATAATGCTTCCTGATGTTACTTTTAAACCTTTGCCCCTCTAATCTAAGGCAAGGGTCAGACGAACGCATTTTTCGTGTTGTCAGTGAAAAAGTGCGTTCGAACGAATGGACGCATTTTTTCACGGAATACGCGATAGCGGTCATACGATGCGCCTTTTCATCTGTGATTTTGTACGGATCATTAATAAAACACTTTTTGTGTCTGGACGTTATGTTGGCCGGACATTAGCAGCGTCTGACGTCTCCCAATCACGCACACACGCCTCTAGCGGACGCAGCGCACTCTGTACGTCCGTACTAGTGGTTTGACGTTCTAGGAAAAATGCGTTCGTTTGCCACTTGCGTTGCGCGGACGAACTTTCGTGCGGCCGTACTTCGTGTGTTCCCCGGCATTGGACGTCATTTGCTGCTAGCACAACCGTGATTTCGTGCGGTTAAACGCACGTTAAAACTGCTTTCGTCTGACCCTAGCCTTAGACTATGTCCTCTTGTTTTGCTACTTTGTTTCCTTTTAAATATACTCCCTTCCTCTACCTTGTGGATTCCCTTTACGTATTTAAATGTTTCTATCATATCTCCTCTGTCTCGTCTTTTTTCCAAGCTGTACATGTTAAGATCATTAAGCCTTTCCTGGTAACTTTTCTCCTTCAAGCTGTACACCATTTTAGTAGCCCTTCTCTCAACTCTCTCTAAGATGTCTATATCCTTCTGGAGATACGGTCTCCAGTACTGCACACAGTATTCCAAGTGAGGTCTCACCACTGCTCTGTACAGTGGCATGAGCACTTCCCTTTTCCTACTGCTAATACCTCTCCCTACACAACCAAGCATTCTGCTAGCATTTCCTGCTGCTCTATTACATTGACTACTTACCCATAGATCCTCTGAAATAATAACCCCTAAATCCCTTTCCTCAGATGTTGAGGTTAGGACTGTATCAAATATTCTATATTCAGCCCTTGGGTTTTTACGGCCCGGGTGCATTATCTTGCACTTATCCACATTAAAACCCAATTGCCACAGCTCCGACCATTTTTTTAGCTTACCTAAATCATTTGTCATTTGGCTGATCCCTCCAGGAACGTCAACCCTGTTGCAAATCTTTGTGTCATCAGCAAAAAGACATACTTTTCCATTAATACCTTCTGCAATATCACTAATAAAAATATTAAAGAGAATGGGTCCAAGTACTCACCCCTGAGGTACCCCACTGGTAACAAGAGCTTGCGCCGAATAAACTCCATTTACCACAACCCTACCGTAGTCCAAAGTGCGAGATCAAGGTTTGGTCTTGTTCAACATTCCAGCTTGAGACGCATAATCATTGAATGTCATCAGAGCTCTTGCCATAGGGACTCCTGAACAAGCTGTCTCTTTGCGCTGGTTGCTTATTACCTGTGACCTTTGACCTTGACACAAAATGTCCATGATTCGTTCCATATGCAGTCAATGTGACGGTCAGGTTTCTTGATGATGAAGATGTGATACGGTTTTAGCAAAAATAAAGAAATTTAAAAAAATAAATATGATATACCCGATAATCATATACACATTCATTCATTCATTGTCACTCTCAAGTGCACGAAAACAATAAAATGTGTTAACTACACAAGAAGAGACACAGATAATACATTTTAAAATTTCCCTGCAAAGCCTATGGGCCTCACGTAACAAAAAAAAGAAAATCATACTACTTTTGACTCATTTGATTAGAGAAATATATATATATACGCAACTTTGGCTCAAAAGGTATATAGCCGAAGTGCATACTTCAACCATTTTAAATCAAAAAATAATTAATTGATATCTTATCCATTCTTGTTTGGTGTTATGAAACAAAACTGGTGTTTATAAAACACACCAATCCTAAATAAAATAAAAAAAATAAAACAACTTATAATTTTACCGAATTAAAACTTTCCTACAACCATTTAGACCTGAATTAAACCATTTAACACTATATATGTCATGAAATGTATTTATGCATATGCATTAAATTATATGTTCCTAGATACATTAATTAACTCTAATTTTAATTGGATGTGATCTCCAATAATCCTAAATGTGTCAGGGAATTTGAACAATATTGATTGTAACCAAACAACAAAAATAATAAAATATAAAATAAAAGATACAGAATAATTATCACTTAAACAACACAATAAAAATCCATCAACATATAAAAAATACATTATTTTTTCTTCTTTGTCTTCTGTCTTATTGGTTTAGAATATAATTGTTTTGTGAAACTGACAGGTTTTAAGTTTTATTTCCAAATCAATGATCTTCTTTAATCGCATAAGTAATTGGTGAGTTGTTGATAAAATGTCTTCTTCCTTCATTAATTTAAAATGTAATACACCTCCTTTTGTTAGAATGTTTTATTGCCTAGTGTCTAATAATTCCTTTCTTGTTATCCGGTGAAGGTAACATTTCAATGTGAAATGATAATGTGTATTTAAGTAAATTTCCTTCAATTCCAATAGCTATATCGATATTGGTATCAAATAATCTTCCATCTAGCTTGATCACCATCAGTTGCACTATGCAATATGCGTTGGCATGCGTGGGTAATTTTCGCCTAAATTAAAAAAACTTGGAAAAACAATATTAATAACCTATCAAAGATTAGAACTTACATGGCTAAAACTGTAAAGAAAAACATTTAAACTTGTACTGCTCAGCAATAAAAATTTTTTAAAGAAACCAGGAATCCATTTTAAAAAATGCAGCAAATTTTGGACACAAAGAAAAGAGGAGGGGTCATGAGAGAGACAAGATGGAGGGGGCTAGGAGAGGATTGGGAATTTTTTTTTTTTACTTTTGCCACTGTCACTATTTTTTCTTAAATTCTCTTGTATATTCAAAAAAATTAAAAACACATAACACAGATATCATAAACTGGGGGAAAAAACATATAGAAGGGCATGTAAAAAATAATTATCAAATATTTATGTGCACAAATCCCCAATTAGCAATATGACCTAATTAATCAAATATTTTCTGAAAAGAAAACAAAAAATGCTTAGGATATTAAATTACAATCATTTATTTCCTTTTGTCAACGAAAAAACCTTCTATTATTATTATTATTATTATTTATTTATAAAGCGCCAGCATATTCCGCAGCGCTGTACAATAAGCACAGTACAGACAGGGTTACAATACATTGAACAACATTTGACAAACAGTACAGGAGGAGATGAGGGCCCTATTCCCGTAGGAACTCACAATCTAGGAGGGTTGGGGTTGGAAACAGGAGGAGAGGACTGTAAGGTGAGAGTGATTGATGGTTGCGTCAGGCTAGGGACAGATGAGCGCATTTTCTGCGGCCACCGTCAAAATGTACGTCGATGCGTGCGCACGCATTTTTTCACGGAATACGCTTAAGTGGTCAGACGATGCGCAATTCTGGACGTATTTCATGACGATGGGGTGAAAAGAAGTCTAGGGAAATCCGGCTGTTTGAACGTTATGTTGGCCGCACACTAGCAGCGTCTGACATCTCCTAATCACGCACACACGCTGCTATGCGGCCGCAGCGCACTCTGTACGTCAGTACCAGCGGTTTAACGTTCTCGAAAAAATGCGTTCATTTTCCACTTGCGTTGCGCGGCCGGACTTTTGTGCGACCGTACTTCGTATATTGGCTGTCATTGCCCGGCATCTGCTGCTAGTGCGGCCGTGATTATGTGCGCCAGAACGCGCGTTCGCACTGCCTCAGTCTGACCCTAGCCTCAGTGAGTTGGGTGGTAGGCTTCCCTAAATAGGAATGTTTTAAGGGAGCGTTTGAAGGAAGAGAAGTTAGGGGAAAGTCTGACAGCACGAGGGAGAGCGTTCCAGAGAGTGGGGGCTGCGCGTGAGAAATCCTGCAGTCTATCATGGGAAGAGGTGATGCGGGGAGAAGCTAGGCGCAGGTCACTGTTTATCCCCACTTATCACCTGAATACCAAATAAATCTGCCTAATTTCCTTTTATTTTTCTTCTTATTTCTTCTAGGTAATAACATACTTTAACATTCCTTTGTACAACGCCACATAACCTGTAGGTGCCTTCCACACAATCTACGTAAACTTTAATCCTTCAATATCACTCTATCCTTTTAGATTGTAAACTCTTAAATAGGACCTCTTTGCCTACTGTATTATAATGAACCTATATATATATATATTCCATTGTACAGGTTACAAAACCTGTAAATGACCTCAGTCAGCCATTTTGGCAATTATTCAATAGGGGACTCAAATATTATTAGCATCATTATATCTTTAATAGAGATTATCACTCGTTCAGACACAAAGACGACTACACAGCATGCACGTCCCTTATGCAAAACATATAACTTATATTAAGGTGTGGTCATTCCCTTTGTGCTGGACTCAAAGACCAGAGAAAAAATAACCGACCACGCCTCTTTTGGGAAAATTTATATCTTATATTAAGGCAGATGGACGACGCCCAGCACCTTGATACACAAAATAGGTTTTTATATCATACATTAACTTGTATCATCCCTTCACATTAAATCCAGCTCCCACAATTCCTTTGTCTGTTCTACATCTGCAAGAAAGCCAAGCACTTTCAGACCGTGCCCAAGCAAAACCATAACTCATTGCCTTGTTCTCAATCACAACTGCCTCAATAAAATCCTGGAATCATCCCAGCCATCCAATACGCTATATAACAACCAAAATACACCCTTAACTATATATATATATATATCTATTTAAGTCATTAGACATGTGTTATTATCAATATTTGTCATATACTGTCTATTTATCGGTAATAGATACTCACAGCATATAAACAAAATCCCATTATAGCATGAAAGAAGACACATTCCAGAACTCACAGCTAAATAAATTTTTCAATTTACATCATTAACTACTACATATTGCAAATAGAAATAACTATTAATAAAAAAGAAAGAAAGAAAACTTTTCCTAAAAGAATTTATGAGAAAAACAATTAGTTAGCAGGGTGATTGAAAGTTACTGTAAAAGCAAAGCTCTATTGTCTCCATTTCCTGTTCTTTTTTTGTACTTGAGGCAAAGGAGTAAAAAGCATGTAAACGAAGCAACATGTGATAAGAGATGCAGTCCCTATACATAGATTACATATGAAAAAACACATTATCAGAACTAGGAAATACAAAACATCAAAGATATACACATACATTAATAATTAGTAAAGACAAACATTGAAATAAACAGACATAATCAATGGCAAGAAACAATAGAAAAAAAACAATACAAAAACAAACGTAAAAGCTGAAAGAAAAACAGTTTGCAAATCCTTTAGAATTAGTTAGCACGCGAACATACAGCAACGCAAAAAAAAGTCTCTCAATGGGAGATAAAACCATCTTGTTATATGAGAAGAAACCAGATCCAATACTTACAGATCTAATCAAGTAAAATAAAATACTCACAATTACAAGCAGGTAGACTAGTCAAAACTCCAACATAACAGAGCTACAATATAGACACAGACAGACCGATATACACATACTCAACGCTTACAAACGTCTTTCAGTTTCCTGGTTGAGTGACATAACAAATACTCCTACACAGACTCAGCACTAGAGCTTCTCAGGGTACATCAACATGATGAGTGAGTTATCGCTCATTAACAGCTCTCTATCGGGCGAGTTAAGATAAACGTAGATACACAGCAGAACTACTATGGCGCTATGGAGAAAACAAAAATAAAAGAGAGGGTGCTGCTAAAATCCTACAACGCTAGTCTATCCACCTAGTAAACAATAATAAGAATGTACACATAAAAAGCAAGGACAGCGCTCCCAGAAAATATAACAGAGGCAAAAAACGAATGGGGATGATAACTGTGAAGGAACCGTTCCCTTCCGTCTGTCCTGGCTCTCCAGACACCCCTTCGTTGCGGTCAGCCCGGCTACTGGGAGCGCTGTCCTCAGCGCCTCGAGCAGCTTGACCTGCCTGCTTCTGGTCCTCTGCCCTGGAGCCGTTAGGAATCTCCAGAAGGCCGCTCGGTACCTTCTGAGGGTGATAGTGTATAGTGTAGCGTCGCTGAAATAAAGACACCAGGCGCGGCTGTATGCTTTAAAACAGGATCCTCTCTCTCTGAGCTCTGAGAGTTCTCTGACTTTTTAATGAAAAAAACGCCACCATTTATGCTGAAGTCCAACAGTCATAATTTACATACCCATACTAATTACTAGTCATAATTTGCATACCCATACTAATTACTAGTCAGTTATTTACAATAAACATTCTTTACATTCTCTAGCCTTCAGCTCACACAACATTTGTATATCCATTGTTCTAACACATCAAATTAAACACACATTATCAGAGATCCCTTGAATTAAACATGCAGCTAGATAATGGGAAAAGCCCTGGTGCATAAATTACACAGCAGTAAAGCTTGTTTACTGTATACACAATAACACATTTACCTACAGGAATATAAGTATTTTTAAAACCAAAGCTATGCCATTTTACACTAAACTAAATTAAACTAAAACCAAACGATGTAAAATATATTTAAAACCACACAATATAAATGACCATAAAGTCTCTTGGGGTTTGAAGCATGGAGCGTTACATCAGCTCCATGACAATAACGTTTGAAAGTCCACACAAAAGCAGTATAACGAAACAGAAATAAATAGTTCTGCTTATAGTCCTCCTTAGGATCAAAAATAGTCTCAATTAGTCCTTCTTTAGGAAAAATATTGTCAATACAGATACCTCAGAGGGGTAATCACCGACAGGAGGAAATCTTCTATTGGATCTGCGGAAAGGACCACTTCCCAAGAGTGTACCAATAGCCAATTCCAGAATATCCTTTTCCTTTCGAGCAATGCACCACGATCTTCAACTCGCCCTCAAGGGAAAATAGGGATACAATAGCGCAGCTAGCATTCAAAGGGCACACATATGTACAAACCACAGTGATGCACTTACCCTTGTAGGAGCCGACCCTGGCTCGAGGAATATTCGCTCCAGGATTGTATATATATGGTACAATCCTTAGAAAACCATACCAGGCAAATGCACAATGGAATTTTGAAGAAAATATGTAGAAATTTATTTTCGCCTTATTTTCAATGCCATATCCCGTTTTTTTATTGGGAGTAGCGGGAGGGTCGCCAACATGGATGATTTTTCATCTGTGTTTATCAATTCAGTTATAATACCTCTTCATAATGATACTATATCCATTAATTATATAAGGGAACCTTTATATTATTCTTTTATACCAGATTGTTACCTCTTTTTAGTTTTTCTTAGCATGGTCATTTGATCATGACGGATACTGGCTTACTAATAGTGCTGACCAGTCTAATTTGCTTATCTTTAAATAAAAGCATTTATCTGTTTTTACTCTAGGGACGTTAAGAAGATCTTTAGATATATATATGAATTTTTGTTGTTTCTTTTTTTAAATCATTTTACAAATGTTTTATAATTCTATGCAACCGAAGTGGGTGGGACGCCCAGTTTAGCGGGCTCTTGGGGTGTTCATTCACAAAGTAATTTTAGTATATAAAAGACTGCTTTAGATACACATCCCTGTTTGCTTGTTTTACCACTGATGAAGCGCTGTATAGCGTGAAACGCGTCTGGTCTTATCTGTTTTTTTATTGTATATGTACTGCCGATATATGGTGTATATACAAATAAATTTCTACATATTTTCTTCAAAATTCCATTGTGCGTTTTGCCTGGTATGGTTTTCTAAGGATTGTACCGTATATATACAATCCTGGAGCGAATATTCCTCGAGCCAGGGTCGGCTCCTACAAGGGTACGTGTATAACTGGTTTGTCCATATGTGTGCCCTTTGAATGCTGGCTATGCTATTGTATCCCTCTTTTTCCTTGAGGGCGAGTTGAAGATTGTGGTGCATTGCTCGAAAGGAAAAGGATATTCCGGAATTGGCTATTGGTACACTCTTGGGAAGTGGTCCTTTATGCAGATCCAATAGAAGATTTCCTCCTGTCGGTGATTACCCCTCTGAGTATCTATATTGACAATATTTTTCCTAAAGAAGGACTAATTGAGACTATTTTTGATCCTAAGGAGGACTATAAGCAGAACTATTTATTTCTTTTTCGTTATACTGCTTTTGTGTCTCGAGAGGAAATGAAGCTGAACTGACATTGTATTGGGACTAGAAGGGGGGGAAGGACGGGTGGAAACCACAGCCCTGCATTAGAGCAGGCTTTTATAAATCATAATTGATTCACACAAAAAATTAAAATCTAACACTGATCGCGGTAGTAAAATTTAACCCCGAGTCACACTCTGGAATACCGCCATGGAGGTTAATCAAAATGACAAGCACAGATTTGTATTGGGATAGACAGGGGTCATTTACATATAAAAGAATCAGGAGGACCTAGTCACACTGATACAGATAATTGCACAAACGTTGACTTCTTGGGATGAGAAATCTAATTACATTAGGTAGACAATACAGAAAAAATTACATAACATTTCTTAACCTAAAACAATGGGTGACAGCAGATTACAGCCTATTCAAATACACAGATAACATTGTAGAAACTCTATTCTGTCTCCAGCCATTTAAACACATATTTTTCCAGAGGGAAACAGTCACTGGAAAGAAATTATACATTTAACTCAGCCGGGGCGAACATGAAAAAGTAGCCCATAATAGTTCCAGACGCACGGCTACAAAAGCTGCGTTCACGTGGTTTAGCGGAACCGGCGACCGCATATATACTTCACACTGTGTGCCGTGCGTCTGATGGTTGCAGGAGATGGCAAACAGCCCCAAAATCTCCCGTTTAACTGCTGGGCCATAGTCTGTAGGCAGGAGGCAAGCCCACAGCCCCCTCCAAATCGCACAGTAGGGTTTAATCCCAATCTGTTTGGGGAGCTCTCTGTTTTCCACCACCTCTTTAGGAGGTTAGTGGATTCTTTTGAGTAAACAATAGTTGTAGCTCACTGTTACGTGGGGGTTTCCGTCCACGTGCCGACTGCTCCCCTTCTGCAGAAGTACTACTTCTAACCCAGACGCTGGAAATATCACACAGGAGATCCTTGCTGTTTCAACCCAAAATGGAGAATGCTTTAATGAGGGTTTTCAGGTACAGACAGATTCAAAGGTAAAAACCACACCCCTCCCTTACAGAACACATTACAGATAAATTCAAGAGTCTCCAGTCGGAACAATGGATTGTTTACACATGTGTCTTATCTAAACAGTCTGTTTAGGACTAGAGGGAAACAGGAATCTTCTTACAGCAGGGAGTACACAATATACAGGGAGGGGAGGTAGCCACAGAGGAGTACAATATAAAGACAGAGGACAGCTAATACAGAGATGTACACTATACATAGAGAATAAACTATAAAGCAAAATACTTGCAAATAAACATTGGGGTGGACGTTTCGTCACATATGTATGTGACAGTACACAATGTCACTGTGCGATTTGGAGGGGGCTGTGCGCTGGCCTCCTGCCCAGAGACTATGGCCCGTGAAAGAGACTATTGGGGGAACTGGTGGGCCTTTAAAATATATTTGGTTTCACTGTTTTATATATCTGCCAGTTAAATATTTTTGATGTCTGTGTGTTATTCCCTGTATAGTGTAGATCTCTGTATTAGTACCTGCTATTGTGTAAATTCTCTCTGTAAGAAATTCCTTCCCCCATTCTCCATTGTTTGAAGGTCCTGGGTAGTTATCTGATCTGTGATAATGTCTGTTTGATTGTATGCAAATGCGATGGTCCTTGACTCTATCTGTCTTCTCTGTGAATAAACAGTCAGTTCTATTCTGGCCAAGCTTGAAGTCACGACTCATGATTTGAAGTACCAGAAATCTTCTGCCCGCTGCGCCAAGAAAAGGCTCCAGGTCTTCGGCTTATTTCTGGGGGTGCTAGCCAGGCTCTCTATATACACGGGCTTTAAGCTGCGGCTGAGGTACTAGAGGAAGGTGTGAGAGTCACGAGGAGAAACTGGCTGTCCAGTGAGGAAGCAGCATTTGGCAGATGTGACCTTGTCCGGGCACAGAGATCTGTTACACTCACCTAAAGGAAGACACTATAAAAGGGAACCATATTTTTTAATACTGTGTTCCTTTAAATGAACTACAACTATTGTTGTAATCCTATGGGGGTTATCCACTAAGTGCCTCTGTTGCAAGAAATTTTGTATTGCATTGCAGTTAGCTGTTGTTTTTTTTGCAACACTGGCACTGTGTTGATAATCCCCTAGCATTTGTGAGCACCACAGCAATGAAACTCAGTTTTGCTGAGTATTTATGAGCTCCACAGCAATGAAACTCACAGTAATGCGCAGTGTGTATGAGTTCCACAGCAATGAAACTCAGTAATGCGCAGTGTGTATGAGCTCCACAGCAATGATAACTCACAGTAATGCGCAGTGTGTATGAGCTCCACAGCAATAAAACTCCACTATCCACCAAGTACTGTTTGAATAATATTGGGAGACTCCAATGAGAGGGTGTTTGACATTGAGAACAACCCCACATGGTGGTAACAGCAGGACCAGGTGAACATACCTGTGTTGCCAGAGTGGATATTTTTAAATGCTGTTTTGAAGTGTATTTGGAAGCAGCAGCAGTTTTTTTCTTTGTTCTGAGGCCTGCCTGTCACTGATTCTCTGCAGAGCAATGCAGCCAGGACTTAAATTTCCACCTTCTCATCTTCCAGGTTGCACCACACACTGTCTGGAACTGCTGGGGAGGCTGGGGGTAAGGCGGCAGTGTAGACTTCTTTTAGCATGCCCTCCTTTTGACATCATCAGAGAGTGCCAGGCACCAGCAAGGAGGAAGGGACCAGCAGGAGAGCGCAGGCTTCCGTATCCAGCACTGCGGGGGAGGCTGCTCTCTGACCTGGCAGATAAAATGCTGCTCGCTGGGCACCAGCTGCATCTTAGAGGAGGAGCAGCAGGGACACAGAGCCAGGCAGATAGTTTAAGTGTAGTGATCGTGGATGAATGGTGTCATAAATCATCATATTTAATTATATATTGAGTGTTATAAGGAACACTAGGGGCAGTGTGAGGCTTGTTGACCCGTGTGGCTAGCTGACATCATTAAGCCTACTCTAGAGTGGTTACCTCATATGGTGACTCCCACTGGGATAAAGGTGTATACATTGTTGGTGGGAGGGATGCAACTCTGGTGGGGGGAGACAAGACTCTAGTCCAATCTGGTTTTGATTCAACCAGGAGTTCCAGGAAGAGATCAGCCCTTTTGTGATTTGGCTTGGAACTTGAGAGCACATGGCTTGCCATGTGCAGTGCATTTCTGGATTTGGTAAATGAATGTTGCTCTTGTTGATCCCTGTGTACATCACTTTACCTATGCAGAGTCTTTGTGTTATTGCAGTGTCCAGGGTTTAGTTTAATAATGTTTTATCTTTCTGTTTATCCTTTTTATTTTTAAAGTAAATCCTTTATACCCATCACTGTGTTTGTGTCGTCACTCGTTACTCAATCTCATGTTATCGGCTGGTATTACCTTTATTTTAAATAGATTTTTCTTTACAGCAAGTGACCAGGGATTCAAATTTTTTTTTGCACCCCCTCCTGGTCTAGCGCTCTTAGGAGGCCATCTGTACCGCCTTACAGTGCCAGCGCCTCTGATCACATCGCTTCCCTGACAATCCGCAGCTCTGACAGATGTGTGTAAATCAGGGCCGGCCCAAGCCACTGTGCTGCCTGGAGCAATGGATGACGTGCTGCCCCCCCCAAAAAAAATGTGTTGTATATGAATGTATCACAGATCTCCACAGCCAATAAACCTCACAGTAATGTGCAGTGTGTAAGAGTGTATCACAGAGCTGCACAGCATTAAAACTCACAGTATGCGGTGTGTGTGAGCGTATCCCATAACACCGCATAGCCCACAGTCACACACACACGTCACAATCGAGTCACACACACACAAATCACACGCTGGGTGGCGTCACATTGGAACGGGGATATTTAGACTTGGGACAGCCCAGGTAACTGCAGTGTTCCCTTTATATGGTTCATAGGATTATATCCAGGAATAGCATCTAGGCCATTTCTTTTATATTGATTACCTGAGACTGTCATTGACTTTTCTATAAACCCATTTGGGTATTGTCTACTATATTGGACAAATAGGCAAACCACCATAATAGCACAGAGACACCCCATTCTGAGGTTTCTCTACTTTAATCACTTTATATATTTTAACTGATTTTTTTGCTGCACCTGAGCACCATAAAACTGCACCAATATAATCTACTAGTAGAGGGTGCTATCACAGTTATAAACACACTACTGTGTCTTGCATGGCACAAACTAAGCTAATAACTCACATTACCAAACGAATAGACCAGTAAATCAGCGCCCACTTATGGGGATACTATAGGATAATACCTAGTATTTACCCCCCACAATACAATTACAATACAAGTTGAGATACATACATTCTTTACCAATACACATTATTTATGCACCACAGGAGACCTTCCTTTTCACTCACAAACCAGTAGCAGGACAAAACTACTTTACACATCTCCCATACAGGAGGCATCCACCCAATAGAAGAATATCCCCCAGGAATTTATAAAGTGCTCCCTAGGGTCCCCCCAGCCAGACCCCCCCTCCACACACACAGATGAAGCAGCCTGTCTTGTCTGGTCTGGTCCGAGGTGACCTCAGTGAGCCCCAGTTTCTGGTAGGCGCTTTCCTCTCCCTTGCTGGGGGGTGGAGGGCGGCCTGGAGGTGTGTCAGTTTCCTATCTGAGGGTGGAGGTGAAGTCTGACCTGGGCCCTCCCCAGCTCCCTGTCCCCCGCCAGCCCTGGGAAGGCTGAGCCTGGTGGGAGCTGCAGGATACCCACCCCACTTTCTGCCTGCTGGCTCAGGACCTTTGCACATAAGGAGGTTGGGGTGTGAGGACCTCCAGCAAGCCGGTGCTTTCCACAGTGCTCTCCGTGGAGAAAGCAGGCCGCCCCTTCAGCCGGCTGGGACAGGCAGGCAGGCACATACCTGGTGTCTGGGTGGTCCTGATGGAAGCTGAAGGAGAGCGAACAATTTGCTCCTGCCAGGCTGATGATCTGCCCACATGACACACACGCGCCCTAATCCCGCGCTGGTTCAAGTGGACGCATGCGTGTGGGCGTGGTCAGCGGCAGCATCACTCACTGTCTCATGTTGTGCTGCTGCCTAATTAGATGCTGCCGCCGGCGCTGACAAAAAAATAGTGCAGCGTCGGCGAAGGCAGCGCAAAAATTTGCCGCTTTTGATTTTTTGCGCCTGGAGCAGCCGCACCACACTGCTCCATCATCGGGCCGGCCCTGGTGTAAATATGCTGCATCCCCCCCAGGCCGGATTTGCACCTCAGAAGCCTGTAGGCACAGAAATGTGGAGCGCCCCTACACCCCCCAAAAAATGGAAACCTGTCAAAATTACTATTTAAATTTTTGTTTTGAGGCTAAGAAAACGAAAAAAAAACCACATTTTAACCCTTTCACTGCTGAGGCATTTCACCGCTGTGTGCTGAGCTCATTTTTACCTCTTTCGCTCATCATTTTTAAACGCGATTTGAAGCCACATTTTATTAAATGACCCAGACATATTATATATCGTTCTTTCCGGCAGACTCCGCAGATTAATAATATATCATTTATATATGTATACGTCATGTCCTGCCTGTATATTATAACAAAAAATACAATAAAAATTGAATTTTTAATCCTCTGCAGTGTGTAAAGTGTTTTTTTTCACATTTTATCACATAAGCGTTTGTGGTTATGTTTTCTATGGGATGCGCTTGTACAAAAATTAGAAATGGGGACTTGTTACATTTTGGGGGGGGGAATTATGTGATTTTTAGCAAACGCACCCCATAGAAAAAAATCATTAGTGCAGCATCATTGTTCACATTATAATTGAAATGTGAACAGTATTGCTGCATTAATAAAAACAACACACAAAAAAACATGTTTTTTTTTTAAATTAATTTATTATTTTTATTATTATTATTTTTTTTTATTTTGTACCTAGTCATGTTGGGTATCATTCGAAAGGCCATGCTCAGCCTTTCAAATGACACCCTCCATGACCCCCTAGCTACCCCCTAGCTGCAAGAACCCCCTATCTCCACCAGGGGATTTCTTGGGAAATCCCCAGGCAGCTAGGGGTTCCCCGGCTATCTGACGCTATGCGTGATGACGTCAGGCAGCGAGGGGAGATCCAAAATGGCGGCCCCCACCGGAGCTAGGCTGTACTTGGTGCCGCAAGGCGCTGAAGTGCGACCCGGCGCTTGAGGGGTTAAAGCCAGGTACCGCTTAAAAGGGGAGACTCTCCCCTTTTAAGCGGTGCCTGGCTTTTGGCGCTGCGCCTTCCCGATCGGGAGGGAGAGGGATCCGAATGGATCCCCCCCTCCCTTCCAGGCTATGGAAATGACATCATCGCGCATGGCACGATGACGTCATTTACGTCGGGGAGGAGATTGACTTCAGCGTCTGAGGACGCTGAAGTCAGAACGCCGCGGGACCCCGGACAGAGAGGTGAGTATCTCCGCCGGGGGTCCCGCACAGCTGAAGACGTGTGGGGCACGTCCTCAGCATGTAACGTGCATCAATGAGGATGTGTCCCACACGTCATCAGCAGTGAAGGGGTTAAAAAACTGAAACTGTTTTTCTCTGCGCTCAAATCAAAAGAAGAGGCAGAATCTGTTGCCAGAATTAGTTGCAGTTACAAGTATTTATATAGCGCAAACAAATATCTTACTGCTGTACAATGGGAGAAGCAGGATAACAAATATACATATGTTTCACACACGGAACAGAAGGAGGGAGGACCCTGCTCGAGAGCTTACAATCTAAGAGGAGAGGGGTGACACATTAGGTGAGGGAGAATAGGGTATTTGAAGTAGCGGGTTGCATAAGGACTGAATGGGAAGATGGAGCAAGAAATTTGCAGTGGGGGGATCATGGAGTGGGCTGATAGGCTTCTCTAAAGTAATGCATTTTCAGAGACTTCTGGAAGAACTGGAGAGACAGGCAAGTCTGATGTTGCAGGGGAGAGAGTTCCATAGAAAGGGTGCAGCTCGGGAGAAGTCCTGAAAGCCAAAGTTGGGGTTGCGGGTACGAGGAACTGATAGCATCAGATCATTGGCAGAGCGAAGTGGTCAGGATGGGATGTACCTGCTAATAAGGGAGGAGGTATAGGTAGCTGCATGGTTACAGAGAGATTTGTACATGAGCACCAGTATAATGAATTGGATTCTAAAGGAAACAGGGAGCCAGTGTAGAGATTGACAGAGGGGTGAGGTGTGAGAGGTGCAGGAGGGGAGGTGTATGAGTCTGGCAGAGGTGTTCATTACAGACTGCAGAGGCAGAATCTGGGATCTCTTAAGGCCAGAGAGAAGGAGGTTACAGTAGTCAAGGCGGGAGATAATAAGAGCTTGGATGAGCATTTTAATAGTCTGTATTAAGAAAGGGATGGATGCCTGCAATGTTTTGTAGGTGGAAGTAGCAAGATTTGGTTAGAAACTGAATGTGAGGAGTAAAGGATAGATTAGAGTCCAAGAGAACCATGAAGCAGCGAGCCTGAGAGGTAGAAGTAATGGTGGCACCATTCACCTGAAGAGAAATTGGCGCAGGAATGGAGGTTTTAGAGGAAGGGAAGTTCAGTTTTCAAGAGGTTTAGATTTAGGAAATGGGAAGTCATCCAGTCAGAGACAGCCGATAGGCAGACTGTAACACGGTCCAACACCAGAGGCGAGAGATCGAGAGAGGAAAGGTAGATTTGGGTGTCGTCAGCATAGAGGTGATATTGGAATCCATAGGAAGAGATGAGGTTGTCCAAAGAGGCGGTATAGATTGAGAAGAGTAGGGGACCCAGAACAGAGCTTTGAGGTACCCCTACTGAAAGAGGAACTGGTAGTGAAGAGACACCATCGAAGGAGACACTGAAGGGGCGAAAAGAAAGGAAGATAACTAGGAGAGAGTGATGTCACTGGGGCCAAGTTGACGCAGCGTGAGGTGCAGGAGAGGGTGGTCAACAGTGTTGAATGCAGCGGAAAGGTCAAGAAGAATAAGAAGGGAGAAGTGACCTTTGGTTTCAACAGCAGCTAAATCATTAGTCACCTTGGTCAGAGCAGTCTCAGATTGTTGGGAGTGAAAGCTAGACTGGTGCGGATCGAGTAGAGAGTTAGCGAGAAAACCGGTAAGCTGGGTATAGACCAGATGTTCTAAAATTTTGGAGGCAATGGGGAGCAGAGAGATGGGACAGTAGTTCAAGAGGGAGGTAGGATCAAGAGAAGGCTTTTTTTAGCATGGGGGTGATCAATGCACGTTTGAATACACAGGGGAAGTTTCCAGAGGAGAGGTTAAAAATATGAGTCAAAGCAGGGACAGTTACTGGTAGGACAGGCCAAATAAGGTGTGAGGGGGTGGGATCAAGTGGTCAGGTGGTCGGGTAGGAGGACATGAGACGTTATGTTACATCCTCCTCCGACACTGGAGAAAAAGAAAACATACAGGGTTATTCAAAGAGAATCAAAAAGTCACCGCACGTTCGGTGACTTTTCGTTCTCTTCAATTCGGTGCGATTTGGCGATTCCAATTCGGCGACCCTGCGGTGTATTCAGCAAGCACCATAGGGCCTATGTAATGCAGGGAAAGGTCGCTGCAAACCTGCCGAAAACTCACTGCAAAACGAGGGCGAATGCACACCGAAACCCGCAAAAACATCTGGATTAACCCGCCGAAGACGCCGGAGAAACCCGAGCAGGAGCCGATCACACGCAGAGCAGCCACCGGAAAAAGCCGACACCGCAGACGAAGGAGGTGAAAAAAAAAAACAGTACGCTTGAATGTTTGAAAAGTGAAACGCTGTTTGCAAACTATGGAGCGAAAATGTTTGAAATTTACATATGAGGTCCAATGAATGATAATAAAAAGGGCTGTTACAGAAAAAAGAAAAAATGTTTAAAGAAAAAAAACAGGAATATTTTTTGAGACAAAATACAGAAAAATGCCTAAAAGCTCCTAGAAAATGTAAAAATAAAGAGACTTTTTACTGCAGAATATGATGATGAACGGTTTATTAGATGTTGAATTAAAACAGGAATATTTTTAACATTGAAGCCTATAGGATTCGCCTGAATAAACCTGACGAATTAAACCACCGAACGGCAGGGCATTTCGGGATCCTTTCACTGCTGGTTTTTGGTCTCTGAATAGCCGAAGCATTGCTTCTCTATGGGGGTTTCACTGCCCTCGAACAGGCACCGAACAGGCACCGTTTGTGCATGCAATTCGCCAAGATTTGGCGAATTGCCTGCTCTCTGAATAGCCGAATGGCCAGGAAAGATAACCGTACGCTGAATTTCAGTGTTCGGTTACCTTTCGGCAGCCATTCGGATCTCTTTGAATAACCCTGATAGCAGAAGGGGGGGCAGGGAGTGAGGGAGTCAGTGGGGTAAATGGTTAAAGGAGGAGTGCAGTGAACGCAGCAGCAGCATTGTTTGTTTTTATATGTAAATGCATATATTGACTCTGCTGTAGAACAGGAAAAAAACATTTTGCATTTCCTTTTTTTTATTTTTTATTTTTACACATTACATGATCATGTTTGTATCATTGTAAATACCAGACTCTGACCTTTCCAATGACACCTCATTTAACCTTGTGCTCTGTACAATTCAGGGATGTAGGTTCCCCTGTCTCATCTCACTGCAGCGCCACAGTCTAAGTTGTGAATTATAATGTGTTGCTTCACCAGATACACACTTTCTGGCAGTATGGTAAATGAGGTGAGTTAGTGCAGCATCACTGTTCACTTTATAATTGTAAACTGAATAATAGCGCCGTGTTAGAAAAAAAGAGAGAAAAAATATCTATTAAAATCATATTTATTTTTACATAAATCTAATCTGGTTTGGTATCATTGGAAAGGCTATAAGCTGACCTTTCCAATGATTCCTTATACAGTCAGGTCCAGAAATAGTGGAACATCGACACAATTCTAACATCTTTGGCTCTATATACCACCACAATGGAGTTGGAATGAAACAAACACAATGTACTTTAACGGCAGACTGTCGGCTTTAATTTGAGGATATGTACATCCAACTCAGGTGAACGGTGTAGGACTTACAGCAGTTTGCAGATGTGCCTCCCACTTGTTACGGGACCAAAGGTAATGGGACAGAATAATAATCATAAATCAAACTTTCTCTTCTTAATACTTGGTTGCAAATCCTTTGCAGTCAATCACAGCCTGAAGTCTGGAACGCATAGACATCACCAGACGCTGGGTTTCATCCCTGGTGATGATCTGCCAGGCCTCTACTGCAACTGTCTTCAGTTCCTGCTTGTTCTTGGGGCATTTTCCTTTCAGTTTTGTCTTCAGCAAGTGAAATGCATGCTCAATGGGATTCAGGTCAGGTGATTGACCTGGCCATTGCATAACATTTCACTTCTGTCCATTCAAAAACGCTTTGGTTGCTTTTGCAGTATGCTTTGGGTCATTGTCAATCTGCACGGAGAAGTGCCGTCCAATGAGTTCTGCAGCATTTGGCTGAATGTGAGCAGATAATATTGCCCGAAACACTTCAGAATTCATCCTGCTGCTTTTGTCAGCAGTCACATCATCAATAAATGCAAGAGAACCAGTTCCATTGGCAGCCATACATGCCCACGCCATGACACTACCACCACCATGCTTCACTGATGAGGTGGTATGCTTAGGATCATGAGCAGTTCCTTTCCTTCTCCATACTCTTCTCTTCCCATCACTCTGGTACAAGTTTATCTTGGTCTCATCTGTCCATAGGATCTTGTTCCAGAACTGTGAAGGCTTTGTTAGGTGTTGTTTTGCAAACTCTAATCTGGCCTTCCTGTTTTTGAGGCTCACCAATGGTTTACATTTTTGGTCCCTTAACGAGTGGTAGGTACATCTGCAAACTGCTGTAAGTCCTACACCGTTCATCTGAGTTGGATGTACATACCCTCAAATTAAAGCTGACAGTCTGCCGTTAAAGCACATTGTGTTTGTTTCATTCCAACTCCATTGTGGTGGTGTATAGAGCCAAAGATGTTAGAATTGTGTCGATGTCCCAATATTTCTGGACCTGACTGTATGTCCCTCTAGCCCTTAGTGCTCCAAAGATACAGTGGACTAAATTATTGCAAATTGTAAAAAAAATAATTAAAAAATATATTGTTTTACATACAGATAAAGGCACCACCTTGTGGCAGGCGCCTGTAGGCACATGCCTACTCAGCGTAATTATAAATCCGGCCCTGCACCCCCTCCCCATGCTGTTCAAAGTTTAAGCAGCTGCAGAGAGAGCATGTTTACACACACGTCTGCCAGAGCTGGGGCACTGAAGAAACCGGGGAGATTTTATTTAACCAGCCCTCCCTTGTCACTTACTGGGGAGAAGAGGCGGGTTATCGGTCCCTACATACACTCCTGACAATCGGAAGCGGTCAGGAGCAATATGAGCTGCCGAGCGCTTTCGATGCTCTGCCTGCCACTGCAGGAGGAGGAAGGAGCATCATGCTCTCCCCTGTTAGTTCGGGCTGGTGGTGAGGTGCCAGTACTGTCGGGTATATTACAGAAGGAGAAAAATTTAAATGGATGCATGTAGCCATCTTGTTTTTAAATAGAAAGTCTTTTCTTTTTCAATTTTTTCTAGTTTTAGAAATGAGCAGAGATTTTTTTTTAAATAGTTCACGGCTAGGTGACCAGACATGAGGGAACCTCAATATGTCACTTGTGTGATATAATGCCGAGCTAAGTGCTATAGAAAGGAATTTACTCAGTTTGAGAGGAGTAGGGACATACATTTTATTGTGGCAGGAGAGACTCAAAGTCTACAATGAAAATAGAGGGTCTTTGTGAGTCAGATTGACCTTTTGATCTTAGATAAGAAATATTAAAATTAATTGTGGAATTAATTAGAAGCGCAACACTGCCCTCTAGAGGATAGTAAATATTATATTTAATCTAGAGAATAGATTGTCCGCGACATCAAATTGTTTATAATTGGAGCCGCACTGTTCGTTGCAGTCATTCAGGCATTCACGCAGATTCAAGCAGGCAGACCATCGCTAGGAGAATCCCAGGACACATGCACTCAAGATTTCACACCAAATCTCTAACTCACACCAAATCTCTAACTCACACCAAATCTCTAACTCATACCAAATCTCTAACTCACATGCATTGATTATCTGACATTGATAATATTCACATATTCCAAAAACAATGAAAGAATATTCCAAGGCAGTAACTCATATAATCCAGACTGGAGGTAATGTATGAGAGAGCAAATTTAAGGTTCATAAATTATATATATTTGGAGTATTTCTTTCAACAGATAGACTGAGATTTCTCAGATTACTGTTAGATCTAAAGTCTTCAAAATATTTCTATATCTGCAGATAGAGATATGAAGAAGAATTGGATATAAGGATTTATCCTAAAGAAACTGTTGCAAAGATTGATATACCGATATATATATATATTGAATTTGGAAATTATTGTGATTGAAATTAGTAAGCAAGGAATTATATAACTACAAAATAAAAAGCAGAAGATTAGAAGTTTAATTCTCGATATTAGGGGAGGATTCACTAAATAAGTTTTTATTATTTATCATTCTAAAATAGAATAAGTGATAGCTCATCTTTTGTTGATCCATGTAGAATAGAGAGATACATATATCTCTACAAGATCTAGCTTGTTAAACATTGGTTTGCTGGGAAATACATGTTACGTTAAACAGAAATGTTTATTAACAATTTATGTATTAGTTACTTAATGATATTAATCATATATGCAGTTACTAACAGGTGATATATGTATTGTGAAGCTAGTTTCTATGTGCTGATGGATTTTGTGATTTATAAATTTTTGTTTATGATATGAGATTTGAAACTTTTTTGTATACGTAATAAATATATATAGTTTTATCCGATTATTGATTAGTGTATTCTTCAAAGAAAAACACAGACAATTAAAAGAATTTAGGAGAATTTCTAGGAAATATAAACGATTGATATTTGTGTCTCGTATAAATTTCTTATTGAATAATAATCCCTGACATATTGGAGGCACTGCTGAGATAAGTCCAATATATACATATTGGAGGCACTGAACCGAGATTGCAGTTTTTGTTTGGAATATAACTGTCAGTATTGTCTGATTAGACAGAGGTAAATATATATATATTTTGACTCCTTGTTGTTGTATTTTGACTTGTGGTTTTACGGTTGTCTACTAAACAGTGTAAAAAAATGTCAGAGTCAGAATCTGAGACTCATGAAGATGTACATATACATGCAGATCAAATAGTATTGATCTGAAAGTTCTGGGCACAGCTAAATTGGATTTTAAATTGGGGAATAAAGTTATTCGGCATCCAACGCTTATCGTGGATCTGCCCCAAAATCGCCTAATTATTGGAATGGACCTTCTCAAAAGGTTAAATCTAATCATTGATTTTATCAATGAGGTTATTTGGTCCCAAGTAAATGTTCCAATTAGCTACGATAGATCCCAATTCCATCACGCTCAGTGTAACTGCCACGTGATTGAGGAAAGGCCAGATTCTATTGAAGTCCACTTCAGAAATAGCCAGACACCTGATATCTCTTTCTTAAGGCCAAAGCCCCTGATTCCAGGAGAGCAGGAAGATAACACCATATGTGTTCCCCCTGAGAGAATTCGAGATATATGTCTGGAAAACGACGTGCTAATTATTCACCTCCACAAGAGGGAGACAGAACCGAATGGGCATAGTGACCATTCTCAGTTCTTAACTGAAATAGAGAAGATAAATGAAGAGGTATTTTTCCCTATCCGTGTAAATAGCTTAGCTAGAGAAAAAAATGGCTAAGCTAGATCTGTGCCAGGAAAATAGCTATATTAGCAGGGAGATGCTGAATAAGATAGCTAACCTTAAAGTGATCAAATACCCAAATCCTCAAGATGAGTGGATAACAGATCTAGATAATGACGGAGACAGTCATAATGTTATTGGGAAATGCATGTTATCTATTTCTATTGGGAATAAAACTGCCACACATTTATTTTTGGTCCTAAATGAACCCGGTTATCAGATCTATGTAGGAAACGATATAATTCATCGTTTTGCTATGCAAGTGGATCTGATTAATTCCCACATATGGACCAGACTAAAAGAGAACCCCTGTGAATTCCAGGACGAAGATAAAGCTCTTCTTAAGTCATGCCAGACACTGCCATATGCAGTAAACTTGCAGGTACCATATGAGCTTTGTATTCCACCAGGCTCTGTAAATTACCCATTACCTTTACAGGTAATGGAAGGTCAGAAGTTGAGAAATTCTGAGGCACTAGTCTGTCTTTCCAATCGGTTACATGGGTTAGGAATTTCAGCAAATCCTACACCCATGGTGAAAATACACCAATCTAGAACCCAAATAATTATAAATAATAATTCCTCACAGGAAATCCATTTGTCTAAAGACACTATAATAGGTCTAGCACTGGATTCAGATTATTATACATTCTGGTTCCAGAACGCTGTTATCGGGTTAATACCTGAACGTTACCTCAGTGAGGAACAAATGATTGAACAATCATTTAATTCGTGGCCCGAAGGATTATTCACAATACATTCTGTTTATCCTTTCAGTTCTGAAGAAGGAATCTGCAAGGTAGAGGAATCATCCTTAACCTTTGATAATCCCCTGACTACACAGGAAGCAGAGGAGTATACTCACTTTGCTGGAGAAGCAAGTAAGTCAAATCATGACCTCTCTGGAAGGCTTGAAGAGGCCTATGAGATCGGTCAACCTGAAATCTTTCCATGATTTCAGGACATGGTCCAGCAACAAATATCTTTCGCTGACGGATGCTCTAATGATATGGAGCGCCAACAGTTAAAAGAAGTCCTAATGGAATTTCAAGATATTTTTGCTAAGGATTCATATGATTGTGGAGTCACCGAATTACATATAGCTAGGGTCCAAACTGATCCTAACGCTCCTCCTGTATATGTCAGACAATATCGGCTTCCCTTAGCGTGTTACAACTCGCTGGCAGAGATATTAAGTAAACTAAAAGAAAGGGGAATGATAAGGACGGTGCACAGCTCTTATAATAATAATATCCTAGGAATCCTTAACCCGAATGGTCAATGGCGTTTATGTGCTGATTTGAGACAGCTAAATAAACGTGTGTACAGATCTGGCTGGCCTGTACCATATATTGATTAATGTTTAGTCCACATGCAAGGTTGTAGGATTTTTACCGCGCTGGATTGTGCCCAAGGATACTGGACAATTCAGGTAAGTCCTGAGGACCAATATAAATTGGCCTACACCTTCGGTCAACAACAATTTATGTGGACCAGAATGCCCTTCGGCTACATAAATTCAGGTCATGAGTTCGCTGTCTTTTTACATAAAGCCATGCCAGATGCAGCCGAGAGGGGTAATTTGACGTATGTGGATGATATTTTACTGAAAAGTATTTCGTTTGAGAAGCATATTCAAGAAATTAGACATGTTCTTAACCAGTTGAGAGAGGCAGGGGTTAAAATCTCATTGCAGAAAGCACAATGGTGTCGCACCAGAGTTAATTTCCTGGGACATGAGGTTACATCCGAAGGCCTAAATCCTCAGAGGAAGAAGGTGGAAGCAGTGATGAAGTCCAGAACTCCCACTAACATCAGTGAACTAAGATCATTCTTGGGTTTGATGAATTACTCACGTAAGTTTATCGAAAATTATGCAGAGATTTGTAAACCTCTATTAACATTGCTTAAGAAAGATGTAAAGTGGATATGGGGGGAGACTCAAGAACAAGCCATGACTGAGCTTAAAATAAAACTCACCCAGGCTCCATGCCTAGCCTATCCAGAGGGGGGTAAACCTTTCTATCTGGAGACTGGTTTTACTGATTTGAGCATGAGTGCCGTTTTATGCCAAAAGCAAGATGATCAGAGTAAAATTATTGCATATGCCAGTAAGTCCCTATCTCCAGTGGAGATTAAATTTAGTGACTGTGAAAAAGCATTACTAGCCACAGTCTGGGCCCTACAGAATTTTAGGAGTTATATCCAAGGAGAGAGGATAATAATTGAAACTGCACACCAACCCTTACAATATCTACACAGTAGTCGAATAAGGGACGGGAACCTATCCAATAGCAGAATAACTGCATGGACGTTATCCTTACAAGGATGGCCATTGGAGGTACGGTATAGACAGGATCAAAAGAATCCAGTAGCTCAAGGACTTGCCGAACTCCATGATTGTGCAGATCCCTCCTCTGAAAAAGAATTCCCAGGAGATGATTTCTTACAAGAGCAAGCATCATCACCTTACAAGGCCTATGACGAAAAATACTGTTCCCTACTTCCATGTGTATATATAGATGGTTGTGCCTACCACGCCATTGTGGGAGAAGAGAGAAAACTGGTAGCTGGTATTGGTATTGCATGGACAAAAGAATATCCCAATATATCAGTAGGATATAATATCGGTGCTAAAAGCAGCCAAGTCGCTGAATTAGCCGCAGTTTACAAAGCCGTTCAAATGATTATAGACTATGATGTTAAAGAATTTCTGATAGTCACAGATTTTAATTATGTCCTTAACAGTTTCGTTGAATATTTGCCTGGTTGGAAAAGAAATGATATGCTCTGGTCCAATAACAAACCTGTTAAACATGCCGATCTATTTGGAGAAATAGATAAGATGGTAACTGAAAATGGTTTAACCGTTTATTGGAAAAAGACAAAAGGTCACTCCAAAATTTCAGGTATGGATAAAGAAGGCAATGACCTAGCTGACAAATTGGCTAAACAGGGTGCGGTCAGTGATGAAATTATAACTATTGATCACTTACTAATTGAAACACATGTAGATGTACTTAGCAGACTAAAGCTAAGGTCGAGAGTAATGTAGCACAGTGGTGTCAAGATTCTCCAAGTGAAGATCTAATTAAGAGCCAAAAGGAAGATCTGTAATTGGAACCTTTTACAAATACAGTCAGATCCAGAAATATTGGGACATCGACACAATTCTAACATCTTTGGCTCTATCCACCACCACAATGGAGTTGGAATGAAACAAACACAATGTGCTTTAATTGCAGACTGTCAGCTTTAATTCGAGGGTATGTACATCCAACTCAGGTGAACGGTGTAGGACTTACAGCAGTTTGCAGATGTGCCTCCCACTTGTTAAGGGACCAAAAGTAATGGGACAGAATAATAATCATAAATCAAACTTTCCCTTCTTAATACTTGGTTGCAAATCCTTTGCAGTCAATCACAGCCTGAAGTCTGGAACGCATAGACATCACCAGACGCTGGGTTTCATGCCTGATGATGCTCTGCCAGGCCTCTACTGCAACTGTCTTCAGTTCCTGCTTGTTCTTGGGGCATTTTCCCTTCAGTTTTGTCTTCAGCAAGTGAAATGCATGCTCAATGGGATTGAGGTCAGGTGATTGACTTGGCCATTGCATAACATTCCACTTCTGTCCCTTCAAAAACGCTTTGGTTGCTTTTGCAGTATGCTTTGGGTCATTGTCCATCTGCACTGTGAAGCGCTGTCCAATGAGTTCTGCAGCATTTGGCTGAATGTGAGCAGATAATATTGCCCGAAACACTTCAGAATTCATCCTGCTGCTTTTGTCAGCAGTCACATCATCAATAAATACAAGAAAACCAGTTCCATTGGCAGCCATACATGCCCATGCCATGACACTACCACCACCATGCTTCACTGATGAGATGGTATGCTTAGGATCATGAGCAGTTCCTTTCCTTCTCCATACTCTTCTCTTCCCATCACTCTGGTACAAGTTGATCTTGGTCTCATCTGTCCATAGGATCTTGTTCCAGAACTGTGAAGGCTTTGTTAGGTGTTGTTTGGCAAACTCTAATCTGGCCTTCCTGTTTTTGAGGCTCACCAATGGTTTACATCTTGTGGTGAACCCTCTATATTCACTCTGGTGAAGTCTTCTCTTGATTGTTGACTTTGACACACATACACCTATCTCCTGGAGAGTGTTCTTAATCTGGCCAACTGTTGTGAAGGGTGTTTTCTTCACCAGGGAAAGAATTCTTCGGTCATCCACCACAGTTGTTTTCCGTGGTCTCCCGGGTCTTTTGGTGTTGCTGAGCTCACCGGTGCGTTCCTTCTTTTTGAGAATGTTCCAAACAGTTGTTTTGGCCACGCCTAATGTTCTTGCTATCTCTCTGATGGGTTTGTTTTGTTTCTTCAGCCTAATGATCGCTTGCTTCACTGATAGTGACAACTCTTTGTATCTCATCCTGAGAGTTGACAGCAACATATTCCAAATGTAAATAACACACTTGAAATTAACTCTGGGCCTTTTATCTGCACATTGTAATTGGGGTAATGAGGGAATATCACACACCTGGCCATGGAACAGCTGAGAAGCCAATTGTCCCATTACTTTTGGTCCCTTAACAAGTGGGAGGCACATCTGCAAACTGCTGTAAGTCCTACACCGTTCACCTGAGTTGGATGTACATACCCTCAAATTAAAGCTGACAGTCTGCAGTTAAAGCACATTGTGTTTGTTTCATTCCAACTCCATTGTGGTGGTGTATAGAGCCAAAGATGTTAGAATTGTGTCAATGTCCCAATATTTCTGGACCTGACTGTATATATACACACACACACCAAATGCTAAATATTACAGTAGCGACACCTAAGCGATTGCATTCGCAAAGCATGAATTGATCTAGAGCAGACAGTACTGGGTTTTACGTTTTAATGGAAAAAGATAAAATACAAACTTTACACAGTGCCAGGATCAGATAAAAACAAACATACAAAATATACGAAAAGGTGCAAAATACAGCTCTTGAAATAAAATGGGACTTACATAGAAAATCTAATTTGAGTAGATACTTCCATGGGTATTTCCAGATTTCCAAGGTCCCAGAAGATTCTTTTGGATGTGACTCTCTCCAAGTCTTCTATCAAAATACCTATTGTACAGGGAGTGCTGGTTCTTTGTGTCACATCCCCAACCAACCCCCAACCATTTGGTTCAGGTCTCAAGTTACCATTCAGCTCCAGAGCTGATCAGATAAGAGGATTAGAAAAAAACAGTGGCCTTTTGCTATGCAACTCAGTTGCAAAAGACCAGAGGAAAAAAAACACCAATTCTGCATTTAAAATCTTACACACTGCTTTGCAGAAAATGATGCCCGTTTGTGACAATCCCGTTCAACCCCAGCGCCTGGGATATATACTGAACTTTGGGTCCCACTTCGGCTCACGCCTGGTGCCACCCTGACAATACCTGTCTGTCCCTCTGCGTATCCTGCTATACCTGTCTGTCCCTCTGCGTATCCTGCTATACCTGTCTGTCCCTCTGCGTATCTTTCTATACCTGTGTCTGTCCCTCTGCTTATCTTTCTATACCTGTGTCTGTCCCTCTGCGTATATTTCTATACCGGTGTCTGTCCCTCTGCATATCTTTCTATACCTGTGTCTGTCCCTCTGCATATCTTTCTATACCTGTGTCTGTCTCTCTGCGTAGCTTTCTATACCTGTCTGTCCCTCTGCATAGCTTTCTATACCTGTATGTCCCTCTGTGTAGCTTTCTATACCTGTCTGTCCCTCTGCGTAGCTTTCTATACCTGTCTGTCCCTCTGTGTATCTTTCTACACCTGTATGTCCCTCTGCATATCTTTCTATACCTGTCTATCCCTGTGCATCTTTCTATACCTGTCTGTCTATCCCTCTGTGCATCTTTCTACACTTGTCTGTCCCTCTGCGTATCTTTCTATACATGTCTGTCTATCCCTCCCTCTGTATCTTTTTATAGCGGTCTGTCTATCCGTCTGCGTATCTTTCTATACCTGTCTGTCTGTGTCTCTGTGTATCCTCTTCCAGGCAGGTTATTCCCTATGAAGGGGATATGGGGGTGACACCATGAGTTACCGACCCGGGTGACACCAACCCTAGTGACGCCACTGAGTTGGAACCTACAGACTGATAGTTTTACCTTTCAAGTGTCCAGGGAAGAAAAGCTGTTTACGCAGAAAGGTATACTTGCTACGGTAAACATTGTATATGATCCACTCGGGTTTGCAGCACCGATTACCATACAATGTAAACCTTTAGTTAAGAGAACCCTCAATAGACCAATTTGACTGGGATTCTCCACTCTCAACAGAAAGAGAAGGTCAGTGGAAAGCATGGACTGAAGACTTGACTCATTTGGAAGATCTTAGTGACATTGGTACAAAGGATCTAGGTATGCTATCAACCACAGTACGAAGAGAGATGTGTTTTTTTCCCGATGCTTCCATAACAGCAATAGCAGCGGTGGCATATTTTAGAGTTACAGATAGCCATGGAAAGTGTCATGTTGGCTTTATTATGGGCAAATCTAAACTAGCTCTGAGACCAGCTCACACAGTGCCACATTTACAATTATGTGCAGCTGTTCTCTAAGTTGAACTTGCAGAATTGATTACAGAAGAAATAGACATTGAACTTCACAAAGTCGAATATTACACTGACAGCAAAATTGTGTTAGGGTACAGTCACAATACACCCAGAAGATTTTATATATACGTTTCTAAGGTAATTTGTATCTGGAAATCCACCAATCCAGATCAGTGGCATTATGGTACCACTAGTCAAAATCCAGAAGTTCACGGTACTAGACCGATCCAGGCAGCTCACCTGAAAAACACCTAATGATTCTCAGGGCCAGACTACTTACGATGTGCAGACACAAGAGAGCAATGCAAAGCCAAAGTATTTGTCCTCATTGAACCAGATTCTGATCATCATCAGTGAGATCAGACCCGAAGAGACAGTCTTATCGACAGAAGTGAATGAAGACAATTTAAGTTCGCATAGATTCCTAAAATTCTCAAGCTGGAAGTCTCTTTGTGAAAAGTATAGCAACTGTTGTTCACATTAATGAATAGTTTTCCAGCAACACACAGAAAGATCAATGCACAGGCTGGCATCGTTCCAAAGGATCCTGTAGTCCACTGGATTTTTCACAATCAAAAATAGTCATTATCAAATGTGTGCAGCAAGAGATATTTCGAGAAGAGATATAAAATCAAAGGGAATAAAACCCTGATCAAAACCCAATTAAATGTTTGAACCCCATCATCGACAGTGATGGATTGATTAGAGTAGGAGGACGCTTGTCTAACATGGACATTGCTGAAAATGAAAAACATCCCCTTATAATTCTAGTGAAATATCACGTAGCTTCCCTTTTAGTTAGACACTATCACGAAAAGGTTGCACATCAAGGTCGGCACTTTACAGAAGGTGCACTTCGTTCCAAAGGCCTGTGGATTACTACAGCTAGAAAGCTAATCTCCATTGTCATCCACAAGTGTATAATCTGCAAGAAGTTAAGAGGAAAACTGCAAGAACAGAAAATGTCAGCTCTTCCAACTGGGAGGGTTACTGTAGCTTCCCCATTCACATATGTGGGGCTTGATGTTTTTGGGCCTTGGCATATAATATCTCGTTATACCAGAGGACATTCTGCAGAGAATAAGAGATGGGCTGTGATGTTCACTTGCTTGAATACCAGAGCAGTTCATGTGGAGGTGCTTGAATCCATGTCATCTTCAAGTTTCATCAATGCTTTAAAGAAGATTTCTCTCCGTGGACCAGTCTAGCAATTGAGATCTGACTAAAGGACAAACTTTGTTGGAGCCTACAAGGAACTATAAATCAACGCAGAATATCCAGAGATCCAAAATTACTTACTGAACCAAGAATGCACTCGGACCTTCAATGCCCCTCACTCATCTCACAAGGGAGGCGCATGGGAGAGAATGATTGGTATGGCAAGACGTATTTTAGACTCAATATTGATGCAAAGTAAGAACACTCGTATATAGGTATATCGCTTCAGGTGATAATCCTGCGCGATATGCCTTATAAAATAGATTGATTCGCAGGCGCGAATCAGCAGGCGCCCCCATTGAAATCAATGATGGGGAAGGGCGGCTCCTTCGGAGCCCTCTATCTCCCCAACCATTGATGATAGAGACATGCAAGTTGCACCGCTGGAAAGGGGAGAGTCTCCCCTTTTCAGCGGTATACTGCATTAACAGTTTCGCTGCCCAGATTGCAATTTGGCGCAAATTTGCGCCGAGTTGCGATTCAAACCTGGAGGGGGCTGACATCGTGGATGTCAGCCAAGCCTCCAGGTCACCCCCATGATCAGGCCTTTCCAATGATATCAAATATGACCCTCTCACTGTCACGGATGATACCAAACATGACAAAGTTTGGTGTAAAGATAAAACTTAAAAAAATAAATAAAAATAATTTGAAAAAAATATATATATTTGCTTTTTTTAAAAAAGAAATTGTCTGGGGGGTTTAGTTAATTAGTACCTAGGCTGTCATCTAAAAATAATTAGCAAAAACCAGTCAGAATGAGCGCAGCGCACATAGGTGAACTGACTCAGCAGTGAAGGGGTTAAAAAGCAAAAACATGTAAAAATTGGGTATTTCTATTCTCAGGACAAAATTTTGAAACTATTTAGCTGGGGTCTCTTTTGGTGGTTGTATTTTTTGGGGATTAAATTACGAAAAAGTGTGTTTTTACAATTTTTTCAGCATATTTTTTTTATAGTAAATTATTCGATATGATGGTTATAATGATATTTTTAGAAAGTCCATTTAATGGTGGGAAAAACTGTGTATAATATGTGTGGGTTGAATAAACAAGTAAGAGGAAAATTTGACCTAACCACTAAGGCTAGGGTCAGACGAAAGCATTTTTCCCCGCGAACGTGAAAAAGTGCGTCCGAATGCATTGACGTATTTTTTCACGGAATGCGCAAAAACGGTCAGACGACGCGTATTGTCGGTCGTGATTTTGTACGGATCGACAATAAAACTCTTTTTGCTTCTGGACGTTATGTAGGCTGGACATTAGCAGCGTCTGACATCTCCTAATCACGCAAACACGCGGCTATGCCGCAGCTGCGCACTCAGTACGTCAGTACTAGCGGTTCAGCGTTCTCAGAAAAATGCGTTCAAATTCCACTTGCGTTGCATTCGTTGCATCCGTTTTTGCGCATTCCGTGAAAAAATACATCAATGCGTTCAGACGCACTTTTTGACGTTCGCGGGGAAAAATGCTTTCGTTTGACCCTAGCCTTAATCTCTGGCCCCCGACGATCGAGAGGGAGAGAGGTCCGAAGGAAATATCGCCAGCGCGATGACATCTATTAGTCCCGCCGGGGTCCCCGAGTGCCGGGCTGACATCCAAGATCTCAGCCCGCCCCGGGGGGGGCCAGCAATCAGCCGGAATCCCGGCTGATTGCTGCCTCCTGTGCATGGACGCGCTGAGCGCGTCCATAGCACAGGGGAAGCACTTGGCAAGACGCGCTCAGCGCGTCCGCCGCAGCCAAATGGTTAAAAGTTATACCCACTGATATCTATTTTTAGACAATAAATAAGCAAGCAATAAAAACACAGACATTAGGTTTTTAAAAGTATTTACTTTGGTAAGAGTTAAAAAGGTAATTAAAAGCAATATAAATCATATGGTCCGGAGACAAATTAATTATACGATTAATATTTAACTATTAAAAGACTCTCCCTAGAGATTACACTAAAATAACCCCATGGTCCTTGAGTTTAAAATAATTAATGATAGCTCTCCCCAGAGATTAACTTTTTCGCTGCTGAGGCTTTTCACACCTCTGTGCTGAGGTCATTTTTACCGCTTTCGCTCATCATGTTTAATCGCGTTTTGTAGCCATATTTTGATATATGACCCAGACATATTATATATCGTTCTTTCCGGCAGACTTGGCAGATTCATAATATGTCATTATTATATGTATACGTTATGTCATGTCTGTATATTATAACAAAAAATGCAATAAAATTTGAATTTTCAATAACTTATTATGTGTAAAGTGTTTTTTTTTCGCATTTTAACATGCGATCATTTGCGGTTATATTTTGTATGGGGTGCACTTGTTAAAAAATTAGAAATGGGGTCTCGTTACATTTTTTTGGGGGAAAATGTCGCTATTTTTAACAAACGCACCGCATACAAAAATCGTTAGTGCAGCATTATTGTTCACATTATAATTGAAATGGGAACAATATTGCTGCATTAACAAAACAAAAAAAAATTGTTAATTTTTTTTTATAATTTTTTTTTAAATATTTTTTTTTATTTTAATTTTTTTAAAAACAAAAAAAACTTTTTTCATGCTCATGTTTGATATCGTTGGAAAGGGCATGCTCTGGCCAATCCAACGATATCAAACATTAACCTCTAGCTGCCATGGATCGGGAGATAGGGGGTTCATTGGAACCCCCTATCTCCATCATTGGTGGAAGCTAGGGGTTAACTCCAGGACTGGCGTCATCCCCCAGTCCTCAGGGCGAGTTCCAAGATGTCGGTCAGCTCCGGGAGAGGATCACGATCCGGCGCTTTACAGTGCCGATTCGCGATCCGGCTCCCCAGGGTTTAATGACAGCCACCGTTTGGAAGGGCAGGCTGTGCCCTTCCAAACGGTGCCTGGATTAACCCTCTGCACCCCGGCGATCAGGAGGGAGAGAAGGACCTCCCCCTCCCTTTCAGGCGCCTCCTCCGCACATGCCACAGGCAGCGCGTCCATAGCACAGGAGAACCACTTGGCTGGACGCGCTGAGCGCGTCTATAGCAGCCAAGTGGTTAAAATATAAGAAAGTAATAAAAACATTAAACATTAACTAATTTCTAGACCCTAGCAAGAAAATAAAAGACAATGCATAGGTGATCTTTAAATGCAAAAGATTAGTTACCCATTAAGAAGCACATGCATTGTGCAATCTGATCCTTTTGCTGGCCTCACCACATCTGCTCCCTTTCCTGGCCTCACCAAAAAACTGATCTCTTTGCTTCCTGTGTTTCCCTGGCATCAACCCAGAGGAGGTTGGGCTACAGACTTGTCTCCACCCACATGAGTGGATCTTATTGGGTATTCAATGTTAATGATGTGGGTGGGGATACCCTTATGGCGCTTCCCGGGTTTGTGTGGATATGGGTAGCGTGTATGCTGCCAATAGGGGGTTGTAGCAGAGCCTATGACTGCTACTATATAGTGAAACAGAAGAGGGGGTTCCCGCTATATGGCGCTCCTCGCTGAAAATGGGTGATTCTATCTGAAGAGATCCCCTTGTGATTAGAGCTCCTGTTTTCAACAGGTATCTCTAGGACAGCAAACAAAGCCCTTGTGGTGTATATATATATACAATAACATGCAAAATACGTCAAAACATGCGCATACATAGAGTGGATACAGTGGCTAGATGTAGCACAGAAGGTGTTTAGTCTCTGTCCGAGATTGCCATCTAGTGGCTAGTGGGCATATACCCAAAGTCTCTTTAAAAAACAGGCCTTGATTTCCTTCTCCTGGTAAAATGCATCGGTTGTTTCTTCCTTGTATCTTGGTTCCTCTCTCTTGGTCTTGTGATCCAACTGATGAAGCTAGCGGCAACCTAGCGAAACGCGTTTTGGAGGACTTTTTACCCATCTCCACCCATTGGAACACTTACTGCCTGACCCACTGTTCTTTTTATTCATTTTGTTATCACCCATTAAACCCCGATTTTAGCCGTATCCCTGCATCCAGCGTTTTTATTCCAAGGAACCCAGCCCCCACTTCCATTCTAGCACCCAGAAAAGGGCTACATTGGATTCGTGGAAGCCTAATTCCATAAAGGAACACCGCAGGAGCAGAGGAAGGCGAACCAGAGGGGAACATACCGGTGGAACATTCCAATAAAGACCGTCTGGGAGACAGAGCAAAACGTAAGTGCGTGTGGATCAATCCACTCCAATTTTTTCTGGAATTTTTCTGAGATACAATTCCCTAACTCCAACTCTCTGTCTTGGAGGTACAAGACCAAGAGAGAGGAACCAAGATACAAGGAAGAAACAACCGATGCATTTTACCAGGAGAAGGAAATCAAGGCCTGTTTTTTAAAGAGACTTTGGGTATATGCCCACTAGCCACTAGATGGCAATCTCGGACAGAGACTAAACACCTTCTGTGCTACATCTAGCCACTGTATCCACTCTATGTATGCGCATGTTTTGACGTATTTTGCATGTTATTGTATATATATATACACCACAAGGGCTTTGTTTGCTGTCCTAGAGATACCTGTTGAAAACAGGAGCTCTAATCACAAGGGGATCTCTTCAGATAGAATCACCCATTTTCAGCGAGGAGCGCCATATAGCGGGTATTCAATGTTATGTCACCTTCCTGGAAGGAGGGGGTGGGGATAGCTGGCTTATATACTTTATAAATACTTTATATAAAAATAAATAAATAAATATTATGTCACTTCCTGGCCAGAGCACATGTTTTTTAGACAAAGACTATTATACTCTTTACTGACAAATAGTGGTAGTTACCAATTGTTACATGGCTATTTGAGGGTTTTATTATTTAATATTCATTGGAGTCGATCACCCGAACTTCAAAGTCCAAAACAACTCGTCTGACACATGAAGTGCTTACTACGTTGATGGCCAAAATTACACCAATAATGAATGTTAGACCACTGGTTTCTATTTCAACAGACCCTGAGAAACCTGAAATTCTTACACCAGCAATGTTTTTGACTCAAAAGACTTGTGCAATATCTGCTCCTCTTGGTGAGTTCACCCAGAAGGATCTTTACACGTGTCAGTGGAAGCAAGTTCAAAATTTTGCCGACACCTTTCGTAAACGTTGGAGACAAGAATATCTGTCGTCATTACAATCTATAAGAAAATGGAAAGGAGACAAGCTGAATGTCCAAGAAGGAGATCTTGTGTTGCTGTAAGGCCCTCAAACAAAGCGCAATGAATGGCCAATGGGTCTTATCGTAAAAGCCATTCCTAGCAGTGATTGTAGGATTCGCAAAGTCGAGGTCAAAGTCATTAACCTCCCTGACGGTATTCCCGAGTGTGTCTCTGGGTTAAATTTCACCGCTGAGAGCGGTAACCCCGAGACACACTTGGGCTATATACATTACCTCTCCGTGTGCTCCCTCACTGATCTCCTCTCGCGATCGCAGCGTTTTAATTCCTGGATTCCTTCTCGCGAGGAAGGAACCAGGAAGTATAAGGTCGCGGTCGCTGGAGGAGGCAGCTGGGGACATCGAGGGAGCGCAGGGAGAGGTGATGTATCCAGCGGCATCCCAAGTATTGCTCAGGGTTACCGCTTCCAACATAGGAATTTAACCCCCGAGCCACACTCGGGAATACCGCTAGGGGACAAAATATAAATACCGTTTTTAGATGCGTTTTTTTCCCCAAAAGTTAGAGTGCCAGGGAGGTTAAACAGGGAACTGCTAAAGTATACCTTAGTCCAGGGGTCAGCAAACCTGGCTCCCTGATGTTTTGGGAACTACACTTTCCTTGTGGCTCAGTCAGCCTAATGGGTGACTGAGCATTATAAGAGATGTAGTTCCAAAAACATCAGGGAGCCAAGTTTGCTGTTCCCTGCCTTAGTCCTATCTCAGATTTGGTTGTAATTTTCAAAAACTGAAAGTTTTCACCCATTTGAATAGTAAAGTAGTACATAGTAGGTAGTGGTATATATTTACAGGTGAACTCCAAAAATTTGAATATTGTGCAAAAGTTCATTTATTTCAGCAATGCAACTTAAAAGATGAAACTAATATGAGATATGACAAATCACGGCTTGAACTAATTGTGACGATTATGGCTTACAGCTCATGAAAACCCCAAATCCACAATCTCAGAAAATTAGAATAATGTGAAAAGGTACAATATTCTAGGCTCAAAGTGTCCCACTCTAATCAGCTAATAAAGCCTGTCGAGATATTCAATTAAGAAACTTATACGATATAAATATCAATCGTTTCTATTTCCTAGAAATTCTCCTAAATTCTTTTAATTGTATGTGTTTTGCTTTGAAGAATATAATAATCAATAACCGGATAAAAACATATATATATATTTATTACGTATACAAAAAAGTTTTAAATCTCATATCATAAAAAAAGATTTATAAACAACCACATCCATCCATCACATAGAAAACCAGCTTCCCAATATATGTATCTCCTGTTAGTAACTTCATATATGATTAATATCATTTACTTTATCAGTTAGTAACTATACACAAATGGTTATTAAACATTTCTGCTTAACGAAAACAATTAACATGTATTTCCCAGCAAACCAATGTTTAACAAGCTAAATCTTATAGAGATATATGTATCTCTCTATGCTAAGTGGATCAACAAAAGATGAGCTATCACTTATTCTATTTCTAGAATGATAAGTAATAAAAACTTATTTAGTGAATCCTCCCCTAATATCAAGAATTAAGCTTCTAATCTTCTGCTTTTTATATTGTAGTTATATAATTCCTTGCTTATTAATTTCAATCACAGTAACTTCCAAATTATATATATATATATATATATATATATATATATGTATCTTTGTATATCATTGCAACAGTTACTTTAGGATAAAATCCTTATATCCGATTCTTCTTCATATCTCTATCTGCAGATTTAGAAATATTTTGAAGACTCTGGATCTAACAGTAATCTGAGATATCTCAGTCTATCTATTGCAAGAAATACTCACAAATGGAGGTTTGGTATCGGACGTTGTTGTAGGTGAAAATTTGGGATCTAGTGATCACCAGTCAGTATGGTTTAATATAACAACAGGGATGGAGCCGCACCACACAAGAACGAAAGTTTTAGACTTTAAAAAAACAGATTTTTCTAAAATGAGATTTTGTGTGAAGGAGTCATTATCAGACTGGAGGAGTTTAAAGGGAGTCCAGGAGAAATGGGATTATTTAAAGGAAGAATTATTGAAGGCCACAGGAAATTGCATTCGGCTTGTTAGCAAAAACAAAAAAGGGAAGAAACCACTGTGGTACTCTGCAGAAGTGGCCAAAATAGTGAAGAACAAAAAGACAGCATTCAATAATTATAAAACAACTCAGAGTGAAGAAGATAGGCAAACCTATAAGATTAGGCAGAAAGAGGCAAAGCAGTTTATAAGAGCTTCCAAAGCACATGCAGAAGAGAAAATAGCTCAGTCAGTAAAAAAGGGGACAAAACATTTTTTAGATACATAAACGAGAAAAGAAAAGTAAAACAAGGATTAGTTAGATTAAAAACAAAGGAAGGAAGGTATGTAGAAGAGGATAAAAGTCTCGCTGACTGCCTCAATGAATATTTTTGTTCAGTCTTTGCAGAAGAAAAGGAAGGAAAGGGACCTCAGTTAGGAGAGAACACTAAAGAGACATTTACATATCAGTTTACAGAGGAGGAGGTTCTACAGCAGCTGTCTAAAGTAAAGACAAATAAGTCAATGGGGCCTGATGGGATCCACCCTAAATTATTAAAAGAGCTCAGTGATGTAATAGCAAAACCGTTAACAGATTTATTTAACCAATCCTTGGAGTCGTCCCAGAAGACTGGAAATTAGCAAATGTTGTGCCCATTTACAAGAAGGGTAGTAGGGAGGAATCGGGGAACTATAGGCCAGTTAGTCTTACGTCAGTAGTGGGGAAATTAATGGAAACCATGTTAAAGGAAAGGATTGTTGAACATCTAAAAACACATAGATTACAGGATCAGAAACAACATGGGTTTACCTCAGGGAGATCATGCCAAACTAATCTTATTGATTTTTTTGATTGGGTAACAAAAATAATAGACACAGGTGGTGCAGTAGACATTGCTTATTTAGATTTCAGTAAGGCTTTTGATACTGTTCCGCATAGAAGGCTTATCAATAAATTGCAATCTTTGAGTTTAGATTCCAATATTGTTGACTGGATTAGGCAGTGGCTGAGTGACAGACAACAGAGGGTTGTGGTAAATGGAGTTTATTCGGCACAAGGTCTTGTTACCAGTGGGGTACCTCAGGGGTCAGTACTTGGACCCATTCTCTTTAATATTTTTATTAGTGATATTGCAGAAGGTATTAATGGAAAAGTATGTCTTTTTGCTGATGACACAAAGATTTGCAACAGGGTTGACGTTCCTGGAGGGATCAGCCAAATGACAAATGATTTAGGTAAACTAAAAAAAATGGTCGGAGTTGTGGCAATTGAGTTTTAATGTGGATAAGTGCAAGATAATGCACCTGGGACGTAAAAACCCAAGGGCTGAATATAGAATATTTGATACAGTCCTAACCTCAACATCTGAGGAAAGGGATTTAGGGGTCATTATTTCAGAGGATCTAAGGGTAAGTAGTCAATGTAATAGAGCAGCAGGAAATGCTAGCAGAATGCTTGGTTGTGTAGGGAGAGGTATTAGCAGTAGGAAAAGGGAAGTGCTCATGCCACTGTACAGAGCACTGGTGAGACCTCACTTGGAGTACTGTGTGCAGTACTGGAGACCGTATCTCCAGAAGGATATAGACCTCTTAGAGAGAGTTCAGAGAAGGGCTACTAAAATGGTGTACGGCTTGAAGGAGAAAAGTTACCAGGAAAGGCTTAATGATCTTAACATGTACAGCTTGGAAAAAAGACGAGACAGAGGAGATATGATAGAAACATTTAAATACGTAAAGGGAATCCACAAGGTAGAGGAAGGGAGTATATTTAAAAGGAAACAAAATAGCAAAACAAGAGGACATAGTCTTAGATTAGAGGGGCAAAGGTTTAAAAGTAACATCAGGAAGCATTATTTTACTGAGAGGGTGGTGGATACATGGAACAGTCTTCCAGTAGAAGTGGTAGAGGCCAAAACAGTAATTGAATTTAAGCAAGCATGGGATAGGCATAAGGCTATCCTAAACAAAAGATAAATCCAGGTTAAGTATCCATGTAATTGGGCAGACTAGATGGGCCGAAAGGTTCTTATCTGCCGACATTTTTCTATGTTTCTATGTTTCTATATATATAATTACATTAATTCCTTACTTTTACTTTCTCATACATTACCTGTTCCAATCTGGGTTCAATGTTTCTGTAGTTACAGCAGCAATATTATTTGAATATATTGTTTTTGGAATCTGTGAAAATTATCAATGTCAGATATTCAATGCATGGGAGTTAGAATTGTGCATTCCCATGAAGGAAAATTTAGGTGTGGTCCTAATCAAGTGAGATGTAATATCTTGAATGCATTGTGTGTCTTGTCCTGGGATGATCTGCCTGACTCAATGCATTATGTCCTGGAAATCTGAATGACTGCAACGAACAGTACAGATCCAGTTATAGTCAATTTGACGTCACTGAAAATCTACCCCTTTCATTTAAATATTACTTTCTCTATATTAATTCTTAAATATAAGAATGCTATGCCTCAAGAGGGCAGTGTTACTCTTCAAATTAATTTCACTATTTAATTTTAATATCCCTTATCTCAGGTCAAAGATCAATTCCACTATCTTGGTTTGAACAAAGAAAGACTATGGTTATTCCAGACAGTGCGTCTCGGGTTGTTAAAATTAAATTTATATCTCCACTTCTTTTGCTCATTCAAAGATTTTAAAATACTTCTTTATCAAAATAGCTTATTCTATTCTTCAGTAACTATACTGTTTACCAGTTCTACACTCTACAAAATATATATATTGGAGCATCTATTTTTACTGTGAATATATTGATTATAAAAATATATTTCGTGAATATTTTTATACACTTACATAGAGATTTTAAATTTGTTCCAATACCCAAAAAGAAAAATATCTTTAATTCAAGGACTTGTTAAAACAAACCAATAAATTTAAATATGACATGTCTGGCACTTAGCTCAGCATTATATCAAATAAAGACATTTTATAAAACAAGATGGCTACAGGCATCCATTTTAATTTTTCCATTATAATATACCCGACAAGCCATAACACCTGCAAAGGGTTTCTGAGCCTTTAAATGGTCTCTCAGTCTGGTTCAGTAGGAATCACAATCATGGGAAAGACTGCTAACCTGGCAGTTGTGCAGAAAACCATCATTGACACCCTCCATAAGGAGGGAAAGCCTCAAAAGGTAATTGCAAAAGAAGTTGGATGTTCCCAAAGTGCTGTATAAAAGCACATTACTAGAACGTTATGTGGAAGGAAAAAGTGTGGAAGAAAAAGGTGCACAAGCAGCAGGGATGACCGCAGGCTGGAAAAGATTGTCAGGAAATGGCAATTCAAAATTGTTGGGGACTTTCACAAGGAGTGGACTGAGGCTGGAGTCAGTGCATCAAGAGCCACCACACAAAGACGGATCTTGGACGTGGGCTTCAAATGTCGTATTCCTCTTGTCAAGCCACTCCTGCACAACAAACAACGTTAGAAGCAGCTTACCTGGACTAAAGAAAAACAGACCTGGTCTGTTGCTCAGTGGTCCAAAGTCCTCTTTTCTGATGAGAGCAACGTTTGCATATCATTTGGAAACCAAGGACCCAGAGTATGGAGGAAGAATGGAGAGGCACACACTGCAAAATGCTTGAAAGTCCAGTGTGAAGTTTCCACATTCTGTGTTGATTTGGGGAGCCATGTCATCTGCTGGTCTTGATCCACTGTGCTTCATTAAGTCCAGGGTCAACGCAGCCATCTACCAGGAGATTTTGGAGCTTCATGCTTCCTTCCGCAGATGAGCTTTATGGGGATGCAGACTTCATTTTCCAGCAGGACTAGGCACCTGCCCACACTGCCAAAAGCACAAAAACCTGATTCAATGACCGTGGGATTACTGTGCTTTATTGACCAGCAACCTTGCCTGACCTGAACCCCATAGAGAATCGATGGGGCATTGCCAAGAGAAAGATGAATGACAGGAGACCGAACAATGCAGAAGAGCTGAAGGCCGCTATTGAAGCATCCTGGTTTTCCATAACACCTCAGCAGTGCCACAGACTGATAGCTTCCATGCCACGCCGCATTGAAGCAGTAATTGCTGCAA
The DNA here is from genome assembly GCA_009667805.1 of Leptobrachium leishanense. Taxonomy (NCBI): domain Eukaryota; kingdom Metazoa; phylum Chordata; class Amphibia; order Anura; family Megophryidae; genus Leptobrachium; species Leptobrachium leishanense. The sequence goes on from CM019071.1 coordinate 101,118,191, forward strand.
AAGGGGCCCAAACCAAGTACTGAGTACATATGCATGCTTATACTTTTCAGAGGTCCCATATTGTTCTATGTACAATCCTTGTTTTATTGATTGCAAGTAATATTCAAATTTTCTGAGATTGTAAATTTTGGGTTTTCATGAGCTGTAAGCCATAATCATCACAATTATGACAAATCACGGCTTGAACTATCTTGCTTTGCATGTTATGAGTCTATCTCATATATTAGTTTCACCTTTTAAGTTGCATTACTGAAATAAATGAACTTTTGCACGATATTCTAATTTTTCGAGTTTCACCTGTATATACCAGGCAGGGAGTGTACTGTCTATTATCTAGCATTTGTATAGACTCCATCTGCTGGCCATTTGTTATAATAGCAGTCCAGCTTCTTATGAAGTAAACAGGAAGTGTTCACATGTTAATAAAGATCAAACCACTCCTAGCCGAATGCAGACAGCTAGTTGGATGCAATCAGAAGAGGAGTTCTTACATTATCTCACCCCAGATGTACATATGCCTATAAGTTCAATTACTTTACAGAGTTTTATTATATAGCATAATCACACCACTGTATGTATCATATGATTTATATGTCTAGATACCAGCTTTCTGTAAAGAAAAACATTTATACTGCACTTATTTGTAAAGTCTCATGCACTCGTTGTAATGCTAGCTTATCCTTTAAATTTTACAGAATTACCAGAAGTAAACTCAGTTTGGATTAAACACAAAGCTACTTTTATGTATTTGTCATCTGGCTGTCCGCTAACTCTCACAGCAGGACAGTACAAGTGATTAGACCAAAATCTCCCTCCATGGTAGTGATGGCATAAACTTTCTGAGGTTTGATGGCTCATAACACCACTTTTAGTTTTTTAAAAAAAATATCATAGCATTATATATCAATACAAAGATAATGTTATCTAGAATGTAATGCAACAAAGTTTGTTCAATTATTTTATTCTATGAAACATTATAGTCAAATAACCAGAAAAAGGAAACACAACTTGCTTAGGTTGATATGGAGTAGCTTTCCTTCATTTTTTTTTCTATGTTTCACTTTTCTTCTTTATAACTGCTGTTCTAATAACAAATCCTTCATAAATGTTATTGCATTACAGTCTTGATTAAATTATCTTTCTATTGATATACAATGTTATAGTATTACTACAATAAAAATTTGTGTTATAAGCTATCAATCCTCAAAAAATACACTTTTTCCAAAAGGTTTCCACAATTTTGGCCACTAGTGTACTTGCTTTACTCCTACTTTGAGTCACGACTGGTGCTTGGGGGATTACTATTATACCTCCTTTTTTATTTCTAGACATCTGCACAGTCCAACTAAGATGTTTCTGGCTGGACAAGACCCTGCCTGGGTCCACAAGCTCCATCACAATTTTAAATACATTTAAACACATATTGGATTGGGACATATTTGTTAATATTGAATGACATATCCTATATAATAAAACAGTTTCAAAGTCCGTCGCCGTCAAGCGCTGAGTGCGCATGCACGACAGACTTACAAACTGTGAGAAAAAAAAAGCGGAGCTGTTGGAGAGGCGCTCGCAAAGCACCTCTCCCTCTCTCACCTACTCACAGCTCAGTGAGCTGTGAGGAGGTGAGAGAGGGAGAGGCGCTTTGCGCGCGCCTCTCCAATGGCTCCGCTTTTTTTCTGGTCTTAGCCCTGACCGCCGGCGTGCCTCCCTGCTCGCCGGAGGCTGGGCCAATGATGTCATAGGAAGCCCCATCTTGAAGTCCCTGCTCGCCGATGGGCCCAGTCCCGGCGAGTAGGGACTTCAAGATGGTCACCGGTGGGCCCCCTCTGATGATGTTAGAGAGGGCCCGCCAGTCAGAGGGGGCCCGCCAGCGGTCGTTGAACTGGGGGCAATTATATCCATGCGTGAGCTGGGGGCAATTATATCCATGCTTGAGCTGGGGGCAATTATATCCATGTTTGCGCTGGGGCAATTATATCCATGCGTGAGCTGGGGGCAATTATATCCATGTTTGCGCTGGGGGTAATTATATCCATGTTTGAGCTGGGGGCAATTATAACCATGTTTGAGCTGGGGGCAACTATATCCATGCGTAAGCTGGGGGAAATTATATCCATGTTTGAGCTGGGGCAATTATATCCATGCGTGAGCTGGGGGCAATTATATCCATACTTGAGCTGGGGCAATTATATCCATGCGTGAGCTGGGGCAATTATATCTATGTGAGAGCTGCTGGGGGCAATTACATCCATGAGTGAGCTGCTGGGGGCAATTACATCCATGTTTGAGCTGGGGCAATTATATACATGCTTGAGCTGGGGGCAATTATATCCATGTTTGCGCTGGGGCAATTATATCCATGTTTGAGCTGGGGGCAATTATAACCATGTTTGAGCTGGGGGCAATTATATCCATGTTTGAGCTGGGGCAATTACATCCATGAGTGAGCTGCTGGGGGCAATTATATCCATGCGTGAGCTGGGGGCAATTATATCCATGCGTGAGCTGGGGCAATATATCCATGTGTGAGCTGCTGGGGGCAATTATATCCATGTGTGAGCTGCTGGGGGCAATTATATCCATGCGTGAGCTGCTGGGGCAATTATATCCATGTGTAAATTGGGGGCAAATATACCCATGTGTGAGCTGGGGGCTCTCTGTAATAAATAAATATGCCCACTTACAATCTAAGTGGGTCCTGTTCCAGTGAGCTTACAGTCTAAGAGGGTCCTGTTCCTGTGAGTTTACAATCTAAGAGGGGCCTGTTCCCGTGACCTTACAATCTAAGGGGGGCTGTTCCTGTGAGTTTACAATCTAAGAGGGGCCTGTTCCCGTGAGTTTACAATCTAAGAAGGGCCTGTTCCTGTGAGTTTACAATCTAAGAGGATAAAGAGGAACCCGCTCCCGTGAGTTTACAATCTAAGAGGATAAAGAGGAACCCGCTCCCGTGAGTTTACAATCTAAGAGGATAAAGAGGAACCCGGTACCGTGAGTTTACAATCTAAGAGGGAAGAGGAGCCTGCTCTAATAAATAAATGTCTTTGTAATGCACTGTCAGCTGCATGCACACCCATCACAGCTGCTTACTCGGCCCTCCCGTTGCAGACGGGACGTCGACGGATGCGTTACAAATGCATTTATATAAAGAGATACTCATGGATAGGACATTGAAAGGCAAATATGTGGACACGGATTCTGAGCTGGAAACAATAACAATAGACTGCCCTCCGGGCAGGCTTAATGACTAATATTATATAAAACGAGAGTTATCCCTTTCAATAACAGAATTTACTAGTGTGCTTAAATAGATTCTAGATGAAAACATGCTACTATCAATGCAATCTTAGCTCATTCTATTAATAAAATGATACAATACTGTTACTAAACATTCTTCTAGAACTTACCCTTCATCCCTAGCGTCGCCGTCAACTCATGTTTCTCCCTTTCTAGGCACATGGACTTTTTGCATTTCACTCTCTGATATTCGAGTTCTTTAAAGTGGGTGCCTTGGGGACCATTTTCTTCATAATTATAATCCTTAAGAAAGGGAGTCTCAAAGAAAGAAGTAATGTGTTGCAATTTGGAACTCTGGGCATCACCTGAAGAGGGACCCAGCATCACTGAGTGGATGTATTGAATTTCAAGACTTGCCTTTGCACAGTGCCTTTGACCATACAAGGCAACAGAAAAGATGATTAGAAGTAGTAGAACTGCAATCAGACCACCCTGCAGAAAATTAAAATGACAAATTAGCAAATTTTGACTAAAAATAATAATTATATAAGGCCAATTCAAATTTTCAGTTTTATACATATTATACACACATATTATACACATATATATATATATACATACACACACACTTCGCAAGGAATGACAGCACTTGAAGGCTCAAAATTCTTCTTTATATTTCTTTATTGGGTTAATCCATAACAAGGCTAATGTTTCAGTTCTATCCTGGAACTTTCCTCAGAACATGAATAAAACCCACACCATACCATCAATATGTACCTAAAAACAAACAACATACCCCTCCAAGGATGGGCATGTGACCACCACCACCGCACCTGTATCGAACCCCAGCAGAGCATGCTGACGTACTTGGAGTTCCCGTAGCAACGGAATGCTCACAGACTCCCCTGTCTGTGTATAGGGACGTGTTCTGCACTACCATAGCAACACACCGTTAAATCATTTACACACACCAAGTGACCACAGTGCCAAACAGCTCTGCGGTGATTCGAGTGACTTAAAACGATCATACACACTTCTATGTTATTGCTGGACAAAATACCCCTAAGGAAAGGAGCCCCTCTACCTTATTGGGGGGCCAAACATATTCTCCACGCGCGCATGCATATCGTTAGTGAAAATGCCACATGTCTCCATCTAGACCATAACCCGTGAACAACCCCAACAGGTGTGTTCAAAGGGATGCATCTCGCTTGCCATACTTGTGTTTGGTTGCCATAGCAACCCTTTGCGTTGTATCACCTGGGCAGGAGTGAGCCACAGTGGATTTAATGCAGCTAACAAATGCCTCTGAATATTCAAAATCAGCAAACTTCAAAAGTACTACCAGCAGGGCCGGCCCGTCCATGGAGCAGGGTGGAGCAACGGCGCCAGGTGGCCCTTTGACAGGGGCGGCATGTCCAGGGCTGTGGCATGGAGCTCCCACCCTGGACTGGGCACGGCCAGTGGCGGCTCTTAAATTAGTCACACTTGCACCTAAATTGTTTTCTGGTGCAGTATTCTGTCCGGCAGGTTTTTCCCCCCCAAGCTCGGCTGCCGGAGACTACAAGATGGCATCCGGCGGCCCCCTCTGATAACATCAGAGGGCGCTCCGGACGTCGAACAAGTTTGGCGCCAGCAGTTCCCTAATCTGCCTGCACGCTCCCTGCTAAACAGCACCATGTGGAGGGTGGAAGCAGCTGCCTGACTCAGCTCAGGCACGTAGCTGCTAGCTGCTGCATATCACACTACACTAATAAACTGACTGAACGAGCCTGAGGCCCCACTGCAAATGGATGACCAGGCTGGATAAGCCCCAGGAGAATGGATCAAACGGCGGACATTCTAAAGCAGTGGTTCTCAACCTGTGGACCCTCAGGACCCACAATTGTCCTTGGTCATTAAGTCGTGACACAAAAATAATTGAATTTCTGAAACATAATTTATTCAACAAAACAACGTGTGCAACATTCACAATGTATGCACTTTTTAAACAATTTTTAAATAAACGTGGATTCTTTCCAAAAAGGATAGTGCAGTAATCACAGCACTAGTGAAAATGAAAGTGTTTGTTGTAAAATAAACTAATTGAAACATATGAAATTAAGTATAACTTATTGGAAAACTGGGGATGCTTCTTGCTCTTAGTAAGTGTCTCAAAGTCTGGGGTGATGCTAGACAAAGCAACTCTAATTTAAATCACTACTGAATGAATAAAATATTATAAAAAAACTTAAACTCACCTGCTCCGCGCTCCCTCGCCGTCTGTCTCTGCCGCTGAGCACATTATTTTTTCGCAGCACTCTGCCCTCCCTGAGCCTATGCAATTTGCGTAGCTGAACGCTACTCTAAACGCATAAGCTCAAGCTGGCCAAGAGATCGAGGTCTGTAGTGCACATCTGGCGCCACCTACTTCCTGAATCTACGCTCTGCAGTGCCTCAGAGAGGGACTGAAGAACAATGGAATAGCTTGGACCAATGGAAAAGCACCATTTGTCCAAGCCATTCAAAAAACGCCTCCATGGGAGGCTGGCCTCCCATGCATTGATTGACACAGGACAATCATGTGACTGTCCTCGTCTCGCACAGTAAGTGGGTGCGGGGCTGCGGGGCTGTGCTCGGGGTGTGACTGTTCACTGTGTCGGCACCTCCTCCCTGCAGGTGAAGGAGACAGTGCACAGCTGCCTGGAGTGAATGATGCAGATCCTGGGGAGCACTGAGAGCAGCCAGTTCCTGGGAAGCACTGAGAGCAGCCAGATCCTGGGGAGCCCTGAGAGCAGCCAGATCCTGGGGAGCACTGAAAGCAGCCAGATCCTGGGGAGCACTGAAAGCAGACAGATCCTGGGAGCACTGAACCTATATAACCTGTGTATATCTGGCTCTGAGACTAGCCAGTGCCTCACCAGCTACTGACCTCACCGCACGTCCCTGTAATAGATTGTAGATATAAACTTTATGCCTTGAAAAACAATCACCGTCACTCTCACAGTCCGCTACCTTCTCGATATCTATCGATTCCAGTCTCTGCACTTCCCTTCATGTACACCACTCCAATATGCAACTGGGACTAGATAACGTGCTGTTCATCTTAGACTGCTAGGGTATTAAAACCCAACCTTATTGAGCAACCTACTAAGGAATCTAAAAAGCCCCTGTTAGCAGTCGCCTAAACAATGTCCATTTTGATGGGCTTGGAAACCCTGCATTTTTGATTACTCTAGGCCGCTAATCGCTAGCCTGACACATACAGTTGCAAGAAAAAGTATGTGAACCCTTGGGGATTACTTGGAGTTTTGCATGAATTGGTCATAAAATGTGCTCTGATCTTCATTTAAGTCACAACAATTTGAAAAACACAGTCTGCTTAAAATAATACAACACAAACATTATATGTTTTCATGTGTTTATTGAACATAACATGTAAACATTCACAGTGCAGGGTGGAAAATGTATGTGAACCCCTAGCCTAATGACTTCTCCAAGAGCTAATTGGAGCCAGGAGTGAGCCAACCTTGAGTCCAATCAGTGTGATATTATTGGATGTGTTGCTGAAAGCTGTCCTGCCCTTTAAAAACACACATCAGTTTTGGGTTTACTGGTTTCAAGAAGCACTGCCTGATGTGAACCATGCCTCGCAGAAAAGAGCTCTCAGAAGACCTACGATCAAGAATTGTTGACTTGCATGAAGCTGGAAAGGGTTACAAAAGTATCTCCAAAAGCCTTGATGTTCATGTGTCCACGGTAAGACAGACTGTCTACAAATGGAGAAAGTTCAGCACTGTTGCTACTCTCCCTAGGCGTGGTTGTCCTGTAAAGATGATTGCAAGAGCACAGCGCAGAATGCTTAATGAGGTAATCTACAATAAGGAAAACATTAAACAAGAATGGATAAACAATAAACAAGAATGGAGTACATGGGAGGACACCACGGAGGAAGCCATTGCTTTCCAAAAAGAATATTGCAGCACGTTTGAAGTTTGCAAAAGAGCACCTGGATGTTCCACAGCACTACTGGCAAAATATTCTGTGGACCGATGAAAATTGAGATGTTTGGAAAAAACACACAACACTAACAGGGTTATCCAAAGAGATTCGAAAAGTCACCGCAGGTTCGGTGACTTTTCGTTCTCTTCAATTCGGTTCCTTTTGCCGATCCCATTTCGGTGACCCTGCGGTGTATTCAGCAAGCACCACAGGGTCCCCGAATTGCAGGGAAAAGCTGCCGCAAACCCGACGAAAACTAACCGCAAAACCCACCGAATGCAAGCTGAAAAGCCACAAAAACATCTGGATAAACCCGTTGAAAAGCCCGAGCAGGAGCCGATCGCACGCAGCCGAAGCAGCCGAGACCGCAGACGAGGGAGGTGAATAAATTAGCAAAACCGTTTGTATGAATGTGAAATTGAAACGCTGTTTGCAAAGAAACTACTGAGCGAAAATGTCTGAAATTTACACAGGAGGTCCAGGGAATGATAATAAAAAGGGCTGTTACAAAAAAAATAAGTAAACTGAAAAAAAAAATAATCGGACTTTTAAAAAAAATAAAAATCAGAAAAATGCTTAAAGTATCCTAAAAAAAATCGATAAATAAAGAGACTCTTTACTGCAAAATTTTATAATGAACGGTTTATTAGATATTGAATTAAAACGGGAATATTTTTAACATTGAAGTCTATGGGATTCTCCTGAATTAACTTGCCGAATTAAACCACCGAATGGCAGGGCATTAGGGGAACCTTTCACTGCTCTGAATAGCCGAAGCAGTGCTTTTTCATGGGGTTTTCACTGCCCTCGAACAGGGACCGAACAGGCACCGTATGTTCAGGCAATTCGCTAGGATTTGGCGAATTGCCTGCTCTCTGGATAGCCGTATGGCCAAGAAAGGTAACCAAACGCTGATTTTCAGCATTCGGTTACCTTTCTCAAGCAATTCGGATCTCTTTGGATAACCCTGTGTGTGTGGAGAAAAAAAGGCACAGCACACCAACATCAAAACCTCATCCCCACTAGGGATGAGCTGTTCGGTTCGATCAGTTTGGAGTTCGAACAGAACTTTGGTCGTTCGAAAGTTCGCGAACTTCGAACATTTTGGGTGTGTTCGGTTCGAGTTTGCAAAAAAAAAGTAAAAAGTAATTTTGAAAAAAGTATAGAAAATACTTAAAAAAATACTAAAAAATCTAGAAATAAAGAGACTCTTTACTGCAGAATATTATAAGCAACGGTTTATTAGATATTGAATTAAAAACTAATGTGTACGTGAACGTAAAGATTCTCAACTCTAAGGCTAGGGTCAGACGAAAGCATTTTTCCCTGCGAACGTGAAAAAGTGCGTCCGAACGCATTGACGTATTTTTTCACGGAATGCGCAAAAACGGTCAGACGACGCGCATTTTCGGGCGTGATTTTGTACAGATCGTCAATAAAACTCTTTTTGCGTCTGGACGTTATATAGGCTGGACATTAGCAGCGTCTGACATCTCCTAATCACGCAAACACGCCGCTATGCCGCAGCTGCGCACTCAGTACGTCAGTACTAGCGGTTCAGCGTTCTCAGAAAAATGCGTTCACATTCCACTTGCGTTGCACGGCCGGACTTTTGTGCGGCTGTACATAGTATATTGGCCGTCATTGCCCGTCATCTGCTGCTAGTGCGGCCGTAATTATGTGCGACAGAACGCACGTTAAAAGTGCGCTGGTCTGACCCCAGCCTTAATGACCTGTGTTTTTCAAACGGCATAACAGGTGTTTTTAGTCTGGTCTGATCAATTTGATACATTGTAGACTATACTGAGGGGGTGGGGTGGTGTCTGCTTCTGATTGAGATTTGAGAAGTGTTAATTTCCCTCCTAAAACTTTTAGTATGCTGTATTTCACCGCTGTATGCTCAGCTCATTTTTACCGCTTTCGCTCATCATGTTTAAACGCGATTTTGAAGCCACATTTTGTTAAATGACTGACATGTTAGATATCGTTCTTTCCGGCAGACTCCGCAGATTCATAATATATCATTTTTATATGTATACGTCCTGTCCTGGCTGTATATTATGAAAAAAATGCAATAAAAATTGAATTTTTAATCATCTGCAGTGTGTAAAGTGTTGTTTTTTTTACACACTTTAGCACATGAGTGTTTGCGGTTATGTTTTCTATGATTTACAAATGGGGACTTGTTACATTTTGTGGGGGGAATTACGTGATTTATAGCAAACACACCCCATAGAAAAAAATCATTAGTGCATCATCGTTCACATTATAATTGCTATGTGAACAATATTGCTGCATTAATAAAAATACATGTTTTTATTTTATTTTTTATTTTTTTTACTTTATTCCTGGTCATGTTGGGTATCATTCGAAAGGCCATGCTCAGGCCTTTCGATTGACACCCTCCATGACCCACTAGATGCCTGGAGATATCGGGGTTCAAATGAGGGGATTGGCCTGGGCAATATATATACGCATGATGTGAGCTGGCCTGGGCAATATATATATATACGCATGATGGTCATAGGCATGCGCACGGGGTGTGCCGGGTCTGCCTAGGCACACCCTAATCCCACCCGTGGTACGCTCTGGGTCCCGGCTGGCCGCATCCCACGGATAGCCGCCGGGACCCTTTGCAACTGCAAGCCTGTACTTTCCTGGTGGTCCGGTGGCTGTGGCTCTGAAATGCAATCAGAACGCAGAGCACGTCCCACACAGGACCCGTGCGCTAGCGATCCTCTGATGACCTGTCACCTGATCGCCGGCACACACTGACTATGTCAGAGAGCGCCGGCAGTCAGGTGAAAGGTCAACAGAGGATCGTCGGTGCACGGGTCCAGTGTGGGACGTACTCTGCGTTCTGTGCACGAAGCACAGACCGCATTGCAGAGCCCACAGCCACCGGACCACCAGGGAAGTACAGGCTGGATTTAAGCTGGATGAAGCGGTCCCCTCCTCTGCCAACGGACATGTTCATCCCCCTCCCTGCAAGAAAAAAGGTAAGCAGGAGAGGAGTCAACTTTTATATACAGTATTTTTAAATATTACAATTTTATTTGATGGCAGTGGATTCTGTGATACGCTTATATGCACCGCACATTACAGAGAGTTTCATGGCAGTGGATTCTGTGATATGCTTATATGCACCGCACATTACTGGGAGTTTCATGGCAGTGGATTCTGTGATATGCTTATATGCACCGCGCACATTACAGAGAGTTTCATGGTAGTGGATTCTGTGATACGCTTATATGCACCGTACATTACTGGGAGTTTCATGGCAGTGGATTCTGTAAAGTGCGGTGCATATAAGCATATCACAGAATCCACTGCCATGAAACACTCTGTAATGTGCGGTGCATATAAGCATATCACAGAATCCACTGCCATGAAACTCTCTGTAATGTGTGGTGCATATAAGCATATCACAGAAACCACTGCCATGAAACTCTCTTTACACTCCACAAATGTTAAGTTAGGTGTCATTGGAGAGGTCAGAGCCCGGCCTTTCTAATGAGACCAAACACGATCATGTAGAAAAAATATAAAATTTCCTCATTGCCCGCTTTTAACATCTAAAGCAATGTTATTTCTCACCTCGGGTTTAAACATTCACAGGGTTATTCAGAGAGCGGTGAAAAGCAGTAGAATAACTGGAGAAGTGAAAATTCTAGGTCAAAATAGCCAAACCATAAAAATTCTCCCATTTATCTCATTTTCCAAATCGGCTATTTGGTCTAGATTGTTCTGTTCTCCTGCCAGTTCTCCTGGCTTTCACCTCTCTCTCAGGGTTGTTCAGAGAAAGGTGAAAACCAGGAGAATGGCAGGAAAAGAGAACAATCTGGACCAAATAGCCGATTTGGAAAGTGAGATAAATGGGAGAATTTTTCTGGTTTGGCTATTTTGACATAGAATTTTCACTTCTCCAGTCATTCTCCTGAGCTTCACCTCTCTCTGAATAACCCTGATAGTCATAAAACACAATCGGCCACAATACTCAGCCACTAATTGGGTTAGTCGAGACTCATGGGAAATGTAGTTTAAAAACAACTGGATGGCCAAGGTTGCTGCACCTCTGAATTATAAACATACAGGGTTATCCAAAGAGATCCGAATGGCTGGAGAATTTCCTGGCCATTCGGCTATCCAGAGAGCAGGCAATTCACCAAATCCTGGCGAATTGCCTGCACATACGGTGCCTGTTCGGTGCCTGTTCGAGGGCAGTGAATCCCCATAAAAAAGCAATGCTTCAGCTATTCAGAGAACACAAACCAGCAGTGAAAGGTTCCCGAAATGCCCTGCTGTTCGGTGGTTTAATTCGGCAAGTTTATTCAGGCGAATCCCATAGGCTTCAATGTTAAAAATATACCCGTTTTAATTCAATATCTAATAAACCGTTCATTATAAAATTCTGCAGTAAAAAGTCTCTTTATTTATAGATAATATTTAGGATATTTTAAGCATTTTCCTGTTTTTTTTTTACTAATTTTTTCTGTAACAGCCCTTTTTATTATCATTCCCTGGACCTCATATGTAAATTTCAGACATTTTCGCTCAGTAGTTTCTTTGCAAACAGCGTTTCACTTTTCAAACATTCAAGCAAACTGTTTTGCTAATTTATTCACTCCATTCGTCTGCGGTGTCGGCTTTTTACGGCAGCTTCGCTGCGTGTGATCGTCTCCTGCTCGTTTTTTTCCGGCGGGTTAATCTAGATGTTTTTGCGGGTTTTTGGCGTGCATTCGACAGGTTTTGCGGTTAGTTATCGGTGGGTTTGCGGCGACCTTCCCCTGCAGTTCGGGGACCCTGTTGTGCTTGCTGAATACACCGCAGGGTCGCCAAACTGGGAATCGTCAAAACAAACCGAATTGAAGAGAACGAAAAGTCACTGAACGTGCGGTGACTTTTCGATTCTCTTTGAATTACCCTGATTGTGATGATATATTTAGGCTGAATGTGTGAGAGTGTGTGCGTGTTTATGTATGTATAAGGGTGCTTGTGTGTGTATATATATATATATATAACATATTTTTTTTTTCATGTGTTTGAGCTTTTGGGTGCACACCCTAAAGCAATAGGCTGCACACGCCTATGATGATGGCGCATCTGTGACTGTCTGTGAGTAGGGATGAGCTGTTCGGTTCGGACGGTTCGGAGATCGACCCGAACTTAGCGTGTTCGATTAGATTGCGAACTCCGAACATTTCCGGGTGTTCGCCGCATGTTCGACCACAATGCATCACAATGGACCACAATGCATTTTCCCACTGGCCTTAAGCTCGTAATTGGCTACAGCCTTGCACCTGACCACAGGTCTGGTGCAAGACAGGTTCAACAGTATGCCAATCACGGCTCAGAGTCCTGATTGGGCAAATGTTGCCCAATCATGGGCTCACAGAGCTAAGTCCCGCAGCACACTATATAATGTTTCCACGCATAGCTACAGCACGCATTTTGAGAGGAGATTTCAGAGGAGATAGTTGTGTGTTGTTACTGCCGGTCTGCCACGCTACTGGGAGGGTCTGGGGGTCTCATTTCTACCAAATATCAGGGAATTTAGGTGATGTGTTTCTTGTCACTGTGCCAGCAAGTTTTTTTGGGGTTTACAAATTTCTTTAAAACATTTGCGAATTGAGGTGATCTGTCTCTTGTCACACAGCCAGTACCACGCAGTATTTTGGGGCTCACTAATTTCTACAAAACATTTGTGAATTGAGGTGATCTGTCTCTTGTCACACAGCCAGTACCACGCAGTATTTTGGGGCTCACTAATTTCTACAAAACATTTGTGAATTGAGGTGATCTGTCTCTTGTCACACAGCCAGTACCACGCAGTATTTTGGGGCTCACTAATTTCTACAAAACATCTGTGAATTGAGGTGATCTGTGTCTTGTCACACAGCCAGTACCACGCAGTATTTTGGGGCTCACTAATTTCTTTAAAACATTTGTGAATTGAGGTGATCTTCTTTGTCTTGTCACTGCCAGCAAGTATTTTGGGGCTCACTAATTTCTACAAAATATTTGGTAATTGTTATAATCCGTGTGTTCTCACTGGCTGCCACCCATCAAGGGGTCTCACTGATTTATAAGAGGTTTCACTGCCACCCATTAAGGGGTCTCACTGATTTATAGGTGGTTTCACTGCCACCCATCAAGGGGTCTCACTGATTTATAGGAGGTTTCACTGCCACCCATCAAGGGGTCTCGCTGATTTATAGGAGGTTTCACTGTCACCCATCAAGGGGTCTCACTGATATATAAGAGGTTTCACTGCCACCCATTAAGGGGTCTCACTGATTTATAGGCGGTTTCACTGCCACCCATCAAGGGGTCTCACTGATTTATAGGAGGTTTCACTGTCACCCATCAATGGGTCTCACTGATTTATAAGAGGTTTCTGAGATTTGTAATTTGTGTCTTCTCACTGCCACCCATCAAGGGGTCTCACTGATTTATAAGAGGTTTCTGAGATTTGTAATTTGTGTCTTCTCACTGACAGGGATGATGCTACAGTAATGGATGTACCAGCTCCTTCACAATGTGACAGTATCCCTATCAGCTGAAGATTTACGCACTTAGATTACGTTGCCGCAGCTGCTGCAGCGTAAGAAAAAATATAGTCCCAACTAGGGATAGACCGATATATCGGTTTAGCCGATTATCGGTACCGATATTCAGAAAATTACTGATATCGGTATCGGCATTTTATTTGCCGATATTTGGACAAGTTTGCTCACTGCAGCTGCGACACGCAAGATCCCACAGAACTGGGGCTTCTCCCACATCAGGCTGTAAGCCCTCCCTGCAGAATGACCCCGGCTCACTGACCGTATTGGCATGAGCGTGATGGCAACAGAAATGGGGCTTCCATCCCATCTGGCAGGGAATTCCCTATACAGGAGATGCAGGGTCTATTTCCAACAGCAGGGTCCAGCAAACTAGGACCTCCAGATGTTTTGGAACTGGATTTCCCATGAGGCTCCAAGAACCTAATGAGAAGATGAGCATCATAGCAGATGTAATTCCAAAACGTGGGGCAATATTACAAAGTGACTGCTTAACCAGAGCTGTAATATAACTTTGTAATATAACCCTTGGAGGGCCAAGGTTGCTGAACCCCTTACATACAGGATCATATGAGAGATCTTTAAGAAAGCCAAAGACACGGTGCTTGTAAAAAATAAAAGATTAAATAAAATAAAAATTCTTATTAAATTGAATAAATGAAGTGGACGTGGTGCAATGTTTACATGTTAAACACATTGGGCTATATTACAATCTTTGCGCAAAAACGCTCGCACAAAGCGTGAAGTTTTGCGCCAAGCGTTAAACGTTTGCGTGCGCAAATCACCGCTGGAATTACAATCCTCAAGCGTTTTTGACCCGATCAATAACCCGCGTAAACCGGATGCGCCCAAATGCGTGCGCAGTACCGTTGCGCGCAGAAATCAGTGTGCTTACTGTCATTTTTTTTCACGAAATTCAGCCAATCAGAATTAAGAACCACAAATCAATCTGAGCATATATGCTGCAGCAATAATACATGCACGCACAACAACCATTTTATTGGTTTGGGTATGTGTAGACTGTGTAACTATACTTTGCTGCATTTTTTTTTTTTTTTGGGCTGGTGTATTTGGTTTCGGCCAGGATGTTCAGATTTGCCGTTACCACCAGCTTTTAGGAGTTGCTAAAATTATACGCGCAAACGCTGTGCGTTACAAACTGCGCATAGATTGTAATACCATCCGCGTACCAGCGCGCAAATGTGTTTGTGCGCACAATGTTAAGTATAGATCGCGCGACATACAGTAAGCTCACGCAGGGTTCGCAGGTTCACCCGCGGTAGACGATTACGTGCGTTTGTTGCACTGACTATGTAATATATGGCATTCGGCGTAAAGGGTTTTGCCCCTCGCGTTAAATGTTTTTTTGCACCGGTGGAAACGTTTGCACGACGATTGTTGTTTAGGCCATTGAGTTCATGGCATAGTCAGATTTGTTCTGTTTTTTTTTCCCGAACTTTAAATTTACAGAATATCGGCCAGAAAACCTGCCGATAATCTGTATCGGTATCGGCCCTGAAAAAATGATATCGGTCTATCCCTAGTCCCAACCATCCCCAAGCACAGCGTCTAAATGTCAGCTTAGCAAAATTACTCGCATTGCAGCTGCTGCCTTTCCAGCTGGTGGACTCTGCTCCTTTCCGTGAATTTGCTGTACCACAGTGGCAGGTTCCAAAACGACATTACTTTTCACGCAAGGCCATTCCAGCACTATACCAGCACGTGGAAGACAATGTTATCCAGTCATTGGGAAAGGCAGTCAGCAGCAAGGTGCATGTGACTTTAGACACGTGGTCCAGCAAGCATGGACAGGGTCGTTACATTTCCTTCACGGCACACTGGGTAACTCTGATTGCAGCTGGGAGGGATCCAAGACGGGGCTCTGTGCTGGAGCTTGTTCAACCACCACACCTCCAGAAAGCTGCTTGTATGAGGTTTGTCTGCTCCACCACCACTACCTCTCCCTCTTCCTCCTCCTCCTCCTTCTCTGTCTCTGGTGAAGTGGCAGTTAAACCGACGCCTGACAGGGTCTACGCAATGGCTCAAGCAAAAAGATGCCATACTGTGCTTGAGCTGGTTTGTTTAGGGGACAGGAGCCACACCGGGCCAGAAATTCTGTCAGCTCTGCAGGGGCAGGTGCAGAGATGGTTAACACCACGCCAGCTTCAGCTGGGAATGATCGTCTGCGATAATGGCAGCAACCTTCTCTCTGCCCTACGCAAGAGTAAATTGACGCATGTACCATGCCTAGCACACGTCCTAAATCTAGTGGTACAGCGTTTCCTAACCAAGTACCCAGGGCTGCCAGAGCTTCTCAGCCAGGCCAGAAAAGTCTGCAGCCACTTCAGACGGTCATTCCCAGCAAGCGTTCGCCTGGCAGAAATTCAAAGAGAATTCCACCTTCCCACAAACCGTCTGATCTGTGACATGCCCACCAGGTGGAACTCGACATTAGCAATGCTGCAGCGTCTGCACAAGCAGCAGAGGGCTATCAACGAGTACCTGTGTGAGTATGGCACAAGGACAGGTTCAGGTCAACTTGTTTTTTCCCCCCCCGCAGTGGCTGATGATCAAGGATGCATGCACTGTACTGTCACCATTTGAGGAGGCAACGAGGATGGTGAGCAGGGACAGTGCATGCATCAGTGACACAATTCCTTTAGTGTTCCTGCTGGAGCCTCACTCTGCGGGGAATTATAGATGTGGCTCTAGAGGCAGAGCAGCGGGAGGAAGGGGAGGCCTTCTCTAGCTCTCAAGGCCCCAGTCTTTCCGCAGACAGCATTCCAGCATGTCCTACTCAGATCAGACAGGAGGAGGATGAGGAGGAGGAGAAGGCAGAATATTTAAGCAGTGGGGGCATTGAAGGTGGGGATTCCTCAAGGGAGGGTTTCGTGTGCCCAGAAACACAAGGGCTAGTGCGTGGCTGGGAGGAGGAAGTGCACGATACGGTCATCCTCATTGACCAGGAAGACTCGGAAGCTAATGCCACCTCCAACCTACGTTGCATGGGCTCCCTAATGATGCAACGCCTGCTAAAGGACCCCAGGATTCGTGCTATCAAGGAGAGGGATCATTACTGGTTGGCAACCCATCTTGATCCACGATACAAGGGTAAAGTTGCAGAGCTCATCCTGCCCGCACAGAGGGAGCACAGGATGAAAAAACTTGAGGACGCTCTAAAGCGACACTTGTGTAACACCTTTCCATGCACTGGTAGATTACCAAGTGCTGACACACGTGCTTCTGAGGCTGTGGATGACCAGAGGAATAGTGGTGAAGGCCAGGGCCTCTTGACTGATGCATTTTTAAGTTTTTTTAGTCCTCAACGCCCAGGGACGTCAAATGTAGGCACCCATTGCCAGCGTCTTCACCATATGGTGCAGGACTACCTAGGGGCAAGTGCAGACCTGGATACCTTTCCAGCAGATGATCCACTGGCTTACTGGGTGTTGAGATTGGATCACTGGCCAGAATTTAGCCAATATGCTATGCAGCTACTTGGTTGCCCTTCATCTAGCGTGCTTTCTGAAAGGACGTTCAGTGCCGCTGGAGGTTTTGTCACAGACAAAAGAGTGCGTCTGTCCACCGACTCTGTAGACCGGCTGACATTTATAAAAATGAATCAGTCCTGGATCAGCAGCTACCTGATCCTGAAGTAATGGAATAGATCGGGGATGTCCTCTTCTGCATTCACAAAACCTCCAGCACTGAACTCTTCCACAATACCACAAAAGGGTTACGGTGTGAAGGCACTTGCTGCCATGAAAGGCACAATATTTGGCTGCATTGACGCCTGTGCCAGATTTATATCATTTTAATTTTTTGAACCACAGGGTCCAACCCTGCACTCTTCCACAATACCACAGAGGGGTTACTGTATTATGATGGCACTTGCAGGCCTGGCACCAAAAGCACAATATCTGGGTGCACTGACGCCTTGACCAGAATCATATCTTTTCAATATAGGACCACATGGTCCACCCCTGCATTCTTCCACAATACCACAGAGGGGTTACTGTATGATGATACTTGCTGGCCTGGCACCAAAGGCACAATATCTGGGTGCACTGACGCCCATTACCAGATAAAAAACTTTTCAATATAGGACCGCAAGGTTCACCCCTGCATTCTTCCACAATACTACAGAGGGGTTACTGTATGATGATACTTGGTGGCCTGGCAGTCTTGCACCAAAGGCAGAATATCTGGGTGCACTGACGCCTTTACCAGAATCATATCTTTCAATATAGGACCACATGGTCCACCCCTGCATTCTTCCACAATACTACAGAGGGATTACTGTATGATGGTACTTGCTGGCCTGGCACCAAAAGCAGAATATCTGGGTACACTGATGCCTTAACCAGATGCATATCTTTTTAATATAGGACCGCAAGGTTCACCCCTGCATTCTTCCACAATACCACAGAGGGGTTACTGTATAATAGTACTTGGAGGCCTGGCACCAAAAGCACAATATTTGGGTGCACTGCCACTGACGCCTTTATCAGATTCATATCCTCAGAGGGGCTACGGTGTGATGGCACTGTTGGGGACGCTAAAGGACCAATTTTGAAGCACCTATTGTTACTTTCACCCAAAGCCTGCATAAGTTTCACAATAATTTAGCCAAAAAAATCAGTAAACTTTTTCTGCGTGTACGAAAATGTCTCCTCTTTTCATTAAGACTGCCGCCCTAAGCAGTTGTTTATGGATAGATTAAAGGAAAAGCATTTACCGTCATTTGAAATGTCATTTTTTTGTTTTTAAGTGTTTCTATACATCCTAGAAATCAGCCACTTCAAGGGCAGGTTATGGGGACCTCCTAGGCACGATATTTGAAGGAATTTTTCATTTTTATTTTTAACCCTTATTTCATGGAAAACTCACTGTCCCTTTAAAAACGTTTTTTTTTTTACTTTTTGTCCTTGTTTCCTGTCCCCCAGGGCACTAACCGGACCCCCATACACCTTTTATGGCAAATATCTAGCATATATGCCCTCTTGGAGGGCACTCTAAAAACCGAATTTTCAGCCACATTGACTTACATGGAGTTCGAGTTCGGGTTCGGACCCGAACATATGGGAAGTTCGGGTTCGGGCCCGAACCGAATTCGGGGGGTGTTCGGCTCATCCCTATCTGTGAGCATGATGTGAGCTGGCCTGGACAATATATATACGCATGATGTGAGCTGGCCTGGGCTATATATATATATATATAATATATATATATACGCATGATGAAAATTTGCAAAGGATAAGGCACGCAAAGTGAAATTTTGATGTGTCTGAAATTGAAACTTACGTGCCAACTCTTATTTTTTTTTCCATTAATTTATATTTGTTCAATACAGTTAATTTTAATTTGTTTAATAGAGTTAATTTAAAATGGTTTAATGCAGTTTATTTATATTTATTTTATCTTTACTATTGGTGCTTTTCAAACTTTATTATTAAGTAAAAAGAAATTTAGCAGTTTCATGTTGTGTCGTTTTTTTTTTGGGGGGTGTGCAAGTAGCTGGTCTTGCCTAGTGCGCAAAATAGTCTAGCACTGGCCCTGACCGCATGGTCCACCCCTGCACTCTTCCACAATACCACAGAGGGGTTACTGTATGATGGCACTTGCTGGCCTGGCACCAAAGGCACAATATTTGGCTGCACTGCCACTGACGCCTGTATCAGATTCATATCCTCAGAGGGGTGAGACTGTGTGACGGCACTGTTGCCGATGCTAAAGGCCCAATTTTAGGCTAGGGTCAAACGAACGCATTTTTCGCAGCGAATGTCAAAAAGTGCGTCCGAACGCATTGAGGTGTTTTTTCACGGAAAGCGCTTAAACGGTCATACTATGCGCATTTTTGTGCGTGATTTTTTTACGGATCCAAACCAGGAAACTTTGGGTGTCTGGACGTTATGTTGGCTGGACATGAGCAGTGTCTGACGTCTCCTAATCACGCACACACGCCGCTATGCGGACGCAGCGCACTCTGTACGTCAGTACTAGCGGTTCAGCGTTCTCGAAAAAATGCGTTCATTTTCCACTTGCGTTGCGCGGCCGGACTTTCGTGTGGCCGTACCTCGTATATTGGCCGTCATTGCGTGTCATTTGCTGCTAGTGCGGCCATGATTAAGTGCGCCTAAACGCACATTAAAAGTGCGCTAGTCTGACCCCAGCCTTAAAGCACCTATTGTTACTTTCATCCAAAGCCTGCATGAGTTTCACAATAATTTAGCCCAAAAAAATCACTAAACTTTTTCTGCGTGTCCGAAAATGTCTCCTCTTTTCATACAGACTGCCGCCCCAAGCAGTTGTTTATGGATAGATTAAAGGAAAAGCATTTACCGTCATTTGAAACGTCATTTTTTTTGTTGTTAAGTGTTTCTATACATCCTACAAATCCGCCACTTCACGGCAGGTTATGGGGACTTCCTAGGCACGATATTTGAAGGTATTTTTTGTTTTTATTTTTAACCCTTATTTCATGGAAAACTCACTGTCCCTTTAAAAACTTTTTTAAAAACTTTTTGTCCTTGTTTCCTGTCCCCCAGGGCACTACCCGGACCCCCATACACCTTTTATGGCAAATATCAAGCATATACAGTATGCCCTCTTGGAGGGCACTCTAAAAACCGAATTTTCAGCCCCATTGACTTGTATTGAGTTCGAGTTCGGATTCGAACATTTGGAAAATTCGGGTTCGAATACGAACTGAACTCGGGGGTGTTCGGCTCATCCCTAATCCCCACTGTAAAACATGGCTGTCAGGTATATTGGAAGGGAAAAAGTAAAATGGATGCCTGTAGCCATTTTGTTTTTAAAGACAGTCTTTTTCTTTTTCCAAATTTCTCTAGTTTTAGAAATGAACAAAGATTTTTTTTACAGAGTTCATGGCTAGGTGAAATCTAAATTTATTTTAGAAATACCAGACATGAAGGAACCTTAAAATGTCTTTGTGTGATATAATGCCCAAGCTAAGTGCTAAGACCTGTCATAAATAAATTTATTGGTCTGTTTTAAGTCTTTAAAACAAAAAGATATTTTGTCTTTTGGGTATAGGAATATAAGAGTTAAAATCTTTGTAAGGTAAAATATATTCACGAAAAATATTTTTATAATCAAGGCATATTTTATTATATTTACAGTAGAAAATATATGCTCCAATAAATATTGTAGAAGTATAATTGGTAAATAGTATAATTGTTGAAGAATAGATTCTGTTGATTTTAGCTAGAGAAAAGAATTCAACTGATAAAGACTCAGTAAGTAACTAGAAAGGAGTGAGGAAATAAATCAAATTTTGTCAGGAGAGGCATAAAGTCTAACGACTGAAAATAGGGTCTTTGTTAAGTCAAATTGACCTCTTGACCTGAGATAAGAGATATTAAAATTAAAGGTGGAATTAATTGAGAAGTGCAATGCTGCCCTCTAGAGGATAGTAAATATTATATTTGATATAATAATAATATTGCTAGTGGCGTCAAATTGACTATAATTGAAGCGGCAATGTTGGTTGCATTCATTCCGAGACTCCGAGACATACACCACAATGCATTCAGACTTCCAGTAGACAATGAGTTATTCCGAGACTCCGAGACATACACCACAATGCATTCAGACTTCCAGTAGACAATGAGGCATTCCGGCAGTCACTCCGAGACATACACCACAATGCATGCAGATTCCAGGACATGAGGCACTCCGAGGCTAACACATATCGCTAGCAGACCATTCCGGGACAATGCACTCAAGACTCTCACCAAATCTCACATGCATTGATTATCTAATATAGATAATTGTCACATATTCCAAAAACAACATTACACAAAGGATTCTAAGGCAGACTCATCAAAATCCAGATTGGAGAGGTAATGTATGAGAGCTATTTAAATTAAGGAATTAATGTAATTATATATATTTGTAGTATTACTGTTGTAAGATTGAAATACCAATATATATATTGAATTTGGAAATTACTGTGATTGAAATTAATAAGCAAGGAATTATATAACTACAAAATAAAAAGCAAAAGATTAGAAGTTTAATTCTCGAGATTAGGGGAGGATTCACTAAACAAGTTTTATTACTTATCATTTTAAATTAACTCATCTTTTGTTGATCCATGTAGTATAGAGATATATATATAGCTCTATAAGATCTAGCTGGTTAAACATTGTTTGCTGGGAAATGCATGTTTTATTAAGCAGAAACGTTTATTAACCATTTGTGTATTAGTTACTAACTGATAAGGTAAATGATATTAATCATATATGCAGTTACTAACAGGAGATACATATATTGTGAAGCTAGTTTTTATGTGCTGATTGTGGTTTATAAATCTTTGTTTATGATATGAGATTTGAAACTTTTTTGTATACGTAATAAATATATATATGTTTTTATCTGATTATTGTATTCTTCAAAGCAAAACACAGACAATTAAAAGAATTTAGGAGAATTTCTAGGAAATATAAACGATTGATATTTGGGTCTCGTATAAGTTTCTTATGAAATAATAATCCCTGACATATTGGAGGCTTGGCTGAGAAGTCCAATATATGACGTGTTGTAGTCACGTGCAGAGATTATATCCGACATGGCAGAGTCGAGCATCATGGTTTGGGGCTGCTTTGCTGCCTCAGGGCTTGGACGGATTGTTGTCATTGTTGGAAAAACGAATTCCAGAGTTTATCAAGACATTTTGCAGGAAAACGTAAGACCATCTGTCCGCCAACTGAAGCTCCGCAGAGGATGGGTGATGCAACAGGACAATGACCCAAAGCATACAAGTAATTCAACAAAAGAATGGCTTCAACAAAACAAAATACGCCTTCTGGAGTGGCCCAGTCAGAGTCCTGACCTCAACCCAATTGAAATGCTGTGGCATGACCTTAAGAGAGCGATTCACACCAGACATCCCAAGAATATTGCTACACTGAAACTGTTTTGTGAAGAGGAGTGGTCCAAAATTACTCCAGATCGTTGTGCAGGTCTGATCTGCAACTACAGGAAACGTTTGTGATAAATTAGAATTTTTCCAGTATAATTACCATAAACCTTTTCAAGTTTCTTCTTAAATATCAAAATTGAAGTAAGGCGCTGCGCGACTCTGATCAGAGGAGACGATAGACACAACCACACCGAGATATGGCAGATTATCATCTGATCAGTTCGTGGTCTGTCAGGTCCGTTTATTATTTCAACATCCAATAGAAATGTTCGTTATATATAAAAACTTCCTGCAATGTTCACTCCCAACATAGGAATGTGATACAACAACCAATCAGAGCAGATACATTTCTACATCATGTAACAAAGATTTTGCGGGCATTTCTAAATTAACACAGGATATCTATTTCCATCACCCCGCTGACTAGCTTCGAGAGGAAACGAAATTGAACAGACACCGTACTGGAACAAGGAGGGGGGGATTTCACACTAATGCAAAATTAAAAAACTACCTATCATATTAAAATACCTTTCAATCATCTCATTGATCACATATACAATCGTGATCACTAAAATGGATAAAACAAACTAGACAAATAAACTAATTATACCTGGGGCCATAGTATCCTCGCCTAATACCTTTACGATATACGAAAGGGATTCCCCAAGGAGGCCCTTTATGAGCATAAAATATACTTATCTATCTAGATTCACTCTACCACCGAACCACACTTGGAGTTTGGGCCAAAATACCTAATCTAGACATTGAATAACTATTTATTCCCATTTCCCAAAATGTACTTCACCGAACAAGAAAAATATAATAACTTGAATGTAAAAGTTCATTTATCTAATAATCAACCTGAGTCAGATCTATATCTATGTGTTTTCTTATGATCATCTTCACTCCACAATACGCATACACACCTGCATTCACACACACACTCAAGAAATACATTCTCATTTTCCCAAATCCAATCCTTTCTCACACTTACCTAGGGAATTAAATAAAAAAAACAATATCATCTCATAATCTAATACCGTAGTCCAAAGTGCAAGATCAAGGTTTGGTCTTTTTCAACATCCCAGCTTGAGACGCACAATCATTGAATGTCATCAGTGCTCCCACCATAGGGACTCCTGAACAAGCTGTCTCTTTGCGCTGGTTGCTTATTACCTGTGACCTTTGACCTTGACACAAAATGTCCATGATTCGTTCCATATGCAGCCATTGTGACTGTCAGGTTTCTTGATGATGTGATACGGTTTTAGCAACAATAAAGAAAAGAAAAAATAAAAGAAAACATGGTATACCCCGCTAATCATATACATCCATTCATTCATTGTCATTGTCACAGTGCATGAAAACAAAAAAATGTTAACTTACACAAGAAGAGACACAGATAATAAATTGTAAAACTTCCCCGCAAAGAAAATTATACTACTTCTGACTCATTGTTAGAGAAAAATATATATACGCAACTTTGGCTCAAAAGGGAAATAACCGAAGTGCATACTCCACCCATTCTAAATATCAAAAAATAATTAATTACTATCCTATTCAGTCTTGTTCGGTGTTTTGAAACAAACCTGGTGTTTATAAAACACACCAATCTTAAATAAAATCAAAAAAATAAAAACAGCATTAATTTTACCAAATTAAAACTTTCCATTTACAACTATATATGTCATGAAACGTATTTATGCAAATGCATTAAATTATATGTTCCTAAATACATTAATTAACTCTAATTTTAATTGGATGTGATCTCCAGTAATCCTAAATGTGTCAGGGAATTTGAACAATATTGATTGTAACCGAACAACAAAAATAATAAAATATAAAATAATAAAAGACACAAAATAATTATCACTTAGACGACAACACAAAGATAATCCATCACCATATAAAAATACATTATCTTCTTCTTTCTTTGTCTTCTGTCTTATTGGTTGAAAATAACTGTTTTGTAAAACTGACATGTCTTAAGTTTTATTTCCAAATCAACGATCTTCTTTAATCGCATGATTTATTGATGAAGTGTTGATAAATTAGAATGTTTTATTGCCTAGTGTCTGATAATTCCTTATTATCCGGTTGATGTAACATTGCAATGTGAAATGATAATGTGTTTGAGTAAATTTTCTTCAATTTCAGCAGCTTTATCAATATTGGTATTCAATAATCTTCCATCTAGCTTGAGCAAAGTTGGCATGCATGGGTAATTTTCACCTAAAGTAAAAAACTTGGAGAAAAATGTATTATTAACCTGTCAAAAACTTTAAAATTGATTTGGTTAAAATACTTTTAAAACGGAGAAAAAAAAAGCAACACATTTTTGGACACAAAGAAAAGGAGTGGTCATGAGAGAGAAAAAATGGAGGAGAGGAGGGGTCATGAGAGAGACGAAATGGAGGGGGCTAGGAAAAGAATGTGAACTTCAATTCAAATAAAAATAAAAAAAAACATAACAAAAATATCATGAACTGGGAAAGAAAGTATAGAAGGGCATGTTTAAAACTTGACGCGTTAACTAGCACCAGGTTCTCAGAGGAAACTCAGAGAAAAAGATTCTTAATAAACATCTAAAACTACAATCATTATTAAGGATATTGGTTAAAGACTGTCACGGTTTGCAGCGGGGGGTCTGGAGCCCAGGTGCAGAGGCGGCAGAACAATCTCAGGATCGCGGTACAAAAGGGTTTTCCAAATATCGTTGTCGTGGTCAGAAGGGTGGTCAGGGACAGGCGGCAAAACAGGGAAGGTCGAAGGATAAGCCAAGAACTGGTACACAGGTAGAACATGAATAAGCTTCTCAATTAGTAACCACTGGGAGTGATACAACGCTGAAGCGAGGACTGTGTGTGACAGGAGGACTTATATACGTGGTAGGGTTTTGCCTAGTCCCTCCTAGAGATATCTGTTCACCAATTAGCTCATCCTGATGGGAGAGCCAATCAGAGCCCGAGTGTGTTTTGGTGCTGTTCCCCATCAGGTCCACCCAGGTTTGAGGTTCCTCCCCTTGGGCCTGTTCCACCAATCCGGGCCTCTGTATCTGCCCCTGTGATGTCAGACGCCGGGAGCCGCCATGCCCCACGTGGAGACAGCGGGACCACGGTGCTGACTCCGTCAGTGCGGGCATGGAGAGGGCCGCTATGGACCGGGCAGGGCCCTGGAGTGTCCCCAGCCCCCGAGCTACCCGCCGGGGACGCCGGCGAGATGGACCGCCAGCGCCAGCCCCCGCGAGGGGCGAGCCCCCCGGCTGTTGCCGCATCGCCGGGCGGCGTGACAGCCGACGAAACGGAGCACCAGAGCCAGCCCCTGCGAGAGGTGAGCCCCCTGGTTGGTGCCGCATCGCTGGGCGGTGTGACAGAACCCCCCCTCGAAGGAGCGGCCTCAGGACGCGAAAAGGACCCGGTCTATCCGGATGAGCACAGTGAAAGGCCCGAAGGCACGAGGGGGCGTGTACATATGAGGCGGGCTCCCAAGATCGTTCCTCAGGACCATACCCTTTCCATTGGACAAGGTACTGAAGAGCCCCACGAAGGAGCCTGGAATCGAGGATGTGGTCAACCTCGTACTCGAGGTCCTCACCAACGAGCACGGGCGGGCCAGGGGGTATATCCCTGCCAGTCAGTGATTCAGGGGGAACAGATTTGAGGAGGGAGACATGGAAAACAGGGTGAATACGATACGTGGGAGGGAGTGTAAGGTGGAAAGCGACAGGGTTAACCTGATGGGAGATAGGAAAAGGCCCAATAAAGCAGGGTCCTAGTTTTTTTGAGGGACAGTGCAGGCGAAGGTTTTTGGTAGACAGCATGACCTTGTCACCTACTTGAAAGACCAGGGGAACAGAACGGTGACGATCAGCCATCGATTTGTATCTCTGCTGGGCAGTACAGAGGGTAGATTGTGCTAACTGACAGGCTTCCTGAAGTAGGGCAAGGCGTGAGTTGATGTCAGGAACCGAAGAATGGGGGGCCAGACCTGGAATCATGGTAGGGTGAAATCCCACATTAAGAAAAAAAGGGGTAGAACCAGTGGACTCATGATCGTGAGAATTGTAGGCAAATTCAGCGAGGGGTAACAACTCGGCCCAGTCATCTTGTCTATAAGTGAAAAAACAACGCAAATACTGTTCAAGAGTCTGATTAACCCGTTCAGTTTGACCATTAGACTGGGGATGGAAAGCAGTGGAAAGCGAGACCTGGATTCGGAGAAGAGAGCAAAAAGCTTTCCAAAACCGGGAGGTAAACTGGGTTCCCCTGTCGGAGACAATGGAATCGGGGATGCCATGGATCTTGAACACGTTATTGAGAAATAGGGAAGCTGTTTCAGCAGCTGTGGGTAACTTCGGATAGGGAATAAAGTGTGCCATTTTAGTCAAGCGGTCGACTACCACCATTATGACAGTGTTTTTATGAGAAGGAGGTAAGTCTACAATGAAGTCTGTGGAGATCTGCGACCAGGGACGGGTTGGGATTGGCAATGGATGTAATAACCCTGCCACTTTGGTAGTGGCGTGCTTGGATCGTAGGCACGTAGGGCAACCAGCAACATACTTATTGACATCGGAGAACATGGAGGGCCACCAGAAGTGTCGTTTGAGTAAGTCCGTGGTTTTCCTGCGTCCTGGATGTCCAGCCACCAACGAATCGTGACACATTTGCAGAACTTCCTTTCTGGCCCCCTCAGGGACGTAAATACAGCGATCATGGATGTAGAAACCCTCTGAAGAAACCGGCAAGGAAGTGCTTGCAGTCAGCTGCCTAATTTTATCATGAAGGCATGACGTTTTGCCCAAGAAGCATTGTGTTGGTAACACTGTAGGGGAAGGGGTGGGTGGTAGAAGTGGGAATTCTTGCACTCTCGAGAGCGCATCTGCTTTACCATTCTTTGAACCCGGCCGGTATGTGACGTGAAAGTTGAATCTAGCAAAGAAAAGAGCCCAGCGAGCTTGTCGGGGTTTTAGACATTTGGCTGATTTCAAATACTCCAAATTTTTGTGGTCGGTATACACAGTAATGGGGTTGAGCGTGCCCTCTAGTAGGTGGCCCACTCTTCAAAGGCTCGCTTGATGGCTAGGAGCTCCCGATCTCCTATATCGTAATTGCGTTCTGCGGGGCAAAGCCTTTTGGAATAGTAAGCTACTGGGTGTAGTTGTCCCAAGGGGGATCTCTGGGAGAGGATGGCCCCGACGGCTGACTCTGAAGCATCTACCTCGAGGATGAAGGGTAATTGTGGGTTAGGGAGGTTTAGGACAGGAGCGGAAATGAAGAGATTACGAAGTTTGTTGAATGCCCTTTGGGTCTCTTCAGTCCACCGAAACTTCGTACTAGGGCTAGTGAGTGCAGTCAACGGTTGCGTAACCTTGGAAAAGTCTTGAATAAAACGCCTATAAAAATTTGCGAAACCGATGAATCTCTGTACCTCTTTAGGATTG
The DNA here is from genome assembly GCA_009667805.1 of Leptobrachium leishanense. Lineage (NCBI taxonomy): Eukaryota > Metazoa > Chordata > Amphibia > Anura > Megophryidae > Leptobrachium > Leptobrachium leishanense. The sequence continues at coordinate 101,146,365 of CM019071.1, forward strand.
TTGGGTACTGGCCAAGCGGTAATGGCCTCCACTTTGCGGGGGTCCATCTCTATGCTTCCAGGGGAGATGATGAAACCCAGGAATTCCACTTTAGTTGTCTCGAAGATGCATTTCTCTAACTTAGCATATAGGTCATTTTCCCGGAGCCGTTGAAGTACAGTGGTAACGTGTCGTCTGTGTTCCTGGAGGGAAGAGGAGAATATTAAGATGTCGTCAAGATAAATCACGATGAATTGATCCAGAAGGTCCCGAAAAATGTCATTAACGAAATGTTGGAAAGTAGCGGGGGCATTACAGAGCCCGTACGGCATTACAGTATATTCAAAATGACCGTACCGAGTTCGGAAGGCGGTCTTCCACTCATCTCCTTCCCGGACACGTACAAGGTTATATGCTCCTCGCAAGTCCAATTTGGAATAGATACATGCTTTTTGGAGAGGTTCGAGGAGTTCAGGGATGAGTGGAAGAGGGTATCTATTTTTGATCGTAACTCTATTTAATTCGCGGTAGTCCACACATGGTCTTAGGCCACCATCCTTCTTGTCAACAAAAAATATTCCTGCACCAGCAGGGGAGGTAGATGGTTGAATAAAAGTTTTTTGTAAGTTTTCCCGGATATATTCTTTGAGAACTTTCAACTCAGGTTCAGACTGGGGAAAAATACGCCCATAAGGGATGGGAGCCCCAGGTAAGAGGTCGATGGGGCAATCATAATGTCTTCTTGGTGGTAGGGATTCGGCTTTCTTTTTGTCAAATACATCTAAGAAATCATGGTATTGTTTAGGTAATGAAGTGGTTGAAACTGGGGTTTCATCTTTTTTCATGATACCCATGGTCGGTATGTGATTACAATTACTTTGGCAGTATGAGGAAGAGAAAGACACCACACCAGTCGACCATTGGATAACAGGGTCGTGGAGACGTAACCAGGGTATACCAAGGATGACTGGGAAGATGGGTGAATCAACCACATCAAAATTTATTTTTTCGGAATGTCCCACACCTATGGTCATTTGGATAAGTATACTCTCTTTTGTTATGGGACCGGAACGTAATGAGGAACCATCCACCAGTCTGATTTTGACAGGATAATCTTTATTGATTAAAGGTAACTTGATACGTTTTACTAGGGCTGAATACACGAAACATCCACTAGCCCCTGAATCCACCATCGCTTGGGTCGGGTAGGTCTTCTGTTGCCACTGTAGGGAAACAGGTAGAAGCAGGTGAAGCGTGTGGGTGAAGCGAGAGGGACTAGAGAGTATGGAAATGAATCCAGTCTTACCTCCTACAACCGAAGGTTTCACAGGGCAGAAATGAGCCTGGTGATTGGCTGCCCCACAGTAGAGACACAATTGGAGGCGTCTGCGTCTTTCTCATTCGGCTGGAGACAGGCGTCGATCCACCAGCCCTATCTGCATGGGTTTTTCTCTCCTCCTAGGGATAGAAGCTGGGACCAGAGCATTAGAGGGGGAGGAGGTATGGGAAAGCTCTGGAATTTGTCGAGGGACGAGGGGTAGTCTTTCATCTCTGCGTTCCCTCCATCTCCGGTCAAACTGTATACAGAAGTCGGTCAAGGTATCAAGAGACCGGGGTAACCCAACTCGTGCAAGTTCATCTTTTAGGTGGTCCGCTAAGCCACGACGAAATTGGTCAAGGAGGGCGGCTTCATTCCAAGCCGTTTCATGGGCGTAATGACGAAACTGGGTGACGTATTCCTCCACAGGGCGACGGCCCTGTCTGAGTGCTCTGAGAACATTCTGGGCGGATTCTCTCTTGTGAGGGTCTTGGTACATTGACTCCAAGGCAGCTGCGAAGGAGGGCCAGGTCTCCAGAACAGGGTCCTGTTCTCTGAGGAGGGCGTGTGCCCATTTCTTGGGTTCACCACTGAGTAGTGACATCACCATGCGTACTTTTATAAAGTCACTGTTATACGTGCGTGGTTTAAGGGAAAAGAGGATGCAGCAATCAAGCATAAATGCGTCAAACTGGGTACGATCTCCGTTGAAAGACTCTGGCAATTTGGCTTGGGGTTCTGGTGTAGCATTCTCCGGGATAGGCTGTACTGAAGTAGGTGCCGAAGGAGGGGTGTACGGAGGTGGCAACGTTGCGGCTTGTATTTGAATCTGGAGTTGGCGGTGTTCAGTCTGTAGGTCCTGGACTGACCGGGCCAAATTTGAAACCTGGTGTGATAGAGCCGTGAGGGCATCCATGACCTCTGCGGGTTCCATGGAGGCTTCAGCGTATGTCACGGTTTGCAGCGGGGGGTCTGGAGCCCAGGTGCAGAGGCGGGAGAACAATCTCAGGATCGCGGTATAAAAGGGTTTTCCAAATATCGTTGTCGTGGTCAGAAGGGTGGTCAGGGACAGGCGGCGAAACAGGGAAGGTCGAAGGATAAGCCAATAACTGGTACACAGGTAGAACATGAATAAGCTTCTCAATTAGTAACCACTGGGAGTGATACAATGCTGAAGCGAGGACTGAGTGTGACAGGAGGACTTATATACGTGGTAGGATTTTTCCTAGAGATATCTGTTCACCAATTAGCTCATCCTGATGGGAGAGCCAATCAGAGCCCGAGTGTGTTTTGGTGCTGTTCCCCATCAGGTCCACCCAGGTTTGAGGTTCCTCACCTTGGGCCTGTTCCACCAATCCGGGCCTCTGTATCCGCCCCTGTGACGTCAGACGCCGGGAGCCGCCATGCCCCACGTGGAGACAGCGGGACCACGGCGCTGACTCTGTTAGTGCGGGCATGGAGTGGGCCGCTATGGACCGGGCAGGGCCCTGGAGTGTCCCCAGCCCCCGAGCTACCCGCCGGGGACGCCGGCGAGATGGACCGCCAGCGCCAGCCCCTGCGAGGGGCGAGCCCCCGGCTGTTGCCGCATCGCCGGGCGGCGTGACAGCCGGCGAAATGGACCGCCAGAGCCAGCCCCTGCGAGAGGTGAGCCCCCTGGTCGGTGCCGCATCGCTGGGCGGCGTGACAAAGACAAACATTCAAACATGAGGCGTTTGTGCAGCTATTTTAGAACCTGTTTTATTCCCTTTAAGAATATTCATTGGGGGCACAGTCATACGTTGTTGCACTTCACATCAAAAGACAAAAACATCAGACAGCAAAAAATAAAACTAGACATATGGCTACCACTGCAGAAAAAAAGAAAACAAACAAACAATACTCAAGATACCAAACTACAACCTTCCATCTCCCTTAGTCAACTAAAATAAAACAAAAAAAACAAAAAAGAAAAACAAAACACCTTCTCTCATTTGAAATCTGCCTAATTTCCTTTGTACAGCGCTACAAAACCTGTAGGCGCTTTCCATTAAACTTTCACTCAAATCCTTCAGCTTTATATCACTTCATCCTCTTAGATTCCAAACAATTTAAACATGACCTCTTTGTTTACTGTCTTATAATGAACCTACATATATATTCCATTATACAAATTACAAAACCTGTAAATGACCTCAGTCGGCCATTTTGGCAAAACATATAACCTATATTAAGGTGTGGTCAATCCATTTGTGCTGGACTCAAACAAAGACCAGAGGAAAATAACCAACCACGTCTCTTTTGGGAAAATGTATAACTTATATTAAGGCAGATGGCCGACGCCCATCACCTTGATACACAAAATAGTGTTTATATCATACATCAAATTCTATCATCCATTTACAGTAAATCCAGCTCCCATAATTACTTTCTTTTGTTCCACATCTGTACGCACGCCGAAAGCACTCAAACCGAACCGAAAGCACTCAAAAACAAACAGAGCGTCCTACAACAACACCGTGGCTCTCACAGGCAGCCTCCCCATGGAAGCAAAGATTCTTTTATCTATATAGGCAATTGTTTAACATGAAATAAATCATATCAGACAATTGAATTATTAAATTCCACTCCTGGCACAAACTGATAAATTAGAATTTTTCCAGTATAATTACCATAAACCTTTTCAAGTTTCTTCTTATATATCAAAATTGAAGTAAGGCGCTGCGCGACTCTGATCAGAGGAGACGATAGACACAACCACACCGAGATATGGCAGATTATCATCTGATCAGTTCGTGGTCTGTCAGGTCCGTTTATTATTTCAACATCCAATAGAAATGTTCGTTATATATAAAAACTTCCTGCAATGTTCACTCCAAACATAGGAATGTGATACAACAACCAATCAGAGCAGATACATTTCTACATCATGTAACAAAGATTTTGCGGGCATTTCTAAGTTAACACAGGATATCTATTTCCATCACCCCGCTGACTAGCCTCGAGAGGAAACGAAATTGAACAGACACCGTACTGGAACAAGGAGGGGGGGATTTCACACTAATGCAAAATTAAAAAACTACCTATCATATTAAAATACCTTTCAGTTTGGTTGAAGTTATTGCTGCCAAAGGAGGGTCAACCAGTTATTAAGTCCAAAGGTTCACATACTTTTTCCACCCTGCACTGTGAATGTTTACATGTTCTGTTCAATAAAAACATGAAAACATAGGTTTGTGTTGTATTATTTTAAGAAGACTGTTTTTCAAATTGTTGTAACTGAGATGAAGATCAGAGCACATTTTATGACCAATTCATGCAAAACTCCACGTAATCCCAAAGGGTTCACATACTTTTTCTTGCCACTGTAGACCAATCGAAATGGTAAATAAAATCTAACCATTTAACATACACGATATACACAACACATCAAAAGGTGGTTTCGATATATCGACGGCATCTTCCTACTGTGGACTGGCACAAAAGAAGACCTAAGAGAATGGGTCGATATACTTAACACCAATTCCATTGGGCTGAAACTATAGATCCACGCTGCTTAGAAAAAACGCACAGAACTTGATACAGACCAAATGGTTCCGCAAAAGCACTGCCACCAACGACCTATTGTAATGGAAAAGTTATCATCCAGCACCATTGAAGCGAGGGATATCGTATGGGCCAGTGACGTGCGGTGAGGTCAGTGGCTGGTGAGGCACTGGCTAGTCTCAGAGCCAGATATACACAGGGTTACGCAGTCACAATTTACACATTTGATTATCGTTATATAGGAGAATAGAGTTTCACTATTTATAAAGTAAAGTTTGTGGGTTTTTTTACAGCTAAGAGCATGCGCTTACTATACTGACCAATAGAGGGCACCATTACAACTCTTACTGTAAAAAAGTTTGCATACAGGAGGAAAATCGGCGTGAAACAGCCCAGAGTGAATCTCTAAGTAGCGAAGGAGAAAACACACAAGATGATGAAATGAAATGAAGATCACTCTGTACCCACTGAGAAGTACCCTGGGGAGCGTGAAATGCCCAGGACTCACGTAGGATCATCTGTAGCCAGAGCGTCAAGCAGTGAAGATGTGCGAGTAGAAGAAAGCAAAGGAAAAACCGTAAAGAGAGGGAAAGGCAAAAACAAAGAAGACTGCTCGTTATCTTGAATGGCTGGATTCTTTTGCTCCTTCACACTGTGCAGACACTTGTTGTGATACAGCTGCATACCTGACACTGTCTCTTATTTTGCACTGCTGCGTATCATTTCCTGCCGGGGAATAGCCGCATATCTGGCAGCAAGGATTGAAACTAAAGCCTAGTATCACAGACCTATCCCTCATATGCTTTTTATTGCATATTTGTAAAAAAAAAAATCTGTGTGGCTTACTTCATGGAAAAAGGGTGAGGTGTGGATCGTGACATTTGGTCGTTCAGCTAGATGTCATTGTGAATGTGTTTGTTCTGTAAAGGACTTTCAGACCGTAATGAGAGTGAGTGAAACTTTGTGGTTTCCAAACTTCACCCCACATTAATGGCTATTGCATAATATGAATTGATTTTGTGTAGTGAATAAGTGTCTGCTTTAAAGCGATACAGCGGTTGGTGTTATTTGGTACATAATGCTATGTTGCCTAATACTTCACTGCTTTATCAAGAAGCTTTCTTTAAAATGTCGAAAATGTTTTTTATGATAGCCTTATCTTTTTCATGGTTGGGTTCAGTATTTCTGGTTGTAACATACAAGTTATAGGAAACGTCGACTATCATTCACAACTTTTATTTCTAGCCCACTTACCCATTTATTTTTATAATACAGTATAATGTATGTTCTTTGTAAAAGGGAAACATAAGGATGGTATTATTATGCCCTCTATTTATTAGATTGTTCATTGATTATGGTCATTTTTAATTATGATGTCTATTTTAAAATCACGGATGAGTGACGATAAAACTCATTCGAGGCTTTTTTATTATTATTATTGGCTTGGATGGAAAATGTAGTATTATGTACACATCCCATTGATGATCCTTCCGCCCCTGCTGCCTCCAAACTTCTTTCACTCACGTCCTCCCTTGGACTCACACAATCCTCCCTCCTCCCTACCCACCGCGATGGTCACGCTATTGACCTTGTCTTTTCCAACCTCTGCTCCATTTCTGAGTTCAATTGTCGCCCTTTCCCCATCTCTGACCACCACCTTCTCTCTTTCACCCTATCTGGACTTCCTAAACATCCTGCTCCCCCACCCCGCACACACACTCGCAGAAATCTACATGCTGTGGACCCCCATCAATTCTCCAACCTACTTCACCATCTCCCTCATACCTCATCCTTCACCTGCCCTGATGCTGCCACTAATCACTACAACACTATGCTTATCTCTGCTCTAGACACTCTTGCTCCTCTTCGACTCTGTAAGGCCCCACGCCGCCAGCTTCAGCCCTGGCACACCCTCCAGACACGCTACCTGCAAAGATGCTCCCGCACTGCAGAGCGTGCCTGGAGGAAATCCAGCTATGAAGTTGATTTTGTTCACTTCAAGTTTATTCTCCGGTCATACACCTCTGCCCTCCACTTGGCCAAACAATCCTTCTTCTCATCTCTTATATCTACGCTGTCCTCCAACCCTAAACGGCTCTGGTCCACCTTCAACACCCTTCTCTACCCACCTGCACCTCCCCACTCAGCTGCCTTCAGCGCTCAAGGCAGACCTGGCAGACTACTTCCTCAGTAAAACTCTAACTATCAGAAGCAACATCCCAACACAAGATAGTTATCTGCCACCTCCACTCCCACAGGTCCCCTCTGCCACCCTCTGCCGCTTCCTCCCAGCCACTGAGGAGGAAGTCAATTCCTTATTGTCCTCCTCACATCTCACCACGTGCCCGCTCGACCCCATTCCCTCACATCTAATTCCTCCCCTCTCCTCCTCCCTCACCCCTGCTCTCACACACATCTTCAACCTAGCTCTCTCCACTGGCTCCTTTCCATCCGCCTTCAAACACGCGCTAGTTACCCCTTTACTAAAGAAACCATCCCTCGATGCCAACTCTCCATCCAACTACCACCCTGTATCCCTGCTTCCCTTCACATCAAAGCTCTTAGAAAAACTAGTCTTCAACCGCCTCTCCCTCTTCCTGTCCTCCAATTCCCTACTTGACCCCCTGCAATCTGGCTTCTGTCCCCTACACTCAACTGAAACTGCCCTCACCAAAGTCACCAACGACCTCCTAACTGCTAAAAAACACGGCCACTATTCTATTCTCATCCTGCTCAACCTCTCGGCTGCTTTTGACACTGTTGACCACCCCCTCCTTCTACAGACCCTCAACTCTCTGGGTCTCAGTGACACTGCACTCGCTTGGGTCGACTCCTATTTATCCAACAGGTCCTTCTGTGTGTCCTTTGCTGGTAACTCCTCCTCCTCATTGCCTCTATCTCTTGGTGTACCTCAAGGCTCTGTCCTTGGTCCTCTGCTCTTTTCCATATACACCTCCTCCCTGGGCAAAATCATTAATAGCTTTGGCTTCAATTACCACCTCTACGCTGATGACACTCAGATCTACCTCTCTACCCCTGATCTCTCTCCCCCTGTCCTTTCAAAAGTCAGTGACTGTTTATCTGGCATCTCCTCCTGGATGGCCTCGCACCACCTAAAGATCAACATGTCAAAGACTGAACTCCTACTTATTCCTCCCTCCAATGCCTCCCCACCTCCTGACTTCTCTATCACGGTGGAGGGTATCACCATCTCCCCATCAAACCAAGTTCGCTGTCTTGGAGTTACACTTGACTCTGCTCTTTCCTTCATCCCCAACATCAAGTCTCTTTCCTCCTCCTGCCGATACCAACTGTGTAATATTTCCAGAATTCAGCCATTTCTTACCGCTGTCACCACAAAAAAACTCATACACGCCCTAGTAATCTCCCGACTCGACTATTGCAATAATCTCTTATCTGGCCTCCCTCTGTCCCGCCTCTCCCCCCTACAATCCATCCTGAATGCCTCCGCCAGGCTAATTCACCTCACCCGCCGCTCTGTATCTGCCGCTCCCCTCTGCGAGTCCCTTCACTGGCTCCCCATCCACTGCAGAATTAAGTTCAAAATCCTTATCCTTACCTACAAAACCCTCACTAACTCAGCTCCCCACTACCTGTCCTCACTAATCACCAAATACACCCGAGCCCGCTCCCTAAGGTCAAACAGTGACCTGCAACTAGCTTCTCCCCGCATCACCTCTTCCCATGATAGACTGCAGGATTTCTCACGCGCAGCCCCCACTCTCTGGAACGCTCTCCCTCGTACTGTCAGACTTTCCCCTAACTTCTCTTCCTTCAAACGCTCCCTTAAAATGTTCCTATTTAGGGAAGCCTACCACCCAACTCACTGACGCAACCATCAATCACTCTCACCTTACAGTCCTCTCCTCCTGTTTCCAACCCCAACCCTCCCAGATTGTGAGTTCCTACGGGAATAGGGCCCTCATCTCCTCCTGTACTGTTTGTCAAATGTTGTTCAATGTATTGTAACCCTGTCTATACTGTGCTTATTGTACAGCGCTGCGGAATATGCTGGCGCTTTATAAATAAAGAATAATAATAATAATAATAATATCAAACACACACACACATTCACACACCATCTATATGGATTCAAGCCACGAGCTTTGGCCAAACCAAAACACAGTGTGATACTTACCAGCTAAAACCGCAAATACACACATTTTTTTTTTTTTTTTTTAAATAATTTTTATTGGATTTTCAGTAATACAACAATAAGGCACTCATGAAAGCACATAGAGCGGTGCATAATCTCAGGAAATCAGGAACAAGAGTAGACTTATAAAGGAAAACTGTACCTGTTTTCTTTCCCTGAGGCATAACGGTACCTTGAGAGAGCCTGCGAATTATACATAGTAACAACTTTATTAACAACAGAAATAATACCAAAAAGAAGAGAAAAAACAAAATAACAATAATAAAAAAAAAAAAAAAAAACAGCTTTAAATCAAGGTCTCAGTGTCCCACATTACTATACTCGATTACGTCATAGACTGCGACGTAACCCAAGGATCCCAAATCTTTGTGCATTGTTGGAGCGTGTCATGTAATTGTGCTGTTAGGCGTTCCATTTTATATAAAAACCACACTTTCGCAACTATCTCCGGTAGTGAGGGAAGGTCTCGTTTCCAGGATCGGGCTATACAAATGCGGGTTGAAGTACAAATACGGTGTGTCAGTCGAAGAGAGGGGCGCGATAGCCCATGTCGTCTAGACGGACTATTGAGAAGAGCCAGAGCGGGATCAGGAGAGACTGCCAGACCCAAGGCACGGGAGATCAAAAACTGAAGACCACAGGACAGTTACCAGCCAACACTCCCACCACATGTGATAAAACGAACCTCGTTGACCACAGCCTCTAGAACACAAGCCAGTGAGTGTGGGATATATTTTCTGTAGTCGGGCCGGGTCTAGGTACCACCTGGAGAGTACCTTGTAACAATTCTCTTTGATCAAGATACATGTCGTTATCCCCATCGAGGACTCCGTTATCGCCTCCCATTCCTCCCGGGAAAATTGGCGACCCAGGTCTAGTTCCCATTGATGTTGGTACGAGCACTGGCGCTCGAGAGACGGGCGGAGGAGAAGACTATACAATTGGGATATTGCTCCCGAAGTGCTTGAACCTCTCGTTACTAGGCTTTCAAATGAGGTCACTACAGGGGTGCCCATATTCAAGCGGCTACTTACAAAATGTCGAATCTGAGAGTATCGGTGAAACTCCCTTAATGGGATGTCATGTGACTCTCTAAAATATTCCCACCGGGGGAATTTCCCCTGCAGCAGCACCGCTCCCAGTGTCGTAAAGCCCTTCCTGTGCCACCAGTCAAATGCTCGTCCCTCCTCCCCATTCCACGGGGGAAAGAGCGGGTTATCTTTTAAGGGAAGCAGCCCAGATGTAGTGGTGGTTAAAGACATGCGAAATTTAACCTTAGCCCATATAGACAATGTGTGAGCAGTGGTGGGTAATATGTGAGCCCGTTCAATCACAGAGAGATGCCTCCAGGGTAAGTGTGAGAGACATGAGGGGGCAATGCAGTCATTCTCTATGTCAACCCAACAGACCTTGCCCCTTCCCGAGGACCATTGTAGAAGTTGTGTCAGTTGCGCCGACTTATAATAAAGGGTCAGGTCCGGGACCGCAAGGCCCCCTTGTATTCTAGGGCGGCGTAATATCAGTCTGGAAACTCTCGACTTCTTTCCTTGCCATACATAACGGTAAAAGGCTGACTGGAGGTCGTGTAAAATCGTCAATGGCAAGGGGATCGGTAAGGTGCGAAAAAGGTACAGAAGTTTCGGAAGTGCCGTCATTTTTAGCGCATAAATTCGGCCCATCCAGGAGATGGAGTAAGAGGACCACTGCCTTAGTAGGGATTTAATGTGTTTAATCATGTCTGGATAGTTATAGGTATAGAGCTGAGATATGTGTGCAGTTAGATAGACCCCCAGGTATTGGAGTCTGTGTGGGCACCAGCGGAAGGTGAATGAGTCTCGTAAGTGTGTAACAACCTCCTGGGGTAATGAAATATTTAACGCTTCAGATTTGGCGATATTAATTTTATATCCAGAGAGGGCGCCAAAGGAAGAGAGGCAGCTGTACAGGTTCGGTAGTGAGATAAGGGGCCGGGTTATCGTAAGTAGGACATCGTCAGCGAAAAGGCTCAGTTTGTAAGTCTTGTCTCCCACTGCAATACCCGATATATCTGGGTGACATCGTATCTGCTCCGCCAGGGGTTCAAGGCAAAGGGCAAACAGAAGCGGGGAAAGGGGGCACCCCTGACGAGTGCCGTTTAAAATGTCAAATGGTCTTGATCTCCCTCCCATAGTCGTGACAGATGCCGTTGGTGTCGTATATAGCGCACGAATACCCCCAATCATCTCGTCTCCCACCCCAAATCTCCTCAAGACCTCCCACAAATATGTCCAGTCCACTCGGTCAAAGGCCTTCTCGGCGTCTAGGGAAAGCAGTAATGACGGTTGTTTGGTGGCATGCGCTATGGAGAGTAAATTCACCGTACGGCGAATATTATCTGGGGCTCCGCGAGATCGGATAAAACCAACCTGATCAGGGTGTACCAGGGATGGGAGATAGCGGCTCATTCGCGTCGCCAGGACCTTTGCGTAGATTTTCATATCTACATTCAAAAGCGATATTGGGCGGTAGCTAGCGCAAGTTGAGGGATCTTTCCCTTCTTTGGGGATCACCACTATGGTGGCGGCCAACAGCTCCTTAGGTGGATTTCTGCCTTCCATGAAGCCATTATACATATTTGCTAGGAGGGGGGCTAATTGAGTTCGGAATTTCTTATAATATAAGGGGCTAAATCCGTCCGGGCCTGGGGCTTTAGATGTCCGGAGTTCTTTCATAAATGGGAGGATCTCCTCTGCTGTAATTGGGGTCCCCAGAGCTGCCGCCTGCGTGTGAGTCAACGAACGTAATGGTAATTGGTCCAAAAATGATCTAATCTTTTGTTGTTTCTGGCTGTCAGGCGGGGCTGTTGTGCCATCATACAATTTAGCATAATAACGCGCAAATTCTTCGGCTATTTCTAACGGGGCTACTGCCGGAGAGGACCCTGACCTCTGGATTTTGGCTATGGAGTTGCGCTTACGCAGAGCGCGCAGTTTGCGAGCTAGCATCGCATCTGGTTTGTTACCCTTCTCAAAAAATAGCTGTCCAACTCTACGAAGGTCACCCAGAGCCCTCTCCGTCTGCAGAGAATTCAATTCCCCTCTGGTAGTCACTATTCTGTTCCATATCACCGGGTCGGGTTGGGCTTTGTGCGTCTTCTCTAAATTTGCAAGGGTAGTAGTCAGTTCTGTCATTTGGGCGCGTAATTGTTTATAGTGTGTCGCTTGGAGGCCTATGAGCCGACCTCTTAGGACTGCCTTATGAGTTGTCCACAGCAGGTCTGGGAGGTAATGAGCGGGGTCATTATCCAGGACAAAGTTTGCCAAGGCTGAGTCCATTTCAGCTATGATTTCAGGTTTCAGTAGCAGGGCGTCAGGAAGACGCCAGGGAGGGCGGGGAGATCCCCTAGCCCCATCTGCCAAGACCACGCTTAGTGGGGCATGGTCCGACCAGGTGATCTCATGTATCTTGGCAGATAACACCTCCCTCGCCGCCCGTTGGGGAACAAAGACAAAGTCAATTCTCGTATATGTGACGTTCGGGTGGGAGTAAAACGTGTAGTCTCTTGTCGTGGGATGTAGGAGGCGCCATGCGTCTACTAATTGTGTTTGCTGCAAAAAATCTTTAAGGAGTGGGCGGTTAGGATGAGAGTCAGACTGAGTGGGGGTAGTAGATCTATCTAAGGCCAGGTCAAGGATGGAATTAAAGTCGCCTCCGATAATCACTTCCCCCCCCTGGAAAGGGTTCTAGCAAAGTCGAGAGCCGGACATAAAAGGCAGGGTCCCTGGTGTTAGGGGCGTAGACGTTAAGGAGAGAAATTGGTCTGTTGTCAATAGTGCCCTGAAGAAAAAGAAACCTCCCCTCCTTATCCGACACTTTTCTGCGAAGTACAAAATTAACCCGGGAGTGAAAAAAAATAGAGGTTCCCCGGTGTTTCGTATGGGCACAGGCATGGTAATGCAACGGGAATCTCTTATCAAAAAATCTGGGGGATTTACCCTGCGCGAAGTGCGTTTCCTGGAGGAGGAGAATGTCCGCACCCACAGACACATAGGATCTCATCGCCTTACGTCGTTTCATTGGAATATTAAATCCTTTTACGTTATGTGAAATTACATGTAACGGCATTTTGGAAAATGTTTGGGGGAGGCCTCAGTGGGCGATTATACTCTGACACATTCAGGCTAGACATATTGATGAAAGCATGAGATATCGACAATGGCATTAAGAATCCTAGAGCAGACATGCGGTATAAGAGATCACATTCCATAACAAATGACCACAGTTTACCTGACCCTTTGAGACCTTGATCAAAAAAAGGAAAAAAGGAAAAAATGAAAAAGTAAAACCAGGGAATACTAAATCCGCCTGCCAAAAGAGAGTAAAAAAAAAGGTAAAAAAAGGAAAAATAAAAAGCAAAAAGGAAAGCACAAAAGACATAAGGACTCGGATTGAAAAAAAGTACAATCCGACTAGGATCCCAACCAGTAGGGGAACAGTCTCGGCTTCCAACCTTCCCCCGAAGATGTCCCCTTCGGGGGAGAGACCGAGAAGGGCGCCCAGAGCCCTGGGCGGAGGGGTGGTCTTCGACATCCACCAAGTGGTGTGAACCAGATCTCGTTCGGATCCCATCAGAGGACCATCATCCCAAGAAGGCTGTGGTGGTGTGTGAAAGAGAAAGAAACTTAGACAAGTTCCGAGTCCGAGAATATTACAGAATCAGCAGAGACCCTGCAGCCTCGTGTATGCCTCCGGCGGCAAAATGTAAAGACGGCATTCATGGTGGAGGGGGTGGCGAGGGACGAGGCCGTCTTTCTTTTGGCGAGGCCTGCGACCATTCGGTCTCCATTCGTTGCGATGAAAAGGGTCCCCCTCGTGGTGGAGAGGATCGCACGTCTGCTAGGCCCAGCGCCTGGAGAAACCGGTCAGCCCTCTGCAGATCTTCCAGAATGTGCGTGGAGCCGTGGTGGGATACCACAAGCTTAAACGGGAATCCCCATCGATATCTGATGCTGTTCGCAATCAGGAGGTCCGTAACAGGTTTAAAGGAGCGGCGATTTTGTAGAGTAATTGGAGAGAGATCAATAAACAGTTTCGGCATAACGTTGTCAATGGACGGAGTTTGCGTTCTGGCAGCTGCAACCACCGCATCTTTCACCCCATAATAATGAAATCTAGCAATAATATCTCTAGGTCGCTCTCCCGGTCGTGGCCTGGGTCGCAAGGCTCTATGAACCCTGTCAAACAAGCAATGTTCTGGGGGTGTATCAGGCAAGAGACTGAGCAGGTACCTGTGCATAAAGTCCTGTAAGTCAGTAACGTCTTCTGGAACCCCTCTGAGGCGTATATTGTTCCGACGGGATCTGTTATCTTGATCCTCCTGAGCACGCTGGAGTTGGTGGACTTCTTCAGTGAGAACCTCCAGATGCTGGGCCATTTCGTTATAAGCTTTGGCTGAGTTATCGTTTGCCCTTTCTAGAGCGTCTGTTCGTGCTCCCACCGCATCAATCTCGGCCCTCACTGCCGCTAGCCCCTCCTGTATATCTCGCTTAATGTCCGCTCGGAACGTGGAGAGCAACCCCTCTATATCCCCACGTGTAGCTGGGCCGCTGTCTGGTGAGCGCGGGGTGGCGGCCGCCATCTTAGGGGAGGCAGAGGGTTCCCTGCTTGGCGTGCGGTCTCCAAATAGAGCGGGCAGGCGGCCCGGTGGGAGGATTTTTTTTAACTTTGGAGGCATCTCCTGGTACCTGGTGCTGTCCTGGGTCCAGGGGGTGTAGACTGCTCCAAAAACGATCGGGCTGGATTGCGGTAAGGCTGATGTTAGCTGGGATGAGAGCGGAGCTCCGGGATCACGCGGCCATCTTGGTTAGCCGCCGGACACGCCCCCGCAAATACAGACATTTTAATGTTGTAAGAGCATGCGCTTACAATACGGACTAATAGAGGGCCCTATTACAACTCTTACTGTAAAAAAAATTTGCATACAGGTTTTAATGTTGTAAGAGTATACACTTACAATACTGACTAATAGAGGGCGCTATTACACACATGCTGATTGCTGAGCTCTGCTTGCCCCCCCACGACTGACGAGGACAGTCACATGACTGTTATGCGTCAGTCAATCCATGGGGAGCTCTGTCTCCCACGGGGTGGCGTTTTCTTTTTTAAAAAAAGAAGTGCTTGAGACCAATGGAGCTTTCCCATTGCTCAAGCTTTCAATTACTCTCATTGCCTCTGGAGGCACTGACGAGCAAAGAACCGGTTTGAGCTTCGCAATTAGTGTAGCATTCAGCTGCGCAAATTGCGTAGGCTAGGCTGGCTCAGTGCTGCCCCTGCTGTCTGTGCACTGAATCAAACACACACACAGCAGCCGGCAAACTGAAAGTAGAAAAAAAAAGCAGAGGACAGAGAGAAGAAGCAAGCACAGCGAGGGAGCGTGAAGCAGGTGAGTATGAGAACTTTTTTCAATAAATAACATTTTATTTACAGTTTAAATATACACATCACACATGTCATTACAGCACAACGAGCACATTAATTTACTGGAATGCAGAGCCTCCCCTGCCACACGACTGCACGTCCTTGGTATGGGCAGTACCTACAAGCAAGGAGAAACTATAGTTAACTTGAAGATTTAAAAAAAAGAGGCCTTCAAACTAAAAGATGTTTCCTGCAAAGGGGTACCCAAATAAATGCCTTAAAAAAAGCATATCGGAGGGCGTTACAAGAAGATCACTCTAAACTACTTACTCCTAAGGAGAAAAAACCTGACCGCAAAGTTGTCAGGTCCATAGCCACCTATGATAGAGGATGGCAAGCAGTTTTAAATATCTGTTAAAGATACTGGCCCATATTATGCACAGAACCCAATCTAACTCAGGTCCTGCACAAACACCAATCTTTTACAGCAAGACGGGCAAAAAACGTAGCTCTTTTAGTACACAGCAACCCAAAAAGCCGACACAATGGTTGAAACCGCCTGCAGGAACATACAAATGTATTCACTGTAAAGCATGTTCCTTTATTAATACCCCAAAAAAAATTGTCACTTCACAAAAAAAGAATATTGTCCAAAGGACTTTGCCAATTGTAGCACCAGAGTTATCCATATATTGTCATGCGCCTGTGGTAAACTGTACATTGACAAAACCTACCAGCAATTTCGCCGACAAAGTCTACAACACATTAACAGTGTGAAAAATGGACAAGATACCCCCATTGCAAGACATCTACGAACACACTGCAATTCAGATTCCAGTTGTCTGTCTTTTCAAATGATACAAAAAAATCCAGATGACCCAAAAGCAGGGAGATTTTGACAAAATCTTGAGACAGAAAGAATCCCGGTGGATTTTCATCTTAGAAACAATGTATCCACAGGGTCTTGAATTCAATTATCCACCATTTATCCACAACGGAGACCGTGCCCTTTACAATTTTTTTTTAAAAGTTCATGAATAGACTACATTTATTTGTAGAAGCAAAAGTGATTATTGTAAACAAATTGCATACAATACATATATTTTAAATTTAAATATTCATGATCACTTTATGATCCTCCATATACAGATATTCACCCCTTGACAACACAAACATATACGAGCCTTCCCCACAGCGATATTATCCTTTCTACAGATCACTAGCTAGAAATAGACATACTGACGCCTTTGGTTTCTACTTCCGTAGAGTTAATAAATCATAAATATAAGCTCTAGAACAAACAAGCTAGAAACAAAGTTCTAGGAAAATGAGAGGACCCAAACGGATTGTTCAGATGAAAGTACCTCTAAGACAAAGTACCTCTAAGACAATGGCAAATAGGGATGGGCTGCCGGTTCGATGCGAACATGAGTTTCCATCGAACATTGGCCGTTCGACCGCTCGGCGAACATTTCCGCGTGTTCGCCCACAATGCACCACAATGCACTGTTCCCTGGCCTGAAGCTTGTAAAAAATTTATTTTTTTTTTCTGAGAAAGGATTTTACCAGGACAAATAATATCCTTATATACCAGACTTCTTACTATATTTCTATACTGCAGGTTAGAAATATTTCAAAGGTCTGATCTAGCGATAATCTGACATAAATCTCAGTCTATATCCATTGCAATACACACTTGTATATACAGTTGTGTTCAAAATTATTCAACCCCCAATGCTGTAAAGGGTTTTAGGGAATTTAGTGTACATTTGTAATTGTATTCAGAATGAAATCCTACAAGGACTTTTTAAAGAACCATATGCAACTAAAATGACATCAATTGGTTTTGTAATACAGTAGTAAATGTTTCTTTTGTGAATTCTTCATTGACACAATTATTCAACCCCTTAAAGACTACCACTCTGAAGAACAGAGGTTCATTCAAGTGTTTGAAAACACCTGTGGATGTCACGGAGCAGCAATAAAGCATAAAAAGCACCAATTAGGCAGCTTTAAAATCACTGTGATACTCAGCTCCTTCTAGATATTTACTGGTGTGGTTACAAACATGGTGAAGTCAAGAGAATGGTCCAGGAAGACAAGAGAAGAGGTGATTACTCTTCACAGGAAGGGCAATGGCTATAAGAAGATTGCAAAGATGTTAAACATACCAAGAGAGACCATAGGAAGCATCATTCGCAAATTCAAGGCAAAGGGCACTGTTGAAACGCTACCTGGTCGTGGCAGAAAGAAGATGCTGACTTCGACTGCTGTGCGCTACCTGAAGCGTAGAGTGGAGTGGAGAAAAGTCCACGTGTGACTGCTGAGGAACTGAGAAAAGATTTGTCAGATGTGGGTACTGAAGTTTCAGCTCAGACAATACGGCGCACACTGCGTAATGAAGGCCTCCATGCCAGAACTCCCAGGCGCACCCCTTTGCTGTCTCCAAAGAATAAGAAGAGTCGACTGCAGTATGCCAAAAGTCATGTGGACAAACCACAGAAGTTTTGGGATAGTGTTCTGTGGACTGATGAAACAAAATTAGAACTGTTTGGGCCCATGGATCAACGCTATGTTTGGAGGAGGAAGAACAAGGCCTATGAAGAAAAGAACACCTTGCCTACTGTGAAGCATGGCGGGGGGTCAATCATGCTTTGGGGCTGTTTTGCTTCTGCAGATACAGGGAAGCTTCAGCGTGTGCAAGGTACCATAAATTCTCTTCAGTAACAGGAGATATTGGATGACAATGTGATGCAGTCCGTCACAAACCTGAGGCTTGGGAGACGTTGGACCTTTCAACAGGACAATGATCCCAAGCATACCTCCAAGTCCACTAGAGCATGGTTGCAGATTAAAGGCTGGAACATTTTGGAGTGGCCATCGCAGTCACCTGACTTAAATCCGATTGAGAACCTCTGGTGGGACTTAAAGAAAGCAGTTGCAGTGCACAAGCCTAAGAATGTGACTGAACTGGAGGCTTTTGCCCATGACGAATGGGCGAAGATACCCGTAGATCGCTGTAAGACACTTGTGTCAAGCTATGATTCAAGTTTAAAAGCTGTTATAACTGTAAAAGGATGTTGTACTAAGTACTAAGATTGAATGTCACTTGGGGGTTGAATAAAACTGATAATGATGTGAGCACAGAAAAGACATTTGTGGTTATTTCATTATAAATGTTATGTTATATTTGTCTGACCTACACGTGCCTCTTTGATTTAATTGTAAGCAAGATGACTGAATGATCAAAATCAATGTCAAACTGGCCAAAACACTCAATTTCAGTGGGGGTTGAATAATTTTGAACACAACTGTATATAGAATTATATAGCTCTTTTAAATTAATTCCACTTAAATTTGCTTTCCATACATCAGCTGTCCAATCTGGATTCAAGCGTTTCTGCAATCTTCTTAGTTATCAGTGGATATAATGTATTAATTGAAGAGTGTGTGAGAGTATATAAGATATTATATCTTAGTTTCTTTGTTTCTTTGTGAGAGTGTATTTATGCATCTCCTTCAGCATGCTCTTGGGATAAGTGAGAGATGAGTCAATGCATGAGAGTGAAAAATAAAATTTGAAGTCCCGAGAGGGAGAAGTGAAGTGTGGTCTGAGTTGAAGTGATGTGTAATGTCCAATGCTCACTATACATTGTGTGTAACCAGTTACAGAGGAATTTCACGGCACTTATTACGTACTTCTCTATTTTGCATATTTCTCGTCTTAATCTCTATGAAAACTGTCAACCTTTAATACACCACAAGATGGCAGTGTTGTTTTAATTGTAAATATCACAAATTGATTTTAAATTCCTTATCATAGGTCAATCTCCATTTATCAAGTTAAACAAAGAACTCTCATATTCACTCCAGACAGTGTGTCTCTGTCAATTTAATATTTAAGATCTCCTCTCTCTATCCTCTAAGATTTTTCTGAGTTAGGCTAGGGTCAGACGAACGCATTTTTCACGTTGTCCGTGAAAAAGTGCTTTCGAACAAATGGACGTATTTTTTCACGGAATACGCGATAGCGGTCATATGATGCGCCTTTTCGTCCGTGATTTTGTACGGATCATCAATAAAACCCTTTTTGTGTCTGGACGTTATGTTAGCCGGACATTAGCAGCGTCTGACGTCTCCTAATCACACACACACGCCGCTAGCGGACGCAGCGCACTCTGTACGTCAGTAGTAGCGGTTTGACGTTCTCGAAAAAATGCGTTCGTTGGCCACTTGCGTTGCACGGACGAACATTCGTGCGGCCGTTCGTCGTATGTTCCCCGGCATTGGACGTCATTTGCTGCTGGCACGGCCGTGATTTTGTGCGGCTAAACGCACGTGAAAAATGCGTTCGTCTGACCCTAGCCTTAGTCCTTATCAGTTACCAAACATTCCTTTACATTTAAATCAGCATATTTCTATTTCTTCAACATAGTTATACTCTACAAAATATAGTGGAGTTACTATTATTTTACTGTGCTACTAATATAGAATATATATTGATTATAAACATGTGTACTTGTATAACGTAGATATACTTGCATAGATATAATTTGTGCATATATATGTTTTAACATGAGTGTGTTTCTATACCCGAAAAGAAAATATCTTTAATTCAAGGACTCTTTAAAACAGACCTATAAATTTTGTCTATGACATGTTTTAGCACTTAGTCTATACAATATATCAAATAAAGACACTTTATATCTAGCGATTATATTTTTAAACACATACATAACTCTTATATTCCCCTCTTAATACATTTACCTTCAAATGAACTCGTTTCTAAATAAATCTATGTAAGTTCATTCTAGAAGTAGGTGAGAGTTGAGAAAAAAAAATTGTATCATAAAAATATGGATATACGATTAAACAAGATGGCTACAGGCATCCATTTTGTTTTCCCTTATGAAAATACCCAACACTTCACGTCCAACACAGGTGCGCTGGCTTGATTTGCTTCCTGCTCAACCTCCGCAACCTGCGCAACCTCATAGCAGCAAATGACTGGGTGGTGAGTTTATACATTTAGTATATTTGTATGTTCTATACTGTATCCCTTGATGAAGGCTCATGGGAGCAAAAACGTTGAGTTTTTTAATACATACCGATTAAATATTTTGATTTTATAAGTCCCGGTGTACTCTTACTTTTTCCAGTCGTTTTCATTTCATGAGTAGCACCCAGGCATCAAGTTTTTTCCCACACAAGGACTGAGTGCTACCTATCTCGATTACACGTATGTATATATGGTTTATCCATCGAGGACAGCACCCTCTATTTTCTCAGTGATTCTACGCTAATCCCTTTCAGTGCAACATTTTTGTTTTTAAAAAGAATTTTGAACATCTCACCACTCTGCTGGCCGCTCGTTTTTCTATTTTTGGGCAATATGGAAGATTGTTTGATGCAAGCTGGAGGCTACCAGGAACAAGCTGAGGTCATGCATATTTCAGATGATTTTGCAAGGAGAGTTTTGTGACCCCAGACGCCGGAACAACTCGAACGCCAGCCAGCGCACAAAGAAAAGGGAGATCGATTTAGACTTTCAGATTACTATTGAGCAAAGCGCATACCTCGGGGTTTTAGGATTAAAAACTCCCCCACCATTGGGCGAAACAAACCTAAACTATGCAAAAAATGGTAGGCCATCGCCAATCGATGCTCCCTTGATTGGATCGTTACTATTATTGAAGAGGTTGGGATTGAGTTACAAGAGGTATAGCAAAATTTAAGTTTGAAGCCCAGCAAGAGGCAACCCTAACTTCCCCTGGCTTTTCTACTTTCGCGACCAAAATTGAGAAGGAGGTTCTCAAGTATAAAGGCGAATTAATACGTTTTAAAAAACAAAAAATGGAGAGAGTAAATAATGACTACATGGCCCATCAGGTATACCCGTGGATAAGTGACCCATTTTCAGTGACACCATCCCAAACTAAGAGTCTCAAAACCTGGCATTCCTAATGTTGACTTCACCTCGGGTGAAACCGCATATGACACCGAAACGCAGGTAGCTGTCGCTTCTGCTGCGAATGACCAGACTTTTTTTTAGACAAGGCACACCCTACGGACCAAGATCCCAGCACATCATCCAGAAACCGCACCAGAGCTTTAACCAATACCAACATCGGCGACGACCTACGAGAAGAGGGTAAAAGGGCAAAATTCTGCAACAAAAGCAAGCCACCGCTGCCCAAGAAGTAATTCCCATCTTCAACCTTTCCCAAAACAATCTCACAGAGCATCACATCAGTGTCCCATCTAAAAGGACTTTCATTTGTTCCCTCCAGGCAATTTAGTGAATTCCAGCAGGAGGTGGAACTATACCATGTTCAGAGAAGCTTAGCCCTACAGGAGAGCTCCATGGACAACTCTAGGAAACAAGCCTTCAAACTTAAAAATACTCATGATATCAAACCCGGCAATCCTTTTGTCCAAGCCTTTACTAAAATGGTCTCTGAACCAACTCCGGATGTCTCTAGCTCACCATCTCCCATACGAAAGCATAAGAGTTTATCTCACTTAGAAGCAACATTATGCCATACAAGATTTATCCAACGATCCCAACATTGTCATACTTTCGGCTGACAAAGGGGGTGATATTGTAATCTTAGATTACGCTTACTATAGAACCGAAATCTTGCAGCAGTTGGCAGACTCACAGGTTTACAAGAAACTCACCTTTGATCCAACTCAACATTTTGCCAATAAAGTTTTGGAATTAGTCCAATTAGCATTGCAGGCAGGATTCATTCAGGAAGCTACAAGCCGATTCCTCCAAATACAGCACCCGCGCACCCCTATTTTGTATACATCCCAAAAATACATAAAAATGCCCAACAACCACCCGGTCGCCCGATAGTCTTGGCCTGGGGAGGCTTACTTGAACCTTTGGGCAAGTACATTGATGGTGTATGTAAGGACACAATGCTAAAATTATCAACTATTTTGAATGATACCCCCATTTTCTCACTTTAATACATCAGATTGAGCTTCCAGAAGGTGACATATCATTGGCCACATTGGATGTCACAAGTTTATTCACCGTCATTTCCCATTAGGAGGGTATCTCTGCCTTCAAAACCACTCTCATGCAATCTGATCAGTACGATGGTTCATCAATAGAGTTTATTACAGGACTCCTACGTCTCACCTTGGAATGTAATTATTTTTGCTTTGAGAAATCTTTTTATCTCTGACTCTCCAAAACAGCCATGGGTGCAGCCATGGCCTCCGTTTACGCCAATCTTTATGTTTCAGTTCGAGAAAACATCACATCGTAACTCCATACAACGCGTTTATATTGGCATATATGAGATTTGTAGACAATATTTTCATCATTTGGCACGGCAGATCTAACACTCTGCTGGCTATAGTTGAGGAAATCAACTCTCTCCCTACCCCTATTAAATTGGTCGCCTCTGCTCATGGCACCAGAATGCCCTTCTTGGACGTGGAAATTCTTTGTAATGGTCAGAAACTAGATCACACTCTTCCGCAAACCAACGGACAGAAACACTCTTAAGGCAGACAGTTACCACCCACCTCATCTTAAGCGATCGCTTCCTATCTCTCAGTACCTACGGGTACTACGATACAACAGTATCCCTGCATTAACAACTCAACAAACAAAGGAAATGACTAAAAAAAAATTGCAACGGGGGTATAACCGGGTGCTGCTACAAAAAGCACTTCAAGCGGATAAGAGATTTAGGGCCCTATTACATTAATGCAAAAACGCTCACGCAGCGCGTAAATTTTTGCGCACAGCGTTAAACGTCAACGCGCGTAAATCAACACTGGTATTACGATCCTCGCACATTTTTTCATCCGTCAAAAAATAAAGCAAGTAAAATGGACGAGCAAAAATGCGTGCAGTAACTTTGCGGGCAGAAATCGGTGTGCGGACTGTTTTTTTTTATTTTTGCTTTATATTTGTATTTTGTTAATAATTATTTGGAGATTAGAAGGACAGGAAGGGTAACATCATTTAACCAAACCACGAGAACTGAAGAGCAGATACAGGTTACTGCAGTGCTGTGGTTTCTCAAAGTGTTCAGACCTGTGCGTGGTATACCCAAACTATGCTCAATATTTAACCCCTTAAGGCAGTGTTTCTCAACTTGTATCCTCAGGACCCACTAACAGGCCTGGCTTGTGGGATATCCGAAGCACAGCACAGGTGATCTAATTAGCTGCTCAGTGATTGCAGTATTCAGTCTGCATTTCTCCAAGGTGATCTGCAAAATCTGCCCTGTAGTGGGTCCCGAGGACTGGAGTTGAGAAACCCTGCCTTAAGGACCGCTGACGTACCATGTACATCCTGCCCACGGGTCTCCCTTAGACCCGCGGACGTACATGTAACCCCCTCCCGCCCGATACTTACCTCCCTCGCTGGATCCCTCGCAGATATGGCAGGGAGGAAGCCTTCCCTCCTGATTGCATGGGCCGGCGAGCTTGATGACATCACCACGCTGCGTTGTGACGTCATCAGCAGGCGCCCCCCATTGAAATCAATGGAGGGGAGGGGGGGCTCCTTCAGAGCCCTCTATCTCCCCAACCATTGAAGCTAGGGAGATGCTTTTTGCACCGCTGGAAAGGGGAGAGTACAGCATTAACCATTTCGCTGCCGGATCGCATTTTGGTGCTAATTGGTGCCAAAACGCGATTCGCACCTGGAGGGGGCTGACATCTTGGATGTCAGCCAAGCCTCCAGGTCCCCCCCCCACCCACTGACAACCTCACCATTTGTGTGAGGATGTCAGTGGGCCAGTTAACCGTCTCCCGATCCGTGGCAGCTAGATGGTCATATTTGACATCATTGGAAAGGCCTGACCTTGGCCTTTCCAATGATACCAAATATGACCAGGTTTAAAAATAAAATTTAAAAAAATAAATAAAAAAAATAAGAATAAGAAAAAAAATGTTTTTTTATATAGTTTTTTTTTGTCTGGGGGGGGTTAGTTAAAAAGGACCTAGGCTGTCATCGCTAAATAATTAGCACAAAATGGTCAGAATGAGCGCAGCGCACATAGGTGAACTGGCTCAGCAGTGAAGGGGTTAAAAAGCAAAAACATGGAAAAATTGGGTATATCTAGTCTCGTGACAAAATTTTGAAACTATTTAGCCGGGGTCTTTTTTGGTGGTTGTAGATTTTGTGGATTAAATTACGAAAAAGTGTGTTTTTACCATTTTTTCATTATATTTCATATTGTTTTTATAGTAAATTATTCGATATGATGGAAATAATGGTATTTCTAGAAAGTCCATTTAATGGCGGGAAAAACGGTGTATAATATGTGTGGGTTGAATAAACGAGTAAGAGGAAAATTTTACCTAAACACTAACAGCACAGAAATGTAAAAACAGCAGCGGTCACTAACGGACGGATTTGTGTAAAACCGCCCGGTCACTAAGGGGTTAATGGAGAGTGCTTGTCCAGGAAGGAGTACAAAGAATATATCCCTACACCCTAGTCCAGTTATTTGCCCTCTCTGGAAGTTTCTAAGACCTAGCTGAAGGAAGTGGCAGATTATTTTATGCCACAAACCGCTACAAATTTGTTTTTAAAACTTTTAAATCTCCCTCAAAGTGACTGCTGGAGATACAGATTCAGACTACCAAACTCACTCTTCTAGCCTTCAACACCTCAGAACACAAAGCAAGTGCTTCCAAGCAAGTGCCTTCTCATTCTGCCAGGTGCTGATCGGTTTCCTGAGCAGATGAAGAGACTGTTGCTTTCAGAGTCTTCTTCACATTGGACACCTCTGTCTATCTGCTGCTGGGTGCGATTATGGTTCTCCTTGTACTGGTTAGCTCTCAGAACCTACTGCTCGATGCCCATTAACACAGCTTCACAGCCATCACACCACTCCTGGAGTGTTTTCACAATGCTGCTGATGTCCTTCTTGGGAATGTCCCGTCCGATGCAGAAATCAACTTCCGACACATGATTGCGCTGGTCCAGTTTGCCCTGAAAGATGTCTGTGTAAATAGCTTCTATGATGAGATCTTCCAGCTCTCTGAGGTTTCTCATCTCCAAATCTTAAAGCAGCACCGAGTAAGGAATGCACTTCATCCTTGATGCAAGGCTCACAATGGTCAGATGTTTCAACTTGTTCTTCAGTGCTGAGAGTTCAGGAAGGCTGGCCTTATTTGCAATATAGTCTGAATATGTTCCATAAGCAAATAAATTCAAAAGCTGCACATAACCAGCATTCGGCCCATCAGCAAGCTCTTGAAATGTAGGTAAATCTAAAAGTTCTCCAAATACATAAACTCCTGGAGCTTCTAATACTTGATTTATAAGTGCTGGAAGAGCTGAGCCTTTCATGCCCTTAGCTAGTAAAATAAACTGCTCCAGGAGGCTACTGGATGGCTTCTGTTCTCCTGCCATACTAGAGTTATGATCTCGATCTTACGGCACCGCTGCTGTGGTCCAACCGCTTTCGATTCGGCTGCATCGTGCAGTTGTTAGGCAGCCATGACAGCGCCGGGTACGTTGAGACTGAGGCTCCCCCCCCCCGCAGACTGTTTTTTTCCACGGGATTCAGCCTATCAGAATTAAGAACAACAATTTTCACATGTTAGGTTTTTGCGCCTGTCAAAGTCAATCTGCGTATATATGTTGCAGCAATAAAATAAAAAAAAACCACACAACTTTTTCATTTTACTGTTTGGGTATGCGTAGAATGTGTAAATTTTATACGTTGCTGTGTATTTTTTTTTTGGGGCTGGTGTATTTGGGCTCGGCCAGGTCGTTCAGATTTGCCGTTACCACCAGCTTTTAAAAGACATTAAAATTATGCATGTGCTGTGCGTTAAAAACTGCGCATAGATTGTAATAACATCCACATACCAGCGCACAAACGCATTTGCGCTCACAATGTTAAGTATAGGACGCGCGCAGTACAGTACGCTCGCGCAAGGTTCGAGCAGGTTCACCCGCGTTAGACGTATGCACGTGTTTGTAATATGACGGTCTACCCAAAGGGTTTTGCCCCTCGCGCTAATGCATTTTTTGCGCACGCGGTAACGTTTGCGCAAATAATGTAATAGGGCCCTTAGTATATAAGTATGTTTGTATGTTCTATACTGCACCCCTTGATGAAGGCTCATGGGAGCCGAAACTTTGGGTTTTTAATGCATACCAATTAAACATTTTGATTTTATAAGCCCCGGTGTGCTCTCACTTTTTCCAGTCATATTAGTTTCATGAGTAGCACCCGGGCATCAAGTTTCTTCCCACACAAGGACTGAGTGCTACCTATCTTGATCACACACGCACACGCACACACACACACTAGATTGCTGATTTTGGCATCTGGACTAACATGGCTTACCCAGATTGTAGGAGTGCGTAGTGATACCTCTTTTATTATGCAACTTTTGTCCAATAAAAAGGTATCACTACTCCCTGCTATAATCTAGAAATTAAAAATATATTATATATATAAATTCACATTTAAGTGCATGTTTTGTGTTACATGTTGTTTCGGTTTGAATATCACTTCAGGTGGTAATCCTGCGCATTATGCCTTTTAACCCCTTCCATGCGGTGGACGCGCTCAGTGCGTCCAACCGCATGTCACGTTCTGTGCGGAGGAAAAAAAAAAATGAAAAATAAAAATATAAAAACATTTAAAAAAAAAATTATAAAAAAAAAATAAACATTTTTTTTTTCTTTTTTTTAGTTTGTTAATGCAGCAATATTGTTCCCATTTCAATTATAATGTGAACAATGATGCTGCACTAACGATTTTTGTATGCGGTGCGTTTGTTAAAAATCATGTAATTTTCCCCAAAACAAAATGTAACGAGACCCCATCTCTAATTTTTTTAACAAGCGCACCCCATACAAAATATAACCGCAATTGCTCGCATGTTAAAATGTGAAAAAAAAAACACTTTACACGTTGTAAATTATTGAAAATACATATTTTATTGCATTTTTTGTTATAATATACAGACAGGTCATGACGTATACATATAATAATGACATATTATGAATCTGCCGAGTCTGACGGAAAGAACGATATATAATATGTCTGGGTCATATACTAAAATAAGCCTTCAAAACACCTTTAAACATGATGAGCGAAACCAGTAAAAATGACCTCAGCACAGGGGCGGGAAAAGCCTCAGCAGCGAAAGGGTTAAAATAGATTGCTTCGCTTTAGATGTATTATTGGCACCAAAGGTTGTACAATTAATGAACATGTGCTCAAGTGAGCACCAAAATGGCCACCAGCCCTTGGCTTAAAATGAACGACACAAGTGCATCCCATGCGGTGTCTTAAAATGGCTGACACAATGTGCTTGGATTAAATAACAAGCAAAATTGTACAGAGCCCCAAATGCACTTAATATCATTCTAAAGCATAGCAATATCTGGTATTCAGGCCGGATATATGTAAAAGCAGAACTTATACAACACAATTTAGTGTTGATCACCCTAAATTCCATGCCCAATACATTCCACCTCTTGATATATTCCAATTGTATATTTAAATTTCCCACCCAAAAAACATTGCACAATACCTACACCCTCAACTATTAAAGCATCCAGGATAGGAAAATATTACACTTCAAGCATTCAACTACCTAAACACAACAGTAAACATTAAGATTGATTTATACCCTTGTAATAATATGGTTAACCATCGTCATTTCGATCACTACTGGCCACGTGTCTGCCGGTTTACCTGTACCTTCTGCACAAGTGACTGTACCTGGGACTGCAGCAACCACCTCCCTGTTGGAGTCACCTGGCTCTTTTACAGTGATAAATAAAAACCATAAACAGACAAAAACAAATTTCCCTATTATAATTACCATAAATGGAATTTCAATAAACAGTTTTTGTTAGATTTTAATTTCCTGTATAAAATAAATATTTTATCTTGAAAAGCCTGTTTTGATAAAATGGGCTGTGAAATTCCCCCCTCCCATTTTGAGTAACAAACTCTGTCTTTTTCTTGCATAGGATGTTGGCCTGTGGAATTTAGCCAATTTCCTGTCTTCGCAGGAAAGGGCATGCGGACATTGTAAGCTAGAGAAAAGCCATCTCTGAATCATGTGTAGTAATCTTTGTCTCACTGTTGGTTAAACTGTGACGTGGAAATGTATCTGTATGCTGATTGGCTATAAGTTCTTTGAAATCTAATAAAACAGTCTGTCTAACAAAAGATATTTTAGACATGACCTGAGCTACATGCCTGTGGCTGATTTTGGTGTCTCTCGCCATAGCATAGCGCAGCACAGCATCTTACTTAAATTTTGATATATAATAAGAAACTTGAAAAAGGTTTATGGCATCCATATATGGTAATTATATTACGGAATTTGTTATTGTTTATCTAAAATTGAAATGTAACAGTTTTCTTCCCATATAGCAAACAAGGCAACAGCTGCGAGTAACACTGATCAGTATAACCAATCAAAGAGGGAAGGGGGGAGAAAGGATGGGTGTCGGGAGGAGACCACAACCCTGCATCAGAGCAAGACCCTATGAATCATAATTGAATCACAGGACATCCATATATTCATACAAAATATTAAAATCTAACAATTCTTTCCTTTGATCACATATCACCTGTGATCATCTAAAAGATAAACCAAACTTAAGCAATTAAACTAATTATACCTGGGCTACAGTGTCCTCGCCTAAGACCTTTAGATCATTCTAGATGCGCAGAGGAAAATAGAAAAAAAAACTGGTAATTACTCCTAAAATACCGCACTACCTTTATGATATACGAAAAGGATTCCCTAGGAGGCCCTTTATGAGCATAAAATACACTTATGTATCTAGATTCACTCTTCCAGTGAACCACACTTGGAGCCTGGGCCAAAATACCTAATCTAAACGTTAAATAACTATTTATTCCCATTTCCCATAATGTTATTAACCGAACAAGAAAAATATAATAACTTGAATGTAAAAGTTCATTTACCTAATAATCAACATTTTGCCGAACTGCCCCAACGGATACGGAAGGGGAGATCTACAATCTACAGCGAGACGAGGGAGGAGCAGGAGGGGCTATTAGATCAGAGCCTCCAGGTCGTCAATTTAACCTCCTTTTTACTAACCCCAGCCGAATTTACAGTATTGCAAAAGGGCTTGATTTTCGTTCCCAGGCCCTTCTTTGATAAATTCTCATGGATTAAAGATATTCATCTTTTTGCATGTAAGGTAGCACTGTATAAATTTCATGCGTTACAGAAAGAAAAGACAGCTAGACTGATGGGATTTGATGATAATGATGCTGAATGCCTTGACGTTCTTGTAGGTTTGCTACATGAGAATCTTACTGATGAGAATGTATCCAGTTATACTGATCTACAGGGGAAACGTACGTTCACTCCATCTATTAGTGATTATGGGAATATCGAGTCCTTTTGTAATCTGGTATGCCATGCGATAGAAGCACTCGATATACAAGCAATTAACAATTCAGTTCCCTTCAATTTAACCAAAAAGGAGCACTTTGCCCTCAAGAAATTACAGACTAATAAAGAACTTGTGATTAAAAAGTCTGAAAAGGGTGGTAATGTAGTAATTATGGATAAACAACAATATAAAAAGATGGTATTAAAGCTGATAGAAGATTCTAATACCTATCGGCTGTTACTGCGTGACCCGACTGATCTGTTCATTAAAGACCTTGTTAGGCTGCTCGAGGATGGTAAAGACAGAGGAGTGATATCAATTAAAGAATTTGATTTTATGAGATCCACTTGTCCTAATAGAGCTGTTTTCTATGTTTTGCCCAAAATACATAAGAGTTATACTTCCACCGGGAAGACGAATTGTGTCAGGGCGTAATAACCTTACTCAGAACGCTTGTATTTATGTAGATAAGGTCTTACAGGGTTTTGTTCAATCTTTGCCATCTTACATTAAAGATTCTACCGATATGCTCAGATTTCTCTCGACATTGAAACTTCCTAACAACTGCCTGCTCTGTAGCCTAGGTGTGGAGTCACTCTATAGCTGCATTTCTCACGAACTAGGTTTGAGAGCAGTGAGAGAGTTTCTGGAAAGCAGAGGGCCCGAACACAATGAACATACTCTTTTTACATTAGAGTGGATTTCATTTATCTTGACCCATAATTACTTCTCGTTCGATGGTAAGTTCTATAATCAAGTGATTGGTATAGCAATGGGAACCTCTATGGCTCCATCATTCGCCAACCTGTACCTTGGGTGGTGGGAGAAACATGTTGTTTTTGGCCTAGAAATGCAACAGTTTTTAAGACACGTGGTTGTATGGAAACGTTTTATTGACGATATACTCAATTCTCTGGTCAGATAGCAAAGATACTTTTGAGGCATTTGTCAACTGCCTGAATGTTAATGGCTTGAATCTTAAATTCACCATGGAGATTAATGAGGATAAAATCAATTTCCTGGATTTTACCATATGCTTAAACAGGAACAGTGTAATAACAACCACACTTTATCGTAAACCTACGGCCACAAATAGTTTCCTAAATTGGAGTAGCTTCCATCCATTCTCATTGAAGAAAGGAATTACGATCGGACAATACCTACGGTTACGACGATTATGCTCCACCCTTGACGAGTTAAAGAGTAAAGCTCGAGGTTTACGAGTGATGTTTAAAGCTAAGGGGTATCCTAATAGATGTCTCAAAATGGCGTATAAACGTGCTCTACTAAGTGATAGGAGTGATCTTTTGCTTCCAAAACCTAATAAAAGTCTGACCAAGACGGTTGGGAATACTATTCGCCTCATCGGCAACGATGATACAGGCTGGCATACCATTAAAGACATTTGTGCACATTTTTGGCCAATTGTAACGCAGGATAAACATCTTAATAAGGCTTTAACTACCTCCGTTTCTCTCACTTCAAGGAGATGTCAAAATATCAATGATCATGTTGTGCATAACCAATTTTCATCACGTGACCCGCAACAACGGTGGCTGAAAACTGGATTGAAAGGCACCTTTAAGTGCGGTCATTGTAAAGCCTGTCCATTCATTGCGCAAGATAGAAAATCATTCTTTAATATGAATGGTTCCAAGGAGTATCATGTTAAACATTTCTCCAATTGTAGCACTAGAGGGGTGGTTTATCTCCTAATATGTGGTTGCGGGAACCAATACGTGGGGAAAACTATTAGACCCCTGAAGGTACGAGTGCAGGAACATGTACGATCAGTGAGGTATGAACGTGATACCCCTATTTCAATGCACTTGTGCAATCAACATGCTGGCAGCCCCTCCGATCTAAGCTTCATGGTTATCGAACAAGTTTTTCAAAATTCGCGACGTGGCAATTTCGACTTGCGATTGTGCCGTAGAGAGGCGTTCTGGATTTACCAGTTAGGGACTTTGTCCCCCTCTGGATTAAATGAAGGGTTTACTTTGCACCCTTTATTACTGACCATTAAAGTTTATTTAGTTTTTATTTATGTATTGTATGTTCTAGTCAGGAATACTGGCACAGTAGTGCTTTATTTGGTAGTGTAGCACCTTACTTATGAGACAGTTGTATAGGGGCTATTATGTCCCCTTAACCCTTGTATTTGGGCAGAATTTACCCTTATTTTGTTAGTGGTTAATTCAACCCAAGGGATCTATACCACGATCTCTTGTATTTGATAAATGGTCACCCCTCCCCCTTTTGTCCTTTTCTCTTCCTCCCCCTCTCCTTGCCTTATGGAATTGTAGCACTGTTTAGAACTCTGTTGCTGCAGTTGCTCGGGTTTGGCCACCAGAGGGAGACAGGCGCAATATGAACTATACTGGACACAAACGGAACTACACATTCCATCGTGCTTTGCAGGGGGAGACAGGAAGTGGGTGGGAGAGAGAGCAAGGACATCCGCAGCCTCGTTCGAAGGAGAGCCAGTGTGAGCCAAGCAACGAAAGATAGAAGACGCACGTGAGACTGCCAGGGATCAAGACCAGGCCGGAGAGCAGACGCTGCCTCACGGGTGCTGGGGATCAGAGACAGTGACTTGGCGGAGACCTATCTACACATCGCTGAGAGGTTTTGCACAGAGACCTAGTTCCGGTTGGACCCCGGGTAAGGAGACCTCGATGATCCATTGGGAGTGCAGGCGGTAGGCCGTAGTTCTCGTTGCGGAGATCGACAAGCAAGACAAGCGGATCCGGTGGCACAGAGTTCCAGTGCAATCCAGCGGAGAGACATCCTTGATCGGGCAGCGGAACAGATTGTCTAACGGATGGGTGAGAGGCCTTCCAGGCCACAGTTCCAAGTTTAACGAAGCACGCTGCATTACTGTCTAAACCTACAGGGCCCCAACGTGACTAGTCGAAGATTTGCTCATTCCATTCACTGGCCAGTTGAATATAGTACCCGGTTACCTGAGATCACACACACACACACCTTTTTGAGACATTACTTTCGGGGACTTACACTCCAGAAACGAAGGGGTTAAGCTTTCTTTTGCCGCCGCGTGTTTTTTTCCCGCATTACGAAATCCTGTCGTTCATATACCGTGTTCACATTATATATGCCGCTTTATTGGGATCAGTAAAGTATATAATCTATAAAATCCACAACAGTGCTGGTGTATATTTATTCCCTAGTGCGGTGAGACTAACCCGAGGTTAAATTCAGCGGCTCCTCCGGGAGAGAGCGCTACAGCATCATATTATTATCATCGATGGTTCCTGTGCAATGCGGTGTTCCTTATTGCACATGACAGTTCATGTTTTTTAATTGCAATTTCTAGGGTTAATTATGCCGCTTTGAGGTATGTAACGTTGCCTACTTTTTGGGCTTTCACCTACATCGATTTGGCGTCAGGTTACCCAGTTTATAGCATTCGTTCTGTCTATTAAGGACGGATCACGTTGGTTTGGAAGGAGGTGTGTGTAAATAATGCGGTTGGTAACAGCACCACGTGATATGTGACCTCCCATTACATCAAGGGGTTAAACTTCATCCACGTGGTAGTAAACCGCCTACTGGACAGGGATTGGCTGTGTATCTACTTGCCTGCCAGTCTTCATTTAAGGGGGTGGTCACTTTTTGGAGGGGGTGGTAATTTGCAAGCTTATATGGGCTATTTAAAACCAAAGCACGAACATGCCAGTTATCTGTTGACAAAGCCGACGTTTAGTATCGGCGAAACGCGTCCCAACTAAAGATCTGACAGATGTAATTGTGTTCCCATCGATGGGAACGATTTTAGCAGTTGTGTGTTCATAATTTCGGGTGCGCACATTTGTTTGAGCAGCATTATCATGAAGGCTACTATGGTATTGGTGGTTCCCTCTGCTTTAACAATTGGTGAAAGTAGCGGTTTCTTAGCAGGCTTGTCTGCAAATATCACACTGACCTTAATCAGTATGCACTCCCAGTAATATATGACTATTGCACTTATTTGAATATGAATTTTTTGTTACAAACGGTTCCTGCGCTACTCCTTATGAGTGTGATATACTGAGTTGCAGTGATTCAATGGTTCTAAAATTGCCTGTTGAACGGACTAATAATTACTGAGCTAATGTGTTTGGTCTAATTTGCATCTTTTGCTGCACATCAGCCATTAAGTGAACATTTTGTACCGCGCTACTTCTTATGAGTGTGATATACTGAGTTGCATTGATTTAATGGTTCTAAAATTGCATGTTGAACGGACTAATAATTACTAAGCTAATGTGTTCGGTCTAATTTGCATTCTTTGCTGCACATCAACCATTAAGTGAATATTTTGGATCTGTATGAAGTGCGTTTGAGAGATTGGCTCACTGATTGGCAAATGTAGTGGCCCCTCAGTAGGCTTGTCTGCAAACCAGTGGCGGAAGTACCAGGGTCGCAGCGGTCGCAGTTGCGACCGGGCCCTTGCATTCCGCCACTGAAGGGGGGCCCAGCGCCGCCGCCAGATTCCGGCAATCAGCGCCGGAATCTGGGAGCCGCGCGCTGGCCGTCCCTCTCCCTACGCGAGCGGCCGCTGACATGCAGCTTGGCCGCTCACGTGGGAGAGAAACCACCTGACCAGCGCACGAGACCTCGCGCTGATCAGGTGGTTTCCGGCGAGCGGCCAAGCTGCATGTTTCCAGCGGCCGCTCGCCAAGGAGGAGAAGACGCTGGCGGAGCCTGCCCTGGGCCTGGGGCCAGCAGAGCACGTAAGAGCTGGGCTGGGGGCAGTATATCCATGAGCTGGGGGGCAGAGCTGGGGCAGTATATGCAGAGCTGGGGCAGTATATGCAGAGCTGGGGCAGTATATCCATGAGCTGGGGGGCAGAGCCTGGGGCAGTATATCCATGAGCTGGGGGGCAGAGCTGGGGCAGTATATCCATGAGGAGCTGGGGGGGCAGAGCTGGGGCAGAGCTGGGGCAGTATATCCATGAGCTGGGGGGCAGAGCTGGGGCAGTATATCCATGAGCTGGGGGGCAGAGCTGGGGCAGTATATCCATGAGCTGGGGGGCAGAGCTGGGGCAGTAGCTGCATGTTTCCAGCGGCCGCTCGCCAAGGAGGAGAAGACGCTGGCAGAGCCTGCCCTGGGCCTGGGGCCAGCAGAGCAGGTAAGAGCTGGGCTGGGGGCAGTATATCCATGAGCTGGGGGGCAGAGCTGGGGCAGTATATGCAGGGCTGGGGCAGTATATGCAGAGCTGGGGCAGTATATCCATGAGCTGGGGGGCAGAGCCTGGGGCAGTATATCCATGAGCTGGGGGGCAGAGCCGGGGCAGTATATCCATGAGGAGCTGGGGGGCAGAGCTGGGGCAGTATATCCATGAGCTGGGGCAGTATATCCATGAGCTGGGGGCAGAGCTGGGGCAGTATATCCATGAGCTGGGGGGCAGAGCTGGGGCAGTATATCCATGAGCTGGGGGGCAGAGCTGGGGCAGTATATCCATGAGCTGGGGGGCAGAGCTGGGGCAGTATATCCATGAGCTGGGGGGGCAGAGCTGGGGCAGTATATCCATGAGCTGGGGGGGCAGAGCTGGGGAAGTATATCCATGAGCTGGGGGGGCAGAGCTGGGGCAGTATATCCATGAGCTGGGGCAGTATATTCATGAGCTGGGGCAGAGCTGGGGCAGTATATCCATGAGCTGGGGCAGAGCTGGGGCAGTATATCCATGAGCTGGGGCATATCCATGAGCTGGGGCAGTATATCCATGTGCTGGGGCAGTATATCCATGAGCTGGGGCATATCCATGTGCTGGGGCAGTATATCCATGTGTTGGGGCAGTATATCCATGTGTTGGGGCAGTATATCCATGTGTTGGGGCAGTATTTCCATGAGCTGGGGGCAAAAATATCCATGTGTGAGCTGGGGCAATATATCCATGTGTGGCCTGGGGCAATATATCCATGTGTGGTCTGGGGGCAATATATGTCCATGTGAGCTGGGGGCAATATATGTCCATGTGAGCTGGGGGCAATATATATGTCCATGTGAGCTGGGGGCAATATATATATCCATGTGAGCTAGGGGCAATACTATCTTTTTTATATTGCAGGAAAAAAAAGGTAAAAATATGGATTTTTTTTGGGGGGGTTGGGGGGGCCCTTCATGGATTCTTGCACCGGGGCCCTCAGGTTTCTAGTTAAGCCACTGCTGCAAACATCATATTAACCTTAATTAACATGCAGTTCCAGCAATTTATGACTACTGCATTCATGTAAATAGAGGTTTATGTTATAAACGTTTCCTGCGCTATACCTTATGTGTGTGACATTATGTGGTGCATTGACCTAACGGTTCTAAAATTGCAGGTTGAACGGTTCAAGAACTATTGAGTTAATGTGTCTGCCCTAATTTGTCTGCAAATATTGTCTGCAAATATCACACTGACCCTAATCAGTATGCACTCCCAGTAATATATGACTATTGCACTTATTTGAATAAGAATTTTTGTAACAAATTGTTCCTGCGCAACTCCTTATGAGTGTGATATACTGAGTTGCAGTGATTCAATGGTTCTAAAATTGCATGTTGATCGGACTAATAATTACTGAGCTAATGTGTTTGGTCTAATTTGCATCTTCTGCTGCACATCAACCATTAAGGGAATATTCTGGCTCTGTATGAAATGCCTTTATGACTATTGCACCTATTCTGAATAAGAATTTTTGTTTCAAATGGTTCCTGCGCTACTCCTTATGAGTGTGATATACTGATTTGCAGTGATTCAATGGTTCTAAAATTGCATGTTGAACGGACTAATAATTACTGAGCTAATGTGTTTGGTCTAATTTGCATCTTTTGCTGCACATCAACCATTAAGTGAATATTTTGTACCGCGCTACCTCTTATGAGTGTGATATACTGAGTTGCATTGATTTAATGGTTCTAAAATTGCATGTTGAAGGGACTAATAATTACTGAGCTAATGTGTTTGGTCTAATTTGCATTCTTTGCTGCACATCAACCATTAAGTGAATATTTTGGCTCTGTATGAAGTGCCTTTGAGAGATTGGCTCACTTATTGGTAGGGATGCACCGATACCACTTTTTTAAGATCGAGTACGAGTACCGATACTTTTTAAAAGTACTCACCGATACCGAGTACCAAAACTTTTCTTTAATGTCATGTGACGCTTTCCAATAAGAACAGACCATATAAAAATGCCCCCAGCTCACATGTATATCCCCCCCGATATATATATATATTCATATTGTCCCAGCTCATGGATTTTCCCCAGCTCACACATGGATATGCCCCAGCTCACACATGGATATGCCCCAGCTCATGGATTTGCCCCAGCTCACACATGGATTTGCCCCAGCTCACACATGCATATGCCCCAGCTCACACATGGATATGCCCCAGCTCATGGATATGCCCCAGCTCACACATGGATATGCCCCAGCTCACACCTGGATATGCCCCAGCCCATGGATATGCCCCAGCTCATGGATATGCCCCAGCTCACACATGGATTTGCCCCAGCTCACACATGGATATGCCCCAGCTCAACATGGATATGCCCCAGCTCACACATGGATTTGCCCCAGCTCACACATGGATATGCCCCAGCTCACACATGGATATGCCCCCAGCTCACACATGGATTTGCCCCAGCTCACACATGGATTTGCCCCAGCTCACACATGGATATTGCCCCCAGCTCATGGATATTAGGGATGAGCTGTTCGGGTTCGGACGGTTCGGGGTTCGACCCGAACTTAGCCTGTTCGAGCAGATTGCGAACCCCGAACATTTCCGGGTGTTCGCCGCATGTTCGACCACAATGGACCACAATGCATTTTCCCACTGCCTGAAGCTCGTAATTGGCTACAGCCTTGCACCTGACCACAGGTCTGGTGCAAGACTGGTTGAACACTATGCCAATCACCGCTCAGAGTCCTGATTGGGCAAATTTTGCCCAATCATGGGCTCACAGAGCTAAGTCCCGAAGCACACTATATAAGGTTTCAACGCGCCGATTCTGCACGCATTTCAGAGGAGATTTCATACAAGATAGTTGTGTGTGTTGTTACTGCCGGTCTGCCACGCTACTGGGGGGTCTGGGGGGGTCTCATTTCGACCAAATATCAGGGAATTTAGGTGATGTGTGTCTGGTCACTGTGCCAGCAAGTTTTTTGGGGGTTTACAACTGTATTTAAAACATTTTTGTATTGAGGTGATTTTCTGGGTCTTGTCACACTGTGCCAGCAAGTCTTTTTGGGTCTCATTTATACCAAATATCATTGAATTTAGGTGATGTGTGTCTTGTCACTGTGCCAGCAAGTTTTTTTGGGGTTTACAACTTTATTTAAAACATTTGTGAATTGAGGTGATTTTCTGGGTCTTGTCACTGTGCCAGCAAATCTTTTTGGGGCTCACTAATTTCTTTAAAAGACTTGTGAATTAAGGTGATCTGTGTCTCGTCATACAAAAAGTACCACGCTGTATTTTGGGGCTCACTAATTTCTTTAAAACACTTGGGAATTAAGGTGATCTTCTGTGTCTCGTCACACAGCCAGCAATTTTTTTTGGGGCTCACTAATTTCTTTAAAACACTTGGGAATTAAGGTGATCTGTGTCTCGTCATCCAAAAAGCACCACGCTGTATTTTGGGGCTCACTAATTTCTTTAAAACACTTGGGAATTAAGGTACTCTTCTGTGTCTCGTCACACAGCCAGCAATTTTTTTTGGGGCTCACTAATTTCTTTAAAACACTTGTGAATTAAGGTGATCGGTGTCTCGTCATACAAAACGTACCATGCTGTATTTTGGGCTCACTAATTTCTTTAAAACACTGGGGAATTAAGGTGATCTGTGTCTCATCATACAAAAAGTACCACGCTGTATTTTGGGGCTCACTAATTTCTTTAAAACACTTGGGAATGGGATCTGACCGGCCCGCTCACGGCATCACCAGCTGACTCAGGTAAGCCGCACCGCAGAGGTCAATCACCTCTACCCCTGTCCCACACAGCGCACCCGAGACCAGCGCACTCCGACGCCTCGTGCAGCGGCCTGCAGCGGCTTGCAGCTGCGGCCTCCACGTATCCTCCAACGGCGGGAAACGCCTAATCCCCATCCTACCTACAGCAGACAACTTTGGAGGGCTGATTGGCGGCTGGAACCGACTCCATCGGTTCCCTGTTAGTGGACTCTCACCCGCCCAGCACACACCAATGCGTGACCGCATGGATATGTAGCTCATGCGGCCAGCGCTGAACTTTTCTTAATCCAATGGCTTCTAAAGGGTAACCGAGGCATATTCTTTGTGGCTACAGGTGGGGGAATTTACTGTGCGCCCAGATGGCACCTCCCAAGGCACAACGAGTGCTAGATCCCCCGAAATCAGCTCGGAAAGAACGCAATAAGGAGGTCCAAGATGGCGGATCCCCGCAGCATGCGTTGGCCCATGACCCAGACACGTCACCCTCCGCACCACTAGGCCTCTCTGACTCATTGCCACCCTCAGAGAGCACACCATGTTGCAGGACCTGCGTTCAACCATACAGGCAGACATCAAAGGAGCGCTGCAGGAGCTGAGCCGGGACGTTCTGGATTTGGGTGAACGCACCGATGCGTTGGAAACCAAGGCGGATGATTTATGTTTAGCCCACAATGATCTGGTAGACCGACACCTGGCTTTGCAAGCGGCCCATGAATCTCTGGTACTTAAAATGGCTGATGTAGAAGATCGCTCCCGGCGTAATAATATTAGAATCAGGGGTATCGCAGAAGCAGTCACCCTAGCGGACTTACGTCCATATCTTCTGGAGTTGTTTCAAGTTTTGCTGCCGGAGGCTACGCCACAAGACCTACTTCTGGATCGAGCGCATCGCCTCCCACGAGCGAAAAACCTGCCTAGATCGGTGGCTCGTGATGTCATTATCCGGGTGCACTTTTTTCACATCAAGGAGGCTCTGATGTCGGCGTCACGGAAGTCCATGCCTTTATCTGCCCCTTATGCTGATATCTCATTCTTCGCTGACTTATCGGCTTCGACCATGTCCAAACGACGTGAGTTTTCCTCTCTCACCAAGCTTCTCCGTAATCATAAGTTGGCGTACAGATGGGGGTTCCCTCTTGATATGGAAGGATGGTATCTTGCATGTTGTTCCCGATGTCGCCACTGGATTACAATTCTTGAAGGATTGGAATATTCTGGCTGATTTCGCACCTCCACGTGAGCCTTCTTCATCACCGATTAAAGTCTCACCAGAATGGCACAGAGTCCGGCCTAAATGATGGGTGTCTCCTTCCCTGTGTCGCTTTTCAAAATGTTCGGATTTCTGGATGGTTACTTCTGTGGAGGGAGTGGTTCCTCTTCATGATCGCCTCGGGACCCTATGTTTCTTGGTCCAGCTCTGGTTCTTGCGTTGAGCTCAGTGTAGCGATGTAACATTGGGGACTTCCAGCCCTACCTGTGTGCTTGAGGGCAGCATGTCTGATGCTGCTCACTGACCAATGCCCGGTTTAAATGGAGACAGGCAGGGAGGTGGTTGCATGAGGCGCGGCTTGAGTGGGGGCGTGGTCTGGTGAAGGTCTTTAAAAACCCTCAGTGTATTCTCAGCAGTTGCCAGATCGTGGTTATCCATACCTGAGCTCCTTGTACCTGACTGCTATATTGAATTAAGCCGTTATTGACCTCTGCTTGTTTTCTGACTATTCTGCCTTCTGTTGCCCTAGACCATTTTCTTGTACTACGCTACTGCTCTGATATCGACCCGGCTATTCCATTTGACCATTCTGAACTCTGTATTCCTGATTCTGGCTCGGCTGACTACTCCCCGTGTTGTTAACCCTTTCTGTCTAGCTAGTTTACCTGGCCAATTCTAAGGACCAGACAGTTAGAGATCATTCACGACTACTCTGTTGGTAGCTTCTGGGCTCTGTGGAGTGTTGGGCGTTAAGTACTGCGTGTTGGGATCTGGGAACCGTGACATTACGATCTGGCCAATATGGATCCCGCAGACTTAACACAGCACTTGGCTAACTTTGTATCCAGACAGGATGAGCAGGATCATAGGATGGATCAGTTTGCTATTGCCTTACAAACTATCCTGACTCGTACTGCTCACCTGGAACCAGCTGGGGTTGCACCCCCGCTTGATATACCTGTGTCCCCTGTCGTTCAGACATCCCAGGTACACATGACCGCTCCTATGAGGTATGACGGTACTCCCTCAGAGTGCCGGGGATTTTTGGTCCATGTTACATAGTTACATAGTTACATAGTTACATAGTTACATAGTTATATAGGCTGAAAAAAGACATGCGTCCATCGGGTTCAGCCTCTCCCACATAACCTACTGCTGTTGATCCAAAAGAAGGCAAAAAACCCAGTCTGAATGCTTGCCAATATGCAACATACTGGGAAAAAATTCCTTCTTGACCCCAGAATGGCAGTCAGATTTCTCCTTGGATCAAGAAGCTTTTACCCACATATTAAATTTTATAACCCTTAATATTCTGTGTCTGCAGGAAGTCATCCAGTCGTTTTTTAAAAGTCTGTACACTATGTGGATATTCATTTTAAATTAAATCCACAGATGTTTTTCTCTGACATTGCCAAAGTGGGGTTCATTATTAATCATCTGTCTGGCAGAGCATTGACATGGGCGACTCCAATTTGGGAGGCAGAGAAGCCTATCATACGGGATTATAAAGAATTCATAGCCGAGTTACAACGTACATTTAATCCTACCAGAAAGGCCACGGTAGCTGGCAAATCCTTGTTCCGCATACGTCAAGGGAACAGGACTGTGTCTGATTATGCCATAGAATTTAAAACCTTGATCTCTGATGTGAACTGGACAAATGAGACACTGGTTCTGGCTTTTATGGAGGGGTTATCAGAGTCATTGATGCATGAATTGGCTCCACGTAAACTACCTGAGGTATTGTGGGAACTCATTGATTATTGTATAGATCTGGATAATCAGATAAGGGACAGAAGGACTCCAAGAGAGAAACCCAAGAGACCGTTACCTAGGTTGGCCCCTGTCTTTCAGGCACCACCAAGAGAGTTATCTCCTCCCTCTGAGCCTATGCAAATAGGTCGTACTAGGCTTACAGAGGAAGAGAGAACAAGGCGTTTTCGTGAGGGATTGTGCCTGTATTGTGGTTTGGGGGGACATGTACGATTTCAATGTCCCACTCGCCCTAAGATGCATGATAAGCCGGAAAACTACCGCACCTAAGGCAGCTGAGGAGACAGGCCTTGGGTGTGACGTGCATGTCTCCTGTCAAAGACACTAAACTTATGTTACCAGTATCCTTGGCTTGGGAGACCAAGACCACACATACTACCGCTTTTTTGGATTCTGGGGCTGCTGGCAACTTTATCGATGTTAACTACGCTTCTTCCATTTCTCTACCTCTGGTTGTAAGAGAGACACCCTTAGCCGTCGAAGCCATAGACGGCAGACCGTTATCCTGCCCTAGGATTACTCACGATACGGTTACAGTGGTTCTTACCACTGGTCTCTTGCATAAAGAAGAAATCATATTTCAAGTTATCCATTCACCTTCCAATCCTGTTGTACTTGGTTTCCCTTGGTTGGTGGAACATAATCCTGTAATTGATTGGGCTAAGGGAGAGATACTGTCTTGGAGTCCTGCTTGTTTTGGGACTTATTTAATACCCATTCAGCATGTCGGTGCCCTGAACACACCCACAGCTCCTCCATTGTCTACAGAGGTTCCTGACCAATATGCCGACCTCAGGGCTGTATTTGATAAAAGAGAGGCAGAGAAACTGCCACCACATAGACCGTATGATTGTGCCATAGATATTCATCCTGGTACCATGCCTCCTCGAGGCAAAGTATATCCTCTTTCCATAAAGGAGAACCAAATTATGGAAGAGTATATAAAGGAGAATTTGGAGAGAGGTTTTATCCGACGTTCCTCTTCTCCAGCAGGGGCTGGGTTCTTTTTTGTGTCTAAAAAAGAGGGAGATTTACGCCCGTGTATCGATTATAGGGGGCTTAACAAGATCACCATTAAGAACGTGTACCCTATCCCTCTCATATCAGAACTGTTCGACAGGTTAAGGGGGTCAGCAGTATATACAAAACTTGATTTAAGAAGAGCTTACAACCTGATACGTATAAAAGAGGGGCATGAGTGGAGAACAGCATTTAACACCAGGAGTGGGCATGATGAATACTTGGTCATGCCTTTCGGTCTTTGTAATGCTCCAGCGGTATTCCAGGATTTTATTAATGATGTGCTCAGAGATTTCTTGAAAACCTTTGTTATAGTATACCTAGACGATATATTGATTTACTCTCCCGATCTGAAAACCCACCATGCACATGTCAGACAGGTATTAGCAAAATTACTGGACAATGGTCTTTATTGCAAACTAGAGAAGTGTTTATTCGACATTACCACTGTGAAATTTCTTGGGTATATTATCACTCCAGAAGGTTTTGAGATGGATCCTTCTAAACTCACAGCCATCTCAGAATGGCCTCTCCCTCTCCCTCAAGGTCTCAAAGTCATACAGAGATTTCTGGGGTTTTCCAACTATTATAGGAGATTTATCAAGAATTATTCCGCTGTAGCCTCCCCTATCATTAATATGACACGTAAAGGTCTGAAGAACCAGATCTGGTCTTCTCAATCCAAACAAGCATTCGAAGCCCTCAAACAAGCTTTCACTTCCGCTCCCGGATTCCAGGATTCCGTTTGTTCTTGAGGTTGATGCTTCCGAGATAGGCATTGGGGCTGTCCTGTCTCAAAGAGAGTCTCCAGGGAAACCTCTGCATCCTTGTGGGTTCTTTTCAAGAAAATTATCACCAGCAGAATGCAATTATGATATCGGTAACAGAGAATTGCTTGCTATTGTGTCTGCCCTGTCAGAGTGGAGACATTTGTTTGAAGGTACTCTTGACCCTTTATTGATAATTACTGATCATAAGAACCTTACGTACATCGGGGATGCTAAACGTTTGAACGCGAGACAGGCCAGGTGGTCATTGCTACTGTCTCGGTTTAATTTTGTATTGACTTACAGACCAGGTGACCGCAATGTAAAGGCTGATGCCTTATCTCGTCAATATGACCCGTATGAATCTAATACACAAGACCACAATCCTATAGTTACTCCTGAACGTATTGTGGCTTCCACAGTCTTGTCTGTCTCCTCGCCTTTCCTGGAACGCCTCCAGGCAGTTCAAGTAGGGGCTCCACCTGACAAGCCTCCAGATATGTTGTTTGTACCTGAAAAGGAAAGACAAGAATTACTCATAATGTTTCATGATTCTAAACCAGCAGGTCATCCTAGTATTACTAAGACTCTTACCAGTATCTCCAGACAGTTCTGGTGGCCCACCATGCGACAGGACGTACGTCTGTTTGTTTTGGCTTGTCAAGTCTGTGCCAGAAGCAAAACCAGTAAATCCTTGCCTGTCGGTCTATTGCAGCCTTTACCCATGCCTAAGAGGCCTTGGTCTCATCTATCTATGGATTTTATTGTGGACTTGCCGAAGTCCAAGGGTCATACTGTGGTTCTGACAGTTGTAGACCGCTTCTCCAAAATGGCTCATTTTGTCCCTCTACCTAAGCTTCCTACAGCCAAAGAACTGGAGGTTGTCTTTGCTAGAGAGATTGTACGAATACATGGGGTTCCGTCTGAAATAGTCTCTGACAGAGGAGCTCAGTTCGTCTCTCGTTTCTGGAGGGTTTTCTGTGCGGAGATGGGGGTGCGATTGGCCTTCTCTTCAGCATATCATCCACAAACTAATGGGGCAGCAGAGAGGGCAAATCAGGGTCTCGAGCAGTACATACAATGTTTTACCACACAACAACAAGACAATTGGTCGGAGTTGTTGCCCTGGGCTGAGTATGCACGCAATAACGCCGTTAACGAGACCACTGGCCACTCTCCTTTTTCTGCCATCTATTATTATTATTATTATTATTCTTTATTTATAAAGCGCCAGCATATTCCGCAGCG
This sequence comes from Leptobrachium leishanense, assembly GCA_009667805.1. Taxonomy (NCBI): domain Eukaryota; kingdom Metazoa; phylum Chordata; class Amphibia; order Anura; family Megophryidae; genus Leptobrachium; species Leptobrachium leishanense. Next base: position 101,191,141 of record CM019071.1, read on the forward strand.
CTGTACAATAAGCACAGTATAGACAGGGTTACAATACATTGAACAACATTTGATTGATGGTTGTGTCAGTGAGTTGGGTGGTAGGCTTCCCTAAATAGGAATGTTTTAAGGGAGCGTTTGAAGGAAGAGAAGTTAGGGGAAAGTCTGACAGTACGAGGGAGAGCGTTCCAGAGAGTGGGGGCTGCGCATGAGAAATCCTGCAGTCTCTCATGGGAAGAGGTGATGCGGGGAGAAGCTAGGCGCAGGTCACTGTTTGACCTTAGGGAGCGGGCTGGGGTGTATTTGGTGATTAGTGAGGACAGGTAGTGGGGCACTGAGTTAGTGAGGGTTTTGTAGGTAAGGATAAGGATTTTGAACTTAATTCTGCAGTGGATGGGGAGCCAGTGAAGGGACTCGCAGAGGGGAGCGGCAGAGAGAGAGCGGCGGGTGAGGTGAATTAGCCTGGCGGAGGCGTTCAGGATGGATTGTAGGGGGGAGAGGCGGGACAGAGGGAGGCCAGATAAGAGATTATTGCAATAGTCGAGTCGGGAGATTACCAGGGCGTGTATGAGTTGTTTTGTGGTGACAGCGGTAAGAAATGGCCGAATTCTGGAAATATTACGCAGTTGGTATCGTCAGGAGGAGGAAAAAGACTGGATGTGGGGGATGAAGGAAAGAGCAGAGTCAAGTGCAACTCCAAGACAGCGAACTTGGTTTGATGGGGAGATGGTGATACCCTCCACCGTGATAGAGAAGTCAGGAGGTGGGGAGGCATTGGAGGGAGGAATAAGTAGGAGCTCAGTCTTTGACATGTTGATCTTTAGGTGGTGGGAGGCCATCCAGGAGGAGATGCCAGATAAACAGTCACTGACTTTTGAAAGGACAGGGGGAGAGAGATCAGGGGTAGAGAGGTAGATCTGAGTGTCATCAGCGTAGAGGTGGTAATTAAAGCTAAAGCTGTTGATGATTTTGCCCAGGGAGGAGGTGTAGATGGAAAAGAGCAGAGGACCAAGGACAGAGCCTTGAGGTACACCAACAGATAGAGGCAATGAAGAGGAGGAGTTACCAGCAAAGGACACACAGAAGGACCTGTTGGATAAATAGGAGTCAACCCAAGCAAGTGCAGTGTCACCGAGACCCAGAGAGTTGAGGGTCTGTAGAAGGAGGGGGTGGTCAACAGTGTCAAAAGCAGCCGAGAGGTCAAGCAGGATGAGAATAGAATAGTGGCCGTGTTTTTTAGCAGTTAGGAGGTCGTTGGTGACTTTGGTGAGGGCAGTTTCAGTTGAGTGTAGGGGACGGAAGCCAGATTGCAGGGGGTCAAGTAGGGAATTGGAGGACAGGAAGAGGGAGAGGCGGTTGAAGACTAGTTTTTCTAAGAGCTTTGATGTGAAGGGAAGCAGGGATACAGGGCGGTAGTTGGATGGAGAGTTGGGGTCTAGGGATGGTTTCTTTATTAAAGGGGTGACTAGCGCGTGTTTGAAGGCGGATGGAAAGGAGCCAGTGGAGAGAGATAGGTTGAAGATGTGTGTGAGAGCAGGGGTGAGGGAGGAGGAGAGGGGAGGAATTAGATGTGAGGGAATGGGGTTGAGCGGGCACGTGGTGAGATGTGAGGAGGACAATAAGGAATTGACTTCCTCCTCAGTGGCTGGGAGGAAGCGGCAGAGGGTGGCAGAGGGGACCTCTGGGAGTGTAGGTGGCAGATAACTATCTTGTGTTGGGATGTTGCTTCTGATAGTTAGAGTTTTACTGAGGAAGTAGTCTGCCAGGTCTTGAGCGCTGAAGGCAGCTGAGGGGGGAGGTGCAGGTGGGTAGAGGAGGGTGTTGAAGGTGGACCAGAGCCGTTTAGGGTTGGAGGACAGAGTAGATATAAGAGATGAGAAGAAGGATTGTTTGGCCAAGTGGAGGGCAGAGGTGTATGACCGGAGAATAAACTTGAAGTGAACAAAATCAGCTTCAGAGCGGGATTTCCTCCAGGCACGCTCTGCGGTGCGGGAGCATCTTTGCAGGTAGCGAGTCTGGAGGGTGTGCCAGGGCTGAAGCTGGCGGCGTGGGGCCTTACAGAGTCGAAGAGGAGCAAGAGTGTCTAGAGCAGAGATAAGCGTAGTGTTGTAGTGATTAGTGGCAGCATCAGGGCAGGTGAAGGATGAGGTATGAGGGAGGTGGTGAAGTAGGTTGGAGAATTGATGGGGGTCCACAGCATGTAGATTTCTGCGAGTGTGTGTGAGGGGTGGGGGAGCAGGGTGTTTAGGAAGTCCAGATAGGTTGAAAGAGAGAAGGTGATGGTCAGAGATGGGGAAAGGGCGACATTTGAACTCAGAAATGGAGCAGAGGTTGGAAAAGACCAGGTCAATAACGTGACCATCGCGGTGGGTAGGGAGGAGGGAGGATTGTGTGAGTCCAAGGGAGGACGTGAGTGAAAGAAGTTTGGAGGCAGCAGGAGCGGAAGGATCGTCAATGGGAATGTTGAAGTCCCCGAGAATTAGGCATGGAAGATTAGAAGACAGGAAGTGAGAAAGCCAGGTAGCAAAGTGGTCAAAGAACTGGGAGGTTGGTCCCGGTGGGCGGTAGATGACTGCCACCCTGAGAGCCAGAGGAGAGAACAGGCGGATGCAGTGTGTCTCGAAGGAGGAGAAGGAGAGGGATGGGGGTGGAGGGAGATGCTGGTAGGTGCAGGTGGGAGAGAGCAGGAGTCCGACCCCGCCACCATTTCTTTGGTTTTTTCCCTCCGGCTCTACCGCTTCAGTTTACTGAACAGGTCATCCCGGCTCTCGATGACCATCTCACTCAACTGCAAGAGATTTGGAGACAGATTCGAGAAAATATGGAGCGCAATGTTGCTGTCCAGAAACGCAAGGCTGACAGGCATAGGTTACAAGCTCCCTCCTATAACGTGGGGGAAAGAGTTTGGTTGTCCACTAGGAACGTGAAGTTGCGGATGCCTTCTATGAAAATGGCACCTCGGTTTATAGGTCCATATAAAATCATTCGCCGCATTAATCCTGTGGCTTATGCTCTTGCCCTTCCTTAACATCTTCGCATGCACAACGTCTTCCACACCTCCCTACTGAAGCCTTTGTTGTGTAACAGGTACACGCGGGTCGTTCCTCCTCCTCCACCTATTCAGGTTGATGGTGAATCTGAGTATGAGGTTAGGAGGGTTTTGGATTCTAGGCTGTGCAGGGGCGCTCTGCAGTACTTGGTCGATTGGGTGGGTTATGGTCCGGAAGACCGGACCTGGATTCCAGCTTCCGACATGTCTGCCTCTAGGTTGGTCAGGGCGTTCCATGCCTCGCACCCCGATCGCCCTGGTGGTCGTCCTGCCGCTCGTCCTGTTGGTCGTCCGGTGGCCTCCCGTGGAGAGGGGGGTGCTGTAACGTTGGGGGCTTCCAGCCCTACCTGTGTGCTTGAGGGCAGCATGTCTGATGCTGCTCGCTGACCAATGCCTGGTTTAAATGGAGACAGGCAGGGAGGTGGTTGCATGAGGCGCAGCTTGAGTGGGGGGCGTGGTCTGGTGAAGGTCTTTAAAAACCCTCAGTGTATTCTCAGCAGTTGCCAGAACGTGGTTATCCATACCTGAGCTCCTTGTACCTGACTGCTATATTGAATTAACGCGTTATTGACCTCTGCTTGTTTTTTGACTATTCTGCCTTCTGTTGCCCTAGACCATTTTCTTGTACTACGCTACTGCTCTGATATCGACCCGGCTATTCCATTTGACCATTCTGAACTCTGTATTCCTGATTCTGGCTCGGCTGACTACTCCCCGTGTTGTTAACCCTTTCTGTCTAGCTAGTTTACCTGGCCAATTCTAAGGACCAGACAGTTAGAGATCATTCACGGCTACTCTGTTGGTAGCTTCTGGGCTCTGTGGAGTGTTGGGCGTTAAGTACTGCGTGGTGGGATCTGGGAACCGTGACAAGCGAGCGTCCCCCCGTCCCCCGGTTGAGTCTCCTTAGATTATATTTTTCGCTTCTTTATTGCCACTTGGAATGACTCACTTTTGCTGTATTTTTATGATGCAGCGTTGTTTTTTTTGTGTTTTTTTCCTTTTTAGTCTTTTTAATTTTTTTCATTTTTCTTTCATTTTGTCTGTTGATATGCTCTTATGGCCATGGCCTTCATACTCCTCATGTCTCCTCTCTAGTATTTCTCATTCTACCATGCATATTATATCGCTGTGGTTAAATAATCATGAGTAAGCCTCAGTTCGGAATTTTTTCAATGAATGTTAGGGGCCTGAATGTTCCGTTTAAAAGACATGCTCTGTTTCGTGATTTACATAAATGTAAACCGGCGATAGTTTGCGTGCAGGAGACGCACTTTAGTGCTTTACACACCCCACACTTACAATCCGCTATGTATCCTGTTTCTTTCCATTCTACTGCCCAAACGAAATCTAGGGGTGTCTCGGTTCTTTTTCATAAGGACTGGGTCTTTAAATGCTCAAACCAATATACAGACCCATTGGGCCGCCTTTTGATCTTGGTGGGCACTATGAATGAACTTCCAATTACTGTTGCTAATTTGTACTTGCCTAATGTCAACCCGGTATGCTTTCTTAAAAAAGCTTATAGTAAGATTAAGAATATGATGGAGGGATCTCTTTTCATGTGTGGAGATTTTAACTGTGTGCCTGACACGGCTATGGATACACGGCCGGGCCAGACCCGCACACAGCCTCGTAAACCTAACCATCTTTCTAAATAGCCTTAACAGTCAAGTTTGGGGCATTACATTAGAAAATAAATGGAGTAGAGAGAAAGTAACGTTTCTTGATTTGGAAATTTATATTAGTGAAGGGTCTGTTAAATGTAAAACTTTTTTTAAAGAAGTAGACACTAATACTTATATCAATACCAACAGCTGTCATAACCCATCATGGCTCAAAGGGGTGCCTAGAGGGCAATTCATTCGTCTAAGACGGAATTGTTCAGACCTCCATGTTTTTGAGCAACAGGCCCAACATCTAAAGAAGGGGTATAATGCCCTAGAATTAGACACAATCATTGATCAACTTAAACAGGAGGATCGGACAAACCTACTCCAATATAAACCCAAAAAAAACATCAAAGAAGAAGTTCTATTTTTGTGTGACTACAGCAGCAAAGCCAAAAACATGAAGAAAATAATTAGGAAACATTGGCATGTCCTTCGGAAAGATAAGGATCTTAATGGTATACTGGGGGAACAACCAAAAATAGTATTTAGAGGAGTTAAGAACTTAAAAATGAATTTGGTACACAGCAAACCTAAAAACAAAAAGATAAACCATAACCAATTCAATTTAAAAAATGGCTTTCATGTCTGTGGACAATGTCTGGCCTGCAGGTCGACCGGTAATAAGAAAGACTGCAGAATAGAGTTTTTTAATAAAAAAAACAACCAAAAAACACAAATGAAAGAGGCTCTCAACTGCTGCTCAAAAAGTGTATTATATCTTTTAGAATGTCCCTGTGGCCTCCAATACATTGGGCGTACAAAGAGGGCTTTTAATATAAGAGTTTCGGAACACGTTAGAAACATAAAAAAATCTTATGAAAAACATTCGGTTTCACTACATTTTAAACTTCAACATGGGGGTTCCCCATTAGGTCTGAAATTTATGGCCATTAAGAAAGTATATAAAACCAATATGGATGATAATATTGTTAACAAACTGGGACAAGAAGAGATGCGGACTATCTATGAAATGGATACTATGGCACCAAATGGGTTAAATAATGACTTTGAGGTGGTTCATTTTTTGTGAGTTGTTGTGCACCTCTTGGGGTCTTAACATGATCTACAAAGATACCCTTACCCCTTTTTATCATCCATGTTGAGAGAGGCTATATATTAGCATTGAAAATGTTAAAAGAAGTTCAAAGGAGCTTATAAATTTAGAATGTAAATATACTCCTTTTAAGTATATATCTAGCACTTATAATAGTCAACCTTTATAATTTAATGGCATTTTCACATAAATGAGGTCTACATTATTAATTAACATATTGATCCCGTCGCTATTTTTAACCAATATTAAAATATTAATATTAAATTTGATGTATACCTATTATAATTAATATATATAAGCACTTTAAATGGCGGATACACATTGATTATAAATATAGCACTTTAATACCACTCCCTCATAATGAGGTCCAAGATTCCATTAACATCTGGACAATGCATATTCTCAATATGGCACTTTCAATAGCGTTCCCTTCTAAATGAGGTCCACATTATGCATTAAGGATATATTGCACTAATTTACACTAATTAACATTTTAATAATCACCGTAAAATGAATAATATTACAATAAATTTTAGTTTCAACAGTTTTTATTCGTAAGTAATTATAATTGATAAATAAAAGCACTTAAAATATTAAAAATATATTTAAAAACACTATAAATAAGGCACTTTAACAATAATTATATTTAATTAAAATCCACGATAATAATATGAGTATATTGCACTTAATAATATATTTAATTAATATGGAAAATACACAGAAAATTATAGATTTAAAGTTTTTTAAGTAATTCACGTTGGCGCATTAGAAAGGTAAAATACCTGTATAATCATAATATCATAGGAGTAACTCTCTAATGTAAGAGAATACACAATTATCACCATAATTAAATTAAAGCACTAAAGCACAAGACACTGTCTTAATGAAGGGGGTTATTAAAAGGGATAGTGAATATATGGTCACTTTTTGGATAGTGTAGATTTTACACAAAGGCCCTTTCTAGGAGGGCATAAGTAGTGTCCTTTGCACATATAGTTTGTGAAGAAGTCATTTTTTTCAGATTCTACCATATACATTAATTGGGCATACTGTGGGATAATTGGGAGACCTTGCGGGGTGCACTAATCAATTTTACAGTGTTAGCCCCTTTATTTGAGTTTAATATATGTAATATTCTGTTTTTGGGACGTATATGACGAAAATGGGGAAGTGTTTAGAAAGCCCCAACTGTTGAATTCAGTGAAAAAAGGAAAAATTCTACACCTTCCTGGCCGAGAACCGCCGACCGGAAGTAAAAGAGCGGCGCTTGGAACGCGGTGGAACGCGGAAGTCAAAACGGCGCATTGGAACGCAGTGGAACGCGGAAGTAAACCGCGCATGCGCAAAATGGCGGCGCCCATCATCAGATGCCGAAGAAACCGGAAGGATCAATTAAAGAAGCAGACAGGACACATGGGGACAATTAAGAACATTTATGGACACTATAAAAGGGTCTACAGGCCCATGTTAACCATTCCAGCTGATGAAGCCGCTACTTGATGCGGCGAAACGCGTTCTGGTGGCTATTTTAATTATATTTTAAATAAATTTTATTTTTCCATCTCCAATCCTGATTCCTGCTTCGTTGATTCCTGTAAACATCGGTGGTTTTTCATCTGGGTTTTTCTCCTACCAAAAAAAAACCTATGGGCATATATCCATGAGCTATGTGAGCTCCACAGAATGTGAGTACAATTCCAACTGTACATAACATTGTGACCTTAATTTGTGGATCTACACAAGGATTTTTCTTCCTGTTTTCCTTTCTACTGTTTAAACTTCGGACAGAGAAAAAGGAAAAAACTTTGCTGTAAGGTGGGGGTCACCTAAGAAATTGAAGACAATCACCCGCATGTCTGGACCCACTTAGAGCCAGTGTACGGCTCTATACTTGTAAGTGGGGTGTATACCACATACATTCATAGTACATTGTACATAACAGTGTTGCACTATTATTGTCTCTTTTCTATCATATATATATATATACGAGATTCCGGGACCCCAGAGAGCAGTACTTGCGCCGATCCAGGTTACTGATTTTATTATTGCCTGAATGTTCCGTTTAAAAGACATGCTCTGTTTCGTGATTTACATAAATGTAAACCGGCGATAGTTTGCGTGCAGGAGACGCACTTTAGTGCTTTACACACCCCACACTTACAATCCGCTATGTATCCTGTTTCTTTCCATTCTACTGCCCAAACGAAATCTAGGGGTGTCTCGGTTCTTTTTCATAAGGACTGGGTCTTTAAATGCTCAAACCAATATACAGACCCATTGGGCCGCCTTTTGATCTTGGTGGGCACTATGAATGAACTTCCAATTACTGTTGCTAATTTGTACTTGCCTAATGTCAACCCGGTATGCTTTCTTAAAAAAGCTTATAGTAAGATTAAGAATATGATGGAGGGATCTCTTTTCATGTGTGGAGATTTTAACTGTGTGCCTGACACGGCTATGGATACACGGCCGGGCCAGACCCGCACACAGCCTCGTAAACAGACCCCCTCCAGCCGCCAACTAAATGATTTTTTACGATCCTCTGACTTATATGACGCATGGAGAATTATCAACCCCTCAACCAGGGACTTCAACTTTTTTCTCACCAGTTCACTCATCTTACAGTCGCATTGACTTATGTCTGATACATGGCTCTACAGTCCCTCGCCTTCTAGTCGCCCGTATCGGCTCTATAACGTGGTCTGATCATGCGCCTATAACGTTGGATTTTGAGGCTGACTACCCTGCTAGGGGGATGGGGAATTGGCGACTAAATGACTCGCTTATCGTAAGTGGCGCTGATGTGTCTGATACATCGGCGGTGTTACGGGAATACTTTGCATTGAATGTGACGGAAGAAGTAGCCATCTCATCAGCTTGGTTGGCGCATAAAGCAGTGGTGAGGGGCCATTTGATTCAGAGAGGGGCTACCCGGAAAAAGGCATTCAATGCCCGGATGATCTCATTACAGCGGCAAATATCTGACTTGGAATCCCAACATAAAATAAACCCTACACCTGACCTCTTGTCTCGACTGACGACCCTCCGACAGGATTTAATTCAACTGACGTTATAGTCCTCTGAACGGGCCATACGACGCTTAAATCTCACTCAATATACCCAAGGCAACAAAGCGGGACGGTTATTGGCATCTAAATTGAAATCTAAAAGGCTTCAAACCAAAATTCCTTACCTCTTAGATAATGGAGGGGATAGGATTTACAACCTGCTAAAAATCTCGGAGGAATTTGCTGACTTTTATATAACTTAAAATCGGATCCTACGACCCACGACCCAGACTCTGGTGAGATCACTCGATTCCTCCAGGATGCAGACCTCCCCTCCCTATCCCGCTCACAAGCAGCAGAGTTGCTGGTTCCGTTCACAGAGGAGGAGGTGCGTAAGGCCTTTAAGGCTCTCCCAAAGAATAAAGCCCCTGGGCCAGACGGTTCCTCTAATTTATATTATCAAACTTTCGCAGACATTCTAATACCGACCCTTACGAGATTTTTCAATCATATCAAAACCACAGGTGTAATACCACCAGAAATGCTTCAAGCTACTATCGTAACGTTACCTAAACCTGGCAAACCCCCGACGAGCTGTGCAAATTTCCGCCCTATCTCCTTATTAAATGTGGATGCTAAGCTGTACGCTAAGCTGTTGGCCTCTAGAATAGCTCCTCTGCTTCCCCTCTTGATTTCAGCGGAACAGACCGGGTTTGTACCTGGTGGACAGACATGTGACAACACCCGACGATTTTATAATATAATTGACATTGCCTATAGAACCAATACAACTGGGCTCCTCCTGGCACTGGATGCCGAGAAGGCATTTGACCGCCTGCATTGGGGCTATATGCGTAAGGCACTAGAATCCTTTGGCTTCCCTGCCCTATTTATTAATAGTATCATGAGCCTGTATTCCCTTCCAACGGCAAAGGTCCTGGCATCTGGGTTTCTTTCCTCCTCATTCTCCATTACCAATGGTACCATGCAGGGTTGCCCACTCTCCCCACTCATCTTTGTTTTGGCATTGGAGCCTTTGGCCGTCTCGGATCAGGCGAGACTCTTCCATCTCTGGCATCTCTACCCCAGATGGAGTCCAAAAATTAGCTATGTTCGCTGATGATATTTTGATTTTTCTTACCTCCCCTGAAACCTCTCTGCCATCTCTAATGCGCCAGCTTACTTCCTATGGCCTAGTCTCCTACTATAAAAACAATGTGAGCAAGACGCAGGCACTACCACTACATGTTGATGATTTCTCGCTCTCCACCTTACGTGCCTTGTACCCATTTGACTGGAGAACGACCTCTTTGAAATATCTAGGCATCTCTCTCACCAAATCTAGGGGCTCTATCCTTAAACTCAATTATAACCACCTAATGACTTCTATCTCCTCCCAACTGACCTCCTGGCTTGGACTGGAGGTCTCTTGGATGGGACGCATGGCGGCTTTGAAAATGTGTATATTACCCCAGATTCTTTATTTTTTCAGGAATGTTCCAGTTTTTATCCCGGCCCATATGTTGCTTCGCATGCAAAAAATGCTGCAGGCACACATATGGAAATGGAGGCCTCCAGGCATTTCAGCTTCCACGATTAACGCGACTAGACGTAGGGGGGGCTAGGCTTTATAAATATTACGGCGTATTATAGGGCGGCTTTATTGGCTCAGCTCCTGTCCTCCATGTCCCAGCGTGAAACCCCTTTATGGCTACGGATGGAGAATGCTTATACTGCCCCCTTTCGAGTTCATGACCTGATGTGGTTTGCGACGCTCCCACACCACACATTGGAGGGTATCTTACATCCACTTCCCTTTCCCTTATGTCATGGCGTTTATGGGGTAGACGACTTTTACGACCCTTCCCACTGCTCAGTTTAGCTCCATTGCGCTTCCTCTGCCACACTATCCAGGACCTGAATCTTGACCGATGCTTCCAATTAGGTCTTACACATATTAATCAGCTTTTTACGGCCTCCTCAATCAAATCCTTCCCGGACCTAACGCGTGAGTTTGCCCTTCCCACTAGCAACTGTTTCAAGTACCTTAGGGTAAAACATGCACTGACTCAACGAGGTATTTCCTCCTTTGCAGCGACGGATCTTACGGCCTTTCACAGACTGTGCTTAGGTAAAAAAGTTATAACATAAAGACAAAGGTTTTTTCATGACAGTTTGTTGTCTGTGAACCCTAATAAGAAACTGCCTTATATGATCAGATGGGACAAAGATTTGTCGTTCGAGTCTTCTAAGGAGGACTGGTTCTATGCCACTGAAACGGTATATAAATACACTAGGAGCACTAATTTGCGGGAATCACATCTTAAACTTTTATATAGATGGTATTTGACCCCGAATCGTTTGGCTCATATACCCGGACATTCAAGTATGTGTTGGCGTTGCGGCACCAGTGTCGGATCTATTCTTCACATCTTTTGGCAATGTCCGCTCCTTGCTACCTTATGGGGAAAAGTTTGTAGACTGATCTCTCATTGTACCGGATTGTCTATGCCCCTGTGCCCTAAACAATACCTATAACATATGCTTCCGATTACTATACAACAACGACATTGAGGCATCATATCAATAATACTTAGCGTTGCTAAATCTACTATAGCACGTCACTGGCTTTCTCAAGTCAGTTCCTCTATGAGAGAAGTCATGTTATCACTGGAGAATGTTTATCTGTATGAGGAAATGTACCACAAGACTGCTAACTCTTTCAGCTTGTTCCAAGGTATATGGGAAGGTTGGGAATTCTTTGTAGCTTCTGGAGACTTGATATAATTGATATAAATGATATACAAGATATACTTGATGAGGATACGACATAAATATTGCCATTCGTGGACCTGACTGAGCATATTTTTTCTTTTTCCTTTTCTCTCTTTTTAATTTTTTTTTAATTTTTTTTTCTGGTTTTCTTTTTCTTTCAATTTTGTGTATTTTTATAATTTGTGTGTTTTTGTTATGTTTCAAAATGTCATAAATTTTACCGTGTTTTAGTTTAAAATGAAAAACATTGGTTCATCCGACTGCTTATATTGCAAATCTTATGTTGTTGCTAGAATTGTTAATGATAGGATCCTGCGTGATCCCTTCCTTTTTCAATATTTTCGATATTTGTGATTTATTTCTGGCATTTGTTCTTCACGAGCGAACCTTAATAAAACTTTATATGGAAAAAAAAAACACTTGGGAATTAAGGTGATCTGTGTCTCGTCATACATACAGTACCACGCTGTATTTTGGGGCTCACTAATTTATTTAAAACATTTGTGAATTAAGGTGATCTGTCTCTTGTCACTGGCTGCCAGCTATCAGTGTGTCTCACTGAGTTATACCAGAGTTATTTAAATCTTTATACCAGAGTTGAATCAGAGTTCTGTATATATTAATCAATAGATCGCTCACCATGTCTGAAAGAACAAAAAGGACAGGCAGATGCTCCCAGCCACAGATAAGAGGGCAAGCAGCCCCTGTGTCGGGAGGCTGTGTCTCTGGTCGTGGTGGACGTGGTGCATCCTCTGCAGGTGCACGTTTGTCCTTTCTAACTGGTGCTGGCTGTCTTAAGCAGCAGCAACATACAGAGGACTTGGTGGCTTGGCTAACCAGGCCATCCTCATCCTCCGAGTCCTCTGCCAGCCTGGCTTCTAGTGCTTTACAGTCCACCTCAGCTGCCAAAGCATCTAATGCAGCCTCCATGTCCACAGCTACTCCTGCCGTAGCCTCGCTATCACACACGGAGGAGTCAGCTGAATTGTTTGACTACAATGAGAGTGACATGCTGCTTGAGGATGCGCAGCAAGTACAGTGCTCTGATTCAATCTCTGAGGTTGAGGAAGGGAGTATAATCAACCTAGAGGAAGGGGGTGCCAGTGATGACACACAAATAACTGGCACTCATGTTGCCCCAGCAGCTGCAGCATACTGCCAAGTTGGCTCCAGTGACGAGGAGATAGGGGGTGAAGATGACAATGATGATGATGAGGTCACTGACTCCACCTGGGTACCAGATCGAACTGAGGAATCAAGTGAGGAGGAGGGGGAGGAGGAGGAGGAGGCACAGCAAACACGAGGCACAACATCCTCTGTGACCAACCGTAGCACTAGCCAGTCCAAGGCATCACATGTCAGAGCTGCTCCGGTGCAGAGCGCTGTTGTCTCAAAGAACACATGCAGGAACTCTGCTGTCTGGGAGTTCTTTAAGAAATGTGCAGCAGACCCCACCATTGCTATTTGTAATCTATGTCAGAGCAGGCTGAAGCGTGGGATAAACACCGGACGCTTGGGTACCATGTGCTTGAGGCGACATATGAACAAGTGCCACACATCCCGTTGGGGCAAAACTTTGCGTAGGTCCTCCTCCTCCTCATCTGTCTCTACCCACACTGTATGTCCTGTCATGCAATTGCCTACAACCTCCACCGACAGGGATGATGCTACAGTAATGGATGTACCAGCAGGTCCTTCCTCACAATGTGACATCATCCCAGTAGCTGAAGATTTACGCAGTCAAATTACGTTGCCGCAGCTGCTGCAGCGAAAGAAAAAATATAGTCCCAACCATCCCCAAGCACAGCGTCTAAATGCCAGCTTAGCAAAATTACTCGCATTGCAGCTGCCGCCTTTCAAGCTGGTGGACTCTGCTCCCTTCCGTGAATTTGCTGAATGCGCTGTACCACAGTGGCAGGTTCCAAAACGCCATTACTTTTCACGCAAGGCCATTCCAGCACTATACCAGCACATGGAAGACAATGTTATCCACTCATTGGGAATGGCAGTCAGCAGCAAGGTGCATGTCACTTTAGACACGTGGTCCAGCAAGCATGGACAGGGTCGTTACATTTCCTTCATGGCACACTGGGTAACTCTGATTGCAGCTGGGAGGGATCCAAGACGGGGCTCTGTGCTGGAGCTTGTTCATCCACCATTCCTCCAGAAAGCTGCTTGTATGAGGTCTGTCTGCTCCACCAACATGGTCCCACGTGGTCGCGGCTGGGGTCCTTCCAAGCGCTCGGAGACATTCCCGGCGTCGCTCAGGAAGATAAGTATCATCGGGAGAGCTCCAGGGGCGGCTGTCCGAATGCCGATAGAGCATTTGGAGAGCCGCCGCAGCCCCTCGGATGCCGGCTCAATGCCGGCTTCCGGTATTGGGAAAAATATCGGGGGGTACTACTCCTGCAGTACCCAATATCGGCCCTGATGCCGATACTAGTATCGGTGCAACCCTACTGATTGGTAAATGTAGTGGTCCCTTAGTAGGCTTGTCTGCAAACATCATATTAACCTTAATTAACATGCAGTTCCAGCAATTCATGATTACTGCATTCATGTAGATAGAGTTCTTTGTTATAAACATTTCCTACCTTTCCTTCCTTATGTGTGTGACATTATGTATTGCATTGATCCAATGGTTCTAAAATTGCATGCTGAATGGATCAAGGACTATTGAGTTAATGTGTCTGCTCTAATTTGCATCAATTGCTGCACATCAACCATTAAGATATTACTCTGGCTCTATATGAAGTTCGTCTTTGAGAGATCAGTTCACTGATTTACCCTTCGTCTAATTGGATATAGTGATCAATAACCACATGTATTCTAAATAGCACTAGTTAATGGGGGTTTTCTTCTCAATTGATGAATGATTTAAGCCATTCAATGGCTCTCTGAGTGTGGTTGAATTTCGTTTGGTTGATCCAGGTTAAACATATTTTGTTTAAATGATGATCATCACCCACTGAATAGGTCTAAGTGATTTAAATGATTATTGTTGCCATTATTTGCTACAATTGTAGCGGAAGTTAAATCTCTGCCTGTCAATATTATCTGGGTTTCAAACAGCCAACTTGTTATCTTGTTTCATCTATTTCCAAATTTGATGATTTAGATCCTTAAATGTATTCACATCTCCAAACGTATCAGTATCCCACCATTTTTGAGAGCTTATGACTACTTTTGAATGGTCTGTAGGTCAGAGTGGTTGTAATGTTAATTTACCACAGCTTTAGGATAGGATTCCATCCTTCAGCATTGCTAAAGCCACACAGTGCCCATCCGATACACGTCATTTATTCAATTTAATGTTTTTTATTGGTGTCTTCTTGCAAAGTTTGTATTAATAAAGTTGTTTAGTGAGTTTTGGGTAATGCCCATTTTCTGCCGAAATGTCGGCTAATAGATTAGTCCTACTTTTCTGCTGTGTGTTTGTTTATACCCACTAATCATATACACATTCATTCATTATCGCTCTCAAGTGCACGAAAACAATAAAAATGGTGTTTATAAAACACCAATCCTTAATAAAAAAATTAAAAACAACTTTCATTTTACTGAATTAATTTTTCCTAATTAAAACTTTCCTACAATCATTTAGACCTGAATTAAACTATATTCCATTTACCACTATATATGTCATGAAACGTATTTATGCAAATGCATTAAATTATATGTTCCTAAATACATGAATTAACTCTAATTTTAATTGAATGTGATCTTCAATAATCCTAAATGTGTCAGGGAATTTGAACAATATTGATTGTAACCAACCTACAAAAATAACAAAAAGATACAGAATAATTATCACTTAGACAACACAATAGTATATCAGCATATAACAATACATTATTTTCTTCCTTCTTTATCTTCTTTCTTACTGGTTGAAAATAACAGTTTTGTGAAACTGACATGTCTTAAGTTTTATTTCCAAATCAATGATCTTCGTTAATCGCATAAGTAATTGATGAGTTGTTGATAAATTAATGAAGGAAGAAGAAATTTTAAGTTGAAATACAACTACTTTTGTTAGAATGTTTTATTGCCTGGTGTCTGATAATTCCTGTCTTGGTATCCGGTAAAGGTAACAATGCAATGTGAAATGATAATGTGTGTTTAAGTAAATTTCCTTCAATTTCAATAGCCATATCGATATTGGTATCAAATAATCTTCCATCTAGCTTGATCAAAGTTGGCATGCGTGGGTAATTTTCACCTAAAGTAAAAAAACTTGGAAAAAAAATATTAATAACCTGTGAAAGTTTAATTAAAATTTATATGGTTAAAACTTCCAACGTTCAGCAATAAATACTTTAAATAAACCAGGAATCAATTTTGAGTCCATTTTGAAAATAAATGCAGCAAATATGGACACAAACAAAAGAGGAGGGGTCATGAGAGACACAAAATGGAGGGGGCTAGGAGAAGAAAGTGAAAACCTTTTTTTTCTTTTTTTTTTACTTTTGCAATGGTCACCATTTTTCCTTAAATTCTCTTGTATATTCAAATAAAAAACACATAACACAATATCATAAACTGGGAAAGAAATAACGTATAGAAGGGCATGTTAAAAATTGAGACTAAAGATAATTATCAATTATTTATATACACAGATCCCCAATTAGCAATATGACCAAATTAATCAAATGTTTTCCTGAAAAGAAAACAAACAATACTCAGGATATTAAATTACAATCTTTTATCTCCTTTTGTCAACAAAAACTAAAACCTTCTATCCCACTCATCACCTGAAATCTGCCTAATTTCCTTTTCCTCTTATCTCTTCTAGTTACCTGCATACATACTTTAACATTCCTTTGTACAGCGCTACAAAACCTGTAGGCTCTTTCCACACCATTCACTTAACATATTCAATTAACTCTAATCCTTCAATATCACTCTATCCTTTTAGATTGTAATCTCTTAAACAGGACCTCTTTGCCTACTGTATTATGATGAACTTATATATATATTCCATTATACAGGTTACAAAACCTGTATATGACCTCAGTCAGCCATTTTGGCAATTATTCAATAGGGGACTCGAATAATATAATTATTATTTTCATATCTTTAATAGAGATCATTCGTTCATCAACAAAGAAACTACACAGGCATACACATCCCTTATGTAAAAAAAAAAAGTGTGGTCAATCCCTTTGTGCTGGACTCAAACAAAGACAAGAAATAAAAATAACCGACCACGCGTCTTTTGGGAAAACTTATAACGTATATCAAAGCCCGTGGCAGATAGATAACGCCCAGCACCTTGATACACAAAAATAGTTTTTTATATCATACATCAACTTGTATCATCTATTCACACTAAATCATTCCACATCCGTACACACGCCGAGCGTGCTCAAACCGCACCCAATTCCACAACAACCACAACTACAGTCTTTATAAAACACTAACAGTTCCAGAATTAAATTACTATTATATATTTAAGGCATTAGATATGTTATTTGGTATATACTGTCCAATGATCCCTAATAAATACTCACAGCACAAGATAACTACATATTCCATTATACAACTTGCATTCCGAAAAAAACTCACATTTGGTTTAGAACAGGAAGAGAGAAGAGAAGAGAAAAAAAAAACTTTTCGCAAGTCTGAATTAAGGGAGGGCTTTTTTTTTTTACAGCTTCCTAGAGGGAGAAACAGAAACTGACACGGCATTCATCTTTTTTTTATACTGGCAGAGCGACATATTCCAAAGAAAATCAGTCCCTATACACACAGAAACACAGACAGTGTAATAAAATACAAAACATCAAAGATAAACACATACATTAATAATTAGTAAAGACAAACATTTAAATAAACAGACGTAATCAATGGCAAGAAACAATTAGAAAAAAAATAAAAACAAACGTGAAATCTGAAAGAAAAAACAGTTTGCAAATCCTTTAAGAATCAGGCTATAAAATAAGACAGCGCGCAAACATACAGCAGCGCGCAAAAAAAGAAGAGAGGAAAAAGAAAAAAACGGTCTTTCAATGGGAGATAAAACCTTGTTATATGAGAAGAAACCAGATCCAATACTTACAGATCTAAATCAATTAAAATAAAATGCTCACAATTACAAGCAGATATGGACGAGCCAGAAACTCCAGAACACAACAGAGCTACAATGCTGACACAGACAGATCGATATACACATACTCAACACTTAGAAACGTCTTTCAGTTTCCCAGATGAGTGACATAACGAATACTCAGCACTAGAGCTTATCAGGGTACATCAACATAACACAATGAGTGAGTCACCGCTCATAAACAGCTCTCTATCGGGCGAGTTAAGACAAACAAAAACAGAAACGCAAACAATTTAAGGCATGATCCTAGATCATCCTTCCGGGTGAAAACAAACAGAGCGTCCTGCAAAAACAACAACACAGTGACTCTCACAGCCAGAGTCTCACCATGGAAGCAAAGATTCTTTTATCTATATAGGCAATTAGACAATTGAATAATTAGATCTCATTTCTGACACCAACTGATAAATAAAAACCATAAACAGACAAAAACAAATTTCCCCATTATAATTATCATAAATGGAATTTCAATAAACTGTTTTCTTCCCATATAGCAAACAAGGCAACAGCTGTGCGTAACACTGATCAGTGGAGATCTCAACAAAATCAAACACAAGTTTGTGTTAGTCTTAAGAAGAATCTGGCTTTCTTTTGTTAGCCAGGTGTTTTTATTAAATTTCAAAGAACTTGTAACCAATCAACATACAGATACATTTCTACGTCAGAGTTTAGCCACTCAGGTTTCGCAGGCATTGCTATTTTTGCCTGAAAAGAGTTAACACAGGATATGAAGCTCATCAGGAAATCTGTTGCATTGGGACAAAAAGGGAAGGGGGGGGAGTAAGGACAGGTGTCGGGTGGAGACCACAACCTGCATCAGAGCAAGCCCCTAAAAATCATAATTGAATCACAGGACATCCATATATTCATACTAGGGATGCACCGATACCACTTTTTTAAGACCGAGTACGAGTACCGATACTTTTTAAAAGTACTCACCGATACGAGTACCGATACTTTTCTTTAATGTCATGTGACGCTTTCCAATAAGAACAGACCATATAAAAATGCCCCCAGCTCACATGTATATCCCCCCCGATTATATATATATATATATATTCATAATGCCCCAGCTCATGGATTTGCCCCAGCTCACACATGGATATGCCCCAGCTCACACATGGATTTGCCCCAGCTCACACATGGATTTGCCCCAGCTCATGGATATGCCCCAGCTCACACATGGATATTGCCCCCAGCTTATGGATTTGCCCCCCCAGCTCACACATGGTTATGCCCCCCAGCTCACACATGGTTATGCCCCCCAGCTCATGGATATGCCCCCCAGCTCACACATGGTTATGCCCCCCCAGCTCACACATGGTTATGCCCCCCAGCTCATGGGTATGCCCCCCAGCTCATGGGTATGCCCTCCAGCTCACACATGGGTATGCCCCCCAGCTCACACATGGGTATGCCCCCAGCTTATGGATATGCCCCCCAGCTCATGGATATGCCCCCCCAGCTCATGGATATGCCCCCCAGCTCACACATGGTTATGCCCCCCAGCTCACACATGGTTATGCCCCCCAGCTCATGGTATGCCCCCCAGCTCACACATGGGTATGCCCCCCAGCTCATGGGTATGCCCCCCAGCTCATGGACCCCCCAACGATACTTACCTTCCTGGGCGCCGCGGGAATGTCTCCGCGCGCTCGTTGGAAGGACCCCAGCCGCGACCACATGGGACCATGTGATCACGGCTGGGGTCCTTCCAACGAGCGCGCGCGGAAACTTTCCCGGCGTCGCCCAGGAAGGAAAGTATCATCGCGGAGAGCAGCTGCAGGGCCTGTCCAAATGCTCTATCGGCATTCAGACAGGCCCTGCAGCTGCTCACTGTGTTTATACTTACCTTCCTGGGCGACGCCGGGAATGTCTCCGCGCGTGCGCTCGTTGGAAGGACCCCAGCCGCGATCACATGGTCCCACGTGGTTGCGGCTGGGGTCCTTCCAACGAGCGCACGCGCGGAGACATTCCCGGCGGCGCCCAGGAAGGTAAGTATCGCAGAGAGCTCCAGGGGCGGCTGTCCGAATGCCGATAGAGCATTCGGACAGCCGCCGCAGCCCCTCGGATGCCGGCAAGCCGGCTCAATGCCGGCTTCCGGTATCGGGAAAAATATCGGGGGGTACTGCACGAGTACCAAGTACTCCTGCAGTACCCAGTATCGGCCCCTACTAGTATCGGTATCGGTGCAACCCTAATTCATACAAAATATTAAAATCTGACATACAGGACAGACAAACATGTTCATTAGACTTTCAGCAGGTCGAGTTTGTATCTTTTCAAGTCTCTTTGACTGGTGTGTGCCAATTCACACCATATACAGTAGCGCAGTACTAGTGCCTAAACGTTGTTGAGCTGGTTTTGTTATAACAACTACTCTCGCTCTGTGCCCCTGTCTGGTATATTCCGCTGCTTGTTACTGCTGGTGCACTTCCATCTTGCCATACACTATAGCGCAGTAATAGTAGGGTGCACTGCCACTGACGCGAGTACCAGATTCATATCATTGTAATATTTGATGGCAGGGTCCACCCCTGCACTCTTCCACAATACCACAGAGGGGTTACGGTGTGAAGGCACTTGCTGCCACCAAAGGCAAAATATTTGGGTGCACTGATGCCTGTACCAGAATCATATCATTTTAATATTTGGCCGCAGGGTCCAACCCTGCACTCTTCCACAATACCACAGAGGGGTTACTTACGGTGTGAAGGTACTTGCTGCCACCAAAGGCACAATATTTGGGTGCACTGCCACTGAAGCCTGTACCAGATTCATATAATTTTAATATTGGACTATAGGGTCCACCACTGCACTCTTCCACAATACCACAGAGGGGTTACTGTCATGCCTAAGCCCTGGGAACCTGCTATGACCAGTCTGGCTTTCCATTCTCTGCCTGTCTGTATCACTCAAGGGTTAATTCCTGCCCTGATCTGGTGTGTGGTGTGCATAAAACCTGGACACACCCTTCTCTCAGGGCTCTCTCATTTTGTGTTACCTGCCCTTTACTTGTGAGGTGTTGCGAGCCGCCTCTCCCAGAGTCTGTCTATTCCCTACATTCTTCTGTGCTGTTATTGCTATTCTAGTGTTCCTGATTCACCTGCCTGCGTTATATCTAGACCCTTTGCGAAGAGCTCCTGGTTCCAGGCCTGTGGATCTTGTCAACAGTGGACACTGCTTAGTCCACTATTCCTGCGTATCCAGACTACTCCTGTGACTATCGGTGTTAAAGGTACTGTAGCGCTGTGCTAAAAATCTTGCTGTGGCAGTACCTATTTTTGGCCACAAGATGGAGACTATCGCAATCAGAGATACTGGACATTGGGACTACAATAACTGGCATGCTTTGCAAGAAGCCAGGAAGTGGGTGGAGACTGGACACTTACATCCTCTGCCTCGTGGAGAAAGTTCCAGAGCGCGCCAGGGGATGAGAGAAAGCAGACGCACTGAGGAGACCGCTGGAGGAGCTAGGCCAAAGCCCGAGGGAGACCTGAAATTCCTATTTGGGTCACTCAACCTGAGGAGGAGACTTGCCAGTACCCAGACAACAGCTGCAGACCGGCGGAATCGAACGGAGAGCAGGCGGGGAGCTGGACAAGCTGCATGAAGGTAGACAACGGATCCGGCCGCTAGTATCCCCAGTCAAAATCGGGTGGAGAGACGTCCTGGGTCAGCGGAGCCTAAAGCAGTCATCAGATGGGTGAGAGGCCTCCAAGGCTGTTTGTATGATTAAAGGACGCTCTGCTGTTTTTCTCTTTTAAGTTCACAGGGCCCCAACTGACTAGTCGAAGACTTTCCTTTAATAAATTCACTGGCCAGTTGAACAGTACCCGGGTACCACACACACACAGATACGCTTCTTACATTCTGGAATTTAACTTGTACAGGACTCATTTCCTTTTACGAATCGGAACGGGGGTTAAAAGACAAAGATACGTTCCGAATACATTTTTCTCTTTTTCCGCCGCGCGTTTGCCGTAATACGAAAGGGATTGTATGTTTGGGGTTTTCGCTACGGGTCCCTTTTTCTGAACTATCGGGAAATTGCATTGCTTTTATGTTCGGTTGCGAATATTTTATTTTCCGAAATACGAAGCCTCGTGTTTCGTTTCTTTTCCGCTACGCGTTTTACCGGGATACAAAAATACTGTAATAATACTTGTGAATACCGTGTCTCAACATCTGCTCAAATATTTTAGTAAACTATATAAATATAAAAACTCACAACTGTGTTGGAGTATATTTATTCCCTAGTGCGGGGAGACTGACCCGTGGTTCATTTTCGGCGGCTCCTCCGGGAGTGAGCGCTTCAGTACCTTTTGTGAAGAGCTCCTGGACCCTACTTGTGGAGCACTACCTAGTCCACTATATCTGGTACAGCAGAAGAGACTACCTTTGTGCAGGACTTGTCTATTTGTTTTCAGTATTCTGCAAGTGTATATAAGACTGTTGCTGTGTGCTTACCTTGAGAATACACTTAATTACTTATACTGCTTCCTGTGTCTGCCTGATTTGCTCTCCCCCAGCGTCTAAATAAACATAAGGCCACGCTATGACTCCATCCTGGCGCGAGCCTGACAGTTACGGTGTGACGGCACTGTTGTCGACAGTAAAGGCCCAATTTTAAAGCACCTATTGTTACTTTCATCCAAAGCCTGCATAAGTTTCACCATAATTTAGCCAAACAAAATCACTAAACTTGTTCTGCGTGTCCTACAGGCTGCCGCCCCAAGCAGTTGTTTATGAATAGATTAAAGGAAAAACATTTACCGGCATTTGAAATTACATTTCTTTGTTTTTAAATGTTTCTATACATCCTACAAATCCGCCACTTCACGGGCAGGTTATTGGGACCTCCTAGGCACGATATTTGAAGGAATTTTTCGTTTTTATTCTAAACCTTTATTTCATTGAAAACTCACTGTTCCTTTAAAAACTTTGTTTTTAAAACTTTTTGTCCTTGTTTCCTGTCCCCCAGGGTACTACCCGGACCCCCATCATACACCTTTTATGGCAAATATCTAGCACATATGCCCTCTTGGAGGGCACTCTAAAAATCAAACGTTCGGGTCCCATTGACTTACATTGAGTTCGGATCGTGTTCGAGTTCGAACGCAAATGTTTCAAATTGTTCGAGTTCGAATGCGAACTGAACATGGGGGCGTTCGGCTCATCCCTAATCAGGAGACAGAAATCATCGAGGCAGTAATTAAAGCAATCAGCCCTGGATTAAACTTGAGGGATATGCTGGACATAAAAAGAGACCAGACTTTTCCCAAATTAAAAACCATTTTAAAAGGACACTTCAAGTAGAGGATACATCAGATCTCTATCAGAAATTGCTGAATATTTTCTAGGATGTGCGTTTCGATTCGGACCGATTCGTATTTTTCACGAATCGGTCTGATTCGTGGCATCGGATTCGGCCTAATTTCCGAATCGGATCGGATCCGAAAACGCCCGATACGAAAAGATTTCCAATCCGAAACAAAACTTTTTTCGTGTTTTCATATGGATGTGAAATGTGTAAGATCGCAAGTCGTTTTCGTTCCATTCGTGATTTTGGTTCCATTTCGGTCAACGTATTTTTCGGTTACATTGCTGATTCCGTATTTTTTTATAATTATGCACTGCACAACTTTATTTAATCATATTAAAATGGTATGAAAGGAACAAAAATTAACAACAAGATTTATAAAACGCAAAACTGACCCAAATGCTCTGACTTTTTTTTCACATTTTAACATACGAGCGTTTGCGGTTAAACGGTTATATTTAATATGAGTTGCGCTTGTTAAAAAAAATTAGAAATGGGGGACTTGTTAAATTTTTTTGGGGGGAAATTACACGATTTTTAACAAACGGACCCCATACAAAAATCCTTAGTGCAGCATCATTGTTCACATTATAATTAAATTGGGAACAATATTGCTGCATTAACAAAATCAAAACAAAAAAAAAAAGGTTTTTTTTTTTTTATTCTTTTATTTTATTTTCATTTTTTATAATTTTTCTTTTAATGGAAAGGCTCTGGCCATGCTCTGGCCGATCCAACGATACCAAACATTAACCCCTAGCTCCCACGAATCAGGAGATAGGGGGTTCATTGGAACCCTATATCTCCACCATTGGTCGCAGTTAGGGGTTAACTCCAGAACTGACGTCAATGCGCTATACATGATGACGCCAGTCATCACGATCCGGCCCCGACCGGGGGGTGCAGCAATCGGCCGGAATCCTGGCCGATTGCTGCCTCCTCTGCTAGGACGAGCTCAGTGCGTCCATAGCACAGGAGGAGCACTTGGCAGGACGCGCTCAGCGCGTCCTTAGCAGCCAAGTGGTTAATGCAGCATATGAATCCACACACTGCGGGGAATTGCCTCTCTGCAGTATAATTAATGCAGCATATGAATCCACACACTGCGGGGAAGCGCCTCTCTGCGGTATAATTAATGCAGCATGTGAATCCGCACTCTGCAGGGAAGCGCCTCTCTGCGGTATAATTACTGCAGCAGATGAATCCACACACTGCCGGTCAGCGCCTCTCTGCGGTATGATTAATGCAGCATATGAATCCACACACTGCGGGGAAGCGCCTCTCTGCAGTATGATTAATGCAGCATATGAATCCACACACTCCTGGGAAGCACCTCTCTGCGTTATAATTAATGCAGCATATGAATCCACACGCTGCTGGGAAGCACCTCCTCCATCGCTGCTGTTTGTCACAGACTCAGAAGCGGCTGTAAGGAGGAGTAACGTGCCGCTGCACATGTGAATAGCGGCGTGTTTCTCCTCATAGCCAACAGTGACGCCAGCAGCCTGAAATGTCATAGCGACCCAGGCAGCCCGCACTGCATCAGCGGAATGTCCTGGTTGGGCCCCCCTGTGCCCTGGGGCCCGATAGCGGATGCCTGGGTCGCTATGATGATGGTTACGTCACTGCATGAATCGCATATGTAAGTCTTAAATAAAATAAATAAGGCATAAAAACAACTTCGGACCATTTTACGATACCCTGCTGGACCGGTCATCGGGTGGCAGATTCCGGAGCCGAGTTTGGCCCCCCCTCTGGAGTCAAGAGGAGTTTGGAGGAGATCTCGGCCTTCGGGTGCGCCCTGAGGTCGGCCATCTTGCGGCCTATACCCCGGAACGCTTCTGGCGCTTGCTCCTCGCCTTTTTCCCGAGAGTGTGACTGCCGCTGCCAGTGAGGATGGAGGGCCCCCGTCATCCGACTGCGGCAGTTCTCCCTAAAGTGGCGATGGAGAGAGAGGGATTGGACCAGGGGCAGCTGGTTCCCCCACCCCCCGTCAGGAACTTGGCAACGATGCTGGAGCGACTTGAGGCCTTTATGGAGCACGTACCTGGGGATGATGAGAGCCTGCTCACGCGCGCATGTGGCGCCAGATGATGGCCGTGCTGCGGGGCACTCGGAGGGTGGAGGTCATGATTAGAGGAGAGGAAGTGGACAGCTCTTCGACCGCATGCGTGGAGGTTGAGATGGCGGCTGATGACTCGCGAGGCGACTGCTGCATTGATGGTGGTCGAGATGCTGTGTAATTGGCGGTCCCTCTGTCCGAGGCGGTGATCGCTGCTCCTTGCGAGGTTGAAGTGCAGACAGTAGCTGAGTTGGAGGTTGTGATGATGGTCCTGGCCTGCGGAGGCTGGACACCCCCATGCAGTTGGAGACGGAGGAGCTACTGAACTATGCTGGGCAGCAGTTGGAGGGGAAGTGGGGTTGGCCTTGGGCCTGTGAAGCTGCTCCTCAAGGAGATGGAGCCCCTGCACATTGTCTACTGGAGATGACACCTGCGATTATACCCCATGGTGTTGATGCTGGTGGCTGGGCAGAGGAGGATATGCCTGATCTGCCGCCATGTTGTCTACAAACAAATTACAGCAAAGAAGAAGAAACCTTCCTTGATCTGACCATCTATGTCGAAGAACAAAAGATAAAGTCAAAAACCTTCTTTAAGAAGGTGGACGTAAACAGCTTTATAGGTAAAGACAGCTGCCACCTCTTACAATGGCTGGAAGGTATACCAAAAAGCCAGTATACACGTTTAAGAAGAAATTGTACAGAGGATGCCAATTTTGAAGAACAAACGGCGAAATTGACAAAAGATTTCGAAAATAGAGGGTATGATCGTGATAAACTATTGGAGACTAAACAGAATATCACTAACACCAATTGACAAGACCTCTTAAAATATAAGACCAAACCAGAAAACCATATTAAGGGAGTACCCTTTATATTCACATATAATGCTCAAAACTCAAAAATTCGTGGAATCATTCGAAAGTTCTGGCCAATTTTAAGGAAGGACCACGCTTTAGAAACTATTCTACCTGAAGTTCCGTCCATTATATGCCGAGGAGCGAAGAATTTGAGAACTGAACTAGTAAATAGCAGTACAACCACAAAAAAGAAGAACACTTTCGGCATACCTAATAGATTTCATGCTTGTGGGAACTGTCTTAATTGTAGAAACACCAACAGCCATAAACACACTATTAAAGAATTTGAGGCCAACAAAAGAATCTATAAAATCAGAGACATGATCACGTGCTTCACAAGCCACGTGATATATGTATTAACCTGTCCATGTGGCCTAAGGTATGTAGGACGCACAATACGTCCTTTGAACAAAAGAATCCAAGAACATATAAGGAATATAAAGAACGGTGTAGAAAATCACAGTGTCTCATTGCATTTTAAAAACATTCATAATGAAAACCCAGAAGGTCTCAAATTTATGGGGATCAAAAAAGTCTACAAAAATTGGAGGGGAGGAGACTATGAGAGAAAGATAGGGATGGAAGAGATGAGAACCATCTATGAGTTAAATACCCTAGCCCCCTCATGGCCTTAATTCTGATTTTGAAATGATTCACTTTCTAAAAAATTAACGAGTGTATACATGATTAACATCATTTTGGGTTTAGAAAGATTCCTCAAATGTTGATAATTTAACCTCCTCTAGATTGTAAGCTCCTGTGTGAACTCTGCTCCTCTAGATTGTAAGCTCTTGAGTGTCCTCTGCTCCTCTAGAATGTAAGCTCCTGGGTGCCCTCTGCTCCTCTAGATTGTAAGCTCCTGTGAGCCGGGCCCTCTGCTCCTCTAGATTGTAAACTCCTGTGAGCCGGGCCCTCTGCTCCTCTAGATTGTAAACTCCTGTGAGCCGGGCCCTCTGCTCCTCTAGATTGTAAACTCCTGTGAGCCGGGCCCTCTGCTCCTCTAGATTGTAAACTCCTGTGAGCCGGGCCCTCTGTAAATGCTCGTGAGTCGGGCTCTCTGCTAAAACACCTTATTTTCTGTCAGTGCCCCTCCCGAGACTAGTCTCTGGATCCGCCCCTGGTTCCAGCCTGAGGATGGCCATTGGAGAGCTGCGCCAGGTTGGCAATAACCTGCATGCCATGCAGGAATTACTACGGGAGATGCGGGAGCATATTAATAATGTAGTTGACATCCTGGAACGCCTCATCTAGGCCACCAGCCTCCTCCTCCTCAAGTTTTTAATTTTCCACAGTTGGGCATTTTGCCATTTGGCATTTTTTATAAATAAATTTTATATTGTTTTACTATTTTCCTGTGTTTGTGTGCATTGCTTTTCCTTACTTAATATGTATTGCTTGGTTTCCTCACTGTTAAATTTATGTACATATAATTTTATTGACATTTCTATGGACCCTTTGTCATAAATTTGTCAACATATTTGTGGCCATGAATGTGACTGTGCACATTCTACACTGCCTGTCTGGCCAAAAAATGTCACACACTTTAACACAACCTTGTACTGCCTTGAGATTTGATTACCGTGGCATGGTAAGCTTAGGCGATGTCACAACATGGATTTTTTTCCAGTCACATTCATTGTATAACCAAGAATTTCTATTGATGATGGCAGCACTGCGTAAAGTCTTCTCTGACACAACCCAAAGATTCTCAGTGCGGCTCAGGTCTAGTTTAGTTTCCCCTGTTTGCGGCTCCACACACGCTTCACGCCACACCTCCTCCCCGCTTCTCCCAGCTATGAGCTCTCTCCCACCGCTGCCCGCTAAGACGCTGCCCGCCATCGTTGGAGGAAGACAACAGCGTGGGGGAACGGCAGCTGCCAACAGTCCCAAGACACAACTAAAATGCAATGATATGAAATCAGAACCGAAACGGAATCGAAATGATACGAAATCAGTATAGGATTCGAAACGATACAGAATCAGTATTGGAAACAAAATGAAAACAAGTTGATTGAAGCCTATGGGGCATAAAACTTTCCCCTTGTGGCTCAAAATTTTTTTTTAAAAATGCTTAAAAGATCATAAAAAATAAATAAATAAAGAGACTCTTTAAAACAGAATATAATAAATAAACAAATAGATATTGAATTAAAACGGGAATATTTTTAACATTGAAGTCTATGAGGAGAAACATCCCACACCTTGTGGCTCTGAAAAAAAAGGGGGGAAAAATTTAAAAAGTGCTTAAAAGATCATAAAAAAAATCAAAAAATAAAGAGACTCTTTACTGCAGAACTGCAGATTCAAATGCTGCATTAACCACTTGGCTGCTAAGTGCTCCTCCTGTGCTATGGACGCGCTGAGCGCGTCTTAGCAGAGGAGGCAGCAATATTCAGGTCACGATCCTCTCCCGGAGCTGGTCGACATCTTGGATGTCGGACAAGCTTCTGGTAACTCCCCCTGGCGACTGGCGTTATCGTGCATAGCGCGATGACATCGGTTCTGGAGTTAACCCCCTAACTGCCACCGATGGTGGAGATAGGGGGTTCCAATGAACCCACTATCTCCCGATCCTTGGGAGCTAGGGGTTAATGTTTGGTATTGTTGGATCGGCCAGAGCATGGCCTTTCCAACGATACCAAATATGACCATGTTACGTTAAAAGCAAAAATTATAAAAAAATGAAAATAAAATAAAAAAATATTTTAAAAAATACACACGATTTGTTTTTGTTTTGTTAATGCAGCAATATTGTTCCCATTTCAATTATAATGTGAACAATGATGCTGCACTAAGGATTTTTGTATGGGGTGCGTTTGTTAAAAAGCGTGTAATTTTCCCCCAAAAAAATTTAACAAGTCCCCCATTTCTAATTTTTTTTAACAAGCGCAACTCATATTAAATATAACCGTTTAACCGCAAACGCTCGCATGTTAAAATGTGAAAAAAAAGTCAGAGCATTTGGGTCAGTTTTGCGTTTTATAAATCTTGTTGTTAATTTTTGTTCCTTTCATACCATTTTAATATGATTAAATAAAGTTGTGATTTAACAATTCCCCATTTCTAATTTTTTTAACAAGCACAACTCATAGAAAATAAAAACACAAACGCTCGCATGTTAAAAAAACAACACTTTACACGTTGTAAATTATTGAAAATTCTAAATTTTATTGCATTTTTTGTTATAATATACAGACAGGACATATTATTATTATTATTATTATTATTTATTTATAAAGCGCCAGCATATTCCGCAGCGCTGTACAATAAGCACAGTATAGACAGGGTTACAATACATTGAACAACATTTGACAAACAGTACAGGAGGAGATGAGGGCCCTATTCCCGTAGGAACTCACAATCTGGGAGGGTTGGGGTTGGAAACAGGAGGAGAGGACTGTAAGGTTAGAGTGATTGATGATTGCGTCAGTGAGTTGGGTGGTAGGCTTCCCTAAATAGGAACGTTTTAAGGGAGCGTTTGAAGGAAGAGAAGTTAGGGGAAAGTCTGACAGTACGAGGGAGAGCGTTCCAGAGAGTGGGGGCTGCGCGTGAGAAATCCTGCAGTCTATCATGGGAAGAGGTGATGCGGGGAGAAGCTAGGCGCAGGTCACTGTTTGACCTTAGGGAGCGGGCTGGGGTGTATTTGGTGATTAGTGAGGACAGGTAGTGGGGAGCTGAGTTAGTGAGGGTTTTGTAGGTAAGGATAAGGATTTTGAACTTAATTCTGCAGTGGATGGGGAGCCAGTGAAGGGACTCGCAGAGGGGAGCGGCAGAGACAGAGCGGCGGGTGAGGTGAATTAGTCTGGCGGAGGCGTTCAGGATGGATTGTAGGGGGGAGAGGCGGGACAGAGGGAGGCCAGATAAGAGATTATTGCAATAGTCGAGTCGGGAGATTACCAGGGCGTGTATGAGTTGTTTTGTGGTGACAGCGGTAAGAAATGGCCGAATTCTGGAAATATTACGCAGTTGGTATCGGCAGGAGGAGGAAAGAGACTTGATGTGGGGGATGAAGGAAAGAGCAGAGTCAAGTGTAACTCCAAGACAGCGAACTTGGTTTGATGGGGAAATGGTGATACCCTCCACCGTGATAGAGAAGTCAGGAGGTGGGGAGGCATTGGAGGGAGGAATAAGTAGGAGTTCAGTCTTCGACATGTTGATCTTTAGGTGGTGGGAGGCCATCCAGGAGGAGATGCGAGATAAACAGTCACTGACTTTTGAAAGGACAGGGGGAGAGAGATCAGGGGTAGAGAGGTAGATCTGAGTGTCATCAGCGTAGAGGTGGTAATTGAAGCCAAAGCTGTTGATGATTTTGCCCAGGGAGGAGGTGTAGATGGAAAAGAGCAGAGGACCAAGGACAGAGCCTTGAGGTACACCAACAGATAGAGGCAATGAGGAGGAGGAGTTACCAGCAAAGGACACACAGAAGGACCTGTTGGATAAATAGGATTCGACCCAAGCGAGTGCAGTGTCACCGAGACCCAGAGAGTTGAGGGTCTGTAGAAGGAGAGGGTGGTCAACAGTGTCAAAAGCAGCCGAGAGATCAAGCAGGATGAGAATAGAATAGTGGCCGTGTTTTTTAGCAGTTAGGAGGTCGTTGGTGACTTTGGTGAGGGCAGTTTCAGTTGAGTGTAGGGGACGGAAGCCAGATTGCAGGGGGTCGAGTAGGGAATTGGAGGACAGGAAGAGGGAGAGGCGGTTGAAGACTAGTTTTTCTAAGAGCTTTGATGTGAAGGGAAGCAGGGATACAGGGCAGTAGTTGGATGGAGAGTTGGGATCTAGGGATGGTTTCTTTAGTAAAGGGGTAACTAGCGCGTGTTTGAAGGCGGATGGAAAGGAGCCAGTGGAGAGAGATAGGTTGAAGATGTGTGTGAGAGCAGGGGTGAGGGAGGAGGAGAGGGGAGGAATTAGATGTGAGGGAATGGGGTCGAGCGGGCATGTGGTGAGATGTGAGGAGGACAATAAGGAATTGACTTCCTCCTCAGTGGCTGGGAGGAAGCGGCAGAGGGTGGCAGAGGGGACCTGTGGGAGTGGAGGTGGCAGATAACTATCTTGTGTTGGGATGTTGCGTCTGATATTTAGAGTTTTACTGAGGAAGTAGTCTGCCAGGTCTTGAGCGCTGAAGGCAGCTGTGGGGGGAGGTGCAGGTGGGTAGAGGAGGGTGTTGAAGGTGGACCAGAGCCGTTTAGGGTTGGAGGACAGCGTAGATATAAGAGATGAGAAGAAGGATTGTTTGGCCAAGTGGAGGGCAGAGGTGTATGACCGGAGAATAAACTTGAAGTGAACAAAATCAGCTTCAGAGCGGGATTTCCTCCAGGCACGCTCTGCAGTGCGGGAGCATCTTTGCAGGTAGCGTGTCTGGAGGGTGTGCCAGGGCTGAAGCTGGCGGCGTGGGGCCTTACAGAGTCGAAGAGGAGCAAGAGTGTCTAGAGCAGAGATAAGAGTAGTGTTGTAGTGATTAGTGGCAGCATCAGGGCAGGTGAAGGATGAGGTATGAGGGAGGTGGTGAAGTAGGTTGGAGAATTGATGGGGGTCCACAGCATGTAGATTTCTGCGAGTGTGTGTGCGGGGTGGGGGAGCAGGGTGTTTAGGAAGTCCAGATAGGTTGAAAGAGAGAAGGTGGTGGTCAGAGATGGGGAAAGGGCGACAGTTGAACTCAGAAATGGAGCAGAGGTTGGAAAAGACAAGGTCAATAGCGTGACCATCGCGGTGGGTAGGGAGGAGGGAGGATTGTGTGAGTCCAAGGGAGGATGTGAGTGAAAGAAGTTTGGAGGCCGCAGGGGCGGAAGGATCGTCAATGGGAATGTTGAAGTCGCCGAGAATTAGGCATGGAAGATTAGAAGACAGGAAGTGAGAAAGCCAGGTAGCAAAGTGGTCAAAGAACTGGGAGGTTGGTCCCGGTGGGCGGTAGATGACTGCCACCCTGAGAGCCAGAGGAGAGAACAGGCGGATGCAGTGTGTCTCGAAGGAGGAGAAGGAGAGGGATGGGGGTGGAGGGAGATGCTGGTAGGTGCAGGTGGGAGAGAGCAGGATTCCGACCCCGCCACCATTTCTCTCACCCGGTCTGGGGGTATGGCTCAAGTGTAGACCGCCATGTGAGAGAGCAGCAACGGAGGCCGTGTCAGAGGGAGTTAGCCAGGTTTCAGTTAAAGCTAGGAGGTTGAAGGAGTTTGAAAGGAAGAGGTCATGGATTGCTGTGAGTTTGTTGCACACAGAGCGAGCGTTCCAGAGGGCGCAGGAGAAAGAGGACAGGCGCTGAGGGATTATGGGAATGAGGTTGCTGGGCTTGCAGGGAGGTGATTTATGTGCGATGGAGATAGGATGAGATGGAAGTATTGGATGTGTTGTGGGGCCACAACACATTATATATACGTATACATATAATAATGATATATTATGAATCTGCCGAGTCTGCTGGAAAGAAAGATATGTAATATGTCTGGCTCATATAAAAAAATATGGCTTCAAAACGTGTTTAAACATGATGAGCGAAACCGGTAAAAACGAACTTAGCACACAGGCGTGAAATGCCTCAGCAGTGAAAGGGTTAATTTATTTTCCTTTTTTTGTTTTAAATCATTTTATTTGTTCTGTTTTTTTTTTTTTTGTTTCAGATAATTTTGATCAACTTTTTTTCTGTTTTAAAACCTTTTGTTCTGGTTTTTATTTTTAAAGTCAGACCATTTGGGTCAGTTTTGCGTTTTTTTAAATCTTTTTGTTAATTTTTGTTCCTTTCATACCATTTTATATGATTAAATAAAGTTGTGCAATGCATATTCAGAAGAAAAAAAGGATCTTTAATAAAAAATGATAGAATCGGCAGAATTACTGTATCGACAGAATTATCATGTCGACAGAATTACCATATCGATAGAAATATCGGATCCAAAAAACCATTAGTTTAAGTCAAAACGAATAGACACTTTGAAACGAGGAGAACAGACGTTCCGAAAAACACGAAAATTTACGATATCACGAAATAAAAAGTCGATCCGAAAAACGAGCCGATCCGAAAACACGAAAATCACCGATATCACGAAAAAAAGTCAATACGAAAAACGAGCCGAAACGAAACGAGCCGGAAAAAAAAATCGTCTGAAACTATCCTAAAATGTTAAAAATTCGAACCGAAAAAAAATATCGGTGCACATCTCTAATATTTTCCAGGGAGAAAAAGAATCTGCTCAGAACTTCTTGTTTCGTGCTATTGAATTGAAGGACAGACTGCTATTTGCATCAAAAGAAAAGGGGTCAGACAACCAATACAATCCAGATTTGGTGCAAAGGAAGTTTCTGAGGCCAGTGGGCACAGGACTGCTTAGTGAGCACATGAAATTTAAAATAAAACCCTACCTGGATGACCTGACTATTTCTGATGAGGTGCTCATTGAAAGAGTAAATGAAGCTGCAAGTCTGGAGTTGGAAAGGCAGCTCAAGTTTAAGAAAAATGTAACTGACAAAACAACAAGAATGAATGAACTACAGGCAGAGTGGAAAGACAGCGTTAAAATAGACTATCAGAGTGCAGAGGAAACTTGCTCCTGATGAAATTGCTGGTTACACAGCAGAGAAACGTGTGTTGGGCGTTTGCAGGTTAATTAAACCTTAAAATCATCTTTCATATACATATCAATAATGATGAGAAAATTCATTGCCGACAATTTATCAAGCCTGTGAGGCTGAAATAATTTATGTTGGTTTCGTCAGTGTGACGTTTAACGATATGTGCCCGAATAGGCGTCCAATAATCACCTATGTTTTGGTTTGGGAAAATTCATTGCCGATAGTTATCGAGCCTGTGAGGCTGAAATAATCCATGGTGGTTTTGTCAATGTGATTTTCTCTTTTTTTCAAACGATATGGATCGTGCCTGAATAGGCGTCCAATACTTACTCCTGTTCTAGTTCATGGATGGTGATACCTAAGATCTAATGAGCTAATTTTCGGTTGTGTCAGCACACGCTGTTGGGCCAGGTGGCCAAGCTATTTTCCATTAACCATAATTGTGGTAATACATGGTATATTTATTAAGCATCTAATGTTCATGCCTTCACCGTCAATACCAATATAGGTTATACCAACGAGTTTTTTGCAGTGACGAATAATAGTGTTCAACCTAATAAGGATTTTGGCAATCCAGAGGGTTAGCTATTTTACTAAACACGCTCAATTTTTTCAATACTGATTGTAGCCTATTCGTGCTATACTCAAATTTGAGTATAAGTCATGCTAGTTACCATCTTCAGTATAGGTCATGTGTTGGTTTACCTATATACTTAAGGTTTGACAGAATTATAAGGTGTGGTTACATAGTTACATAGTCTGAAAAAAGACATGCGTCCATCGGGTTCAGCCTCTCCCACATAACCTACTGCTGTTGATCCAAAAGAAGGCAAAAAACCCAGTCTGAAATATGCAACATACTGGGAAAAAATTCCTTCTTGACCCCAGAATGGCAGTCAGATTTCTCCTTGGATCAAGAAGCTTTTACCCACATATTAAATATTATAACCCTTAATATTCTGTGTCTGCAGGAAGTCATCTAGTCGTTTTTTAAAAGTCTGTACAGACTCTGACCCAACCACCTCAACAGGCAGAGAATTCCACAGCTTTATTGTTCTCACCGTAAAATAACCCTTCCTATGCTTTAAGCTAAAAAAAATTTCTTCCAGTCTAAATGGATGACCCCTTGTCCTATGTATAGTCCTGTTAATGAATAGGTTATCAGACAATGGTTGATAATGGCCCCGTATATATTTATATAAGGTTATCAGATCCCCTCTAAGGCGCCGTTTCTCTAAACTAAACAGGTTTAAGCTTGTTAATCTTGCCTCATAACTTAACCCTTCCATTCCCCTTATTAATTTAGTTGCCCGTCTCTGCACTTTTTCTAACACTATAATATCTTTTTTTAAGACCGGTGCCCAAAATTGCACGGCAAATTCAAGGTGCGGCCTGACCATTGATTTGGTGGTGCTAATGTGTTTTCAAAAGGTGCTATAATTTCTGCCACCCATACTCATTCAATATGCGCAATTTGTGTAAACTGGCGGACGCACCGTTTATTTAAGATATAATTACTATTAATAAAACTGACGCATTACCGTGTTTAAAATCCAATCAATTCATGTTAATATTGGACAACAATTCTTTAATGCAAAAAGTTATTTTATACTGTGTTTAGCAATAGCTCATTCCTATCATCCAGCTGGACTTTCCACAATGAGGCATCTTGGGTAGAGGCTCCATTCACTGAAGCACACACCCCATACTCAGTCAGTGTTTGCAACAGGCCCTTGCAGATTGAAGCTCATTCCTATCATCCAGCTGGACTTTCCACAATGAGGCATCTTGGGTAGAGGCTCCATTCACTGAAGCACACACCCCATACTCAGTCAGTGTTTGCAACAGGCCCTTGCAGATTGAAGCTCATTCCTATCATCCAGCTGGACTTTCCACAATGAGGTTAACCCACAATGAGGTTAACCCACAAAGGGTTAAGTTATGAGGAAAGACTAACAAGCTTAAACCTGTTTAGTTTAGAGAAAAGGCGCCTTAGAGGGGATCTGATAACCTTATATAAATATATACGGGGCCATTATCAACCATTGTCTGATAACCTATTCATTAACAGGACTATACATAGGACAAGGGGTCATCCATTTAGACTGGAAGAAAGAAAATTTAGCTTAAAGCATAGGAAGGGTTATTTTACGGTGAGAACAATAAAGCTGTGGAATTCTCTGCCTGTTGAGGTGGTTGGGTCAGAGTCTGTACAGACTTTTAAAAAACGACTGGATGACTTCCTGCAGACACAGAATATTAAGGGATATAATATTTAATATGTGGGTAAAAGCTTCTTGATCCAAGGAGAAATCTGACTGCCATTCTGGGGTCAAGAAGGAATTTTTTCCCAGTATGTTGCATATTGGCGAGCGCTTCAGACTGGGTTTTTTGCCTTCTTTTGGATCAACAGCAGTAGGTTATGTGGGAGAGGCTGAACCCGATGGACGCATGTCTTTTTTCAGCCTATATAACTATGTAACTATGAGGCATCTTGGGTAGAGGCTCCATTCACTGAAGCACACACCCCATACTCAGTCAGTGTTTGCAACAGGCCCTTGCAGATTGAAGCTCATTCCAATCATCCAGCTGGACTTTCCACAATGAGGCATCTTGGGTAGAGGCTCCATTCACTGAAGCACACACCCCATACTCAGTCAGTGTTTGCAACAGGCCCTTGCAGAGTGAAGCTCATTCCTATCATCCAGCTGGACTTTCCACAATGAGGCATCTTGGGTAGAGGCTCCATTCACTGAAGCACACACCCCATACTCAGTCAGTGTTTGCAACAGGCCCTTGCAGATTGAAGCTCATTCCTATCATCCAGCTGGACTTTCCACAATGAGGCATCTTGGGTAGAGGCTCCATTCACTGAATGTGATCTTACATTTCTACTTCACATAGCCTAATGCATTTTTTTTTTTTTGATGTATATTTATTAACTCTGTAATATCACTGTATATGTGTTTGTGTGTGATTGAGATATATATATATATCTCAATGTACGTATGTATGTGTATGGCACACAAGTGTATCTTTAGATATATTTGAATTGTTGCAATGCTATCTGAATTCTGCATTCCTCTCCCTTCTACATTTTCTACCCATTTGCTCTAAATCTGCAATTCTGCCCAAATGTCCTGTTCAACGAACCTTAACTTTTATTGCCCCCTACAAACTCCCCCCTAAATTCCTGGACAATCTCAACCCAATCTGATGCTATTTGCAAATCTTGATTTCTCTTCCAGCACACACCCCATACTCAGTCAGTGTTTGCAACAGGCCCTTGCAGATTGAAGCTCATTCCTATCATCCAGCTGGACTTTCCACAATGAGGCATCTTGGGTAGAGGCTCCATTCACTGAAGGTGATCTTACATTTCTACTTCACATAGCCTAATGCATTTTTTTTTTTTTTTGATGTATATTTGTTAACTCTGTAATATCACTGTATATGTGTTTGTGTGTGATTGAGATATATATATATATATCTCAATGTACGTATGTATGTGTATGGCACACAAGTGTATCTTTAGATATATTTGAATTGTTGCAATGCTATCTGAATTCTGCATTCCTCTCCCTTCTACATTTTCTACCCATTTGCTCTAAATCTGCAATTCTGCCCAAATGTCCTGTTCAACGAACCTTAACTTTTATTGCCCCCTACAAACTCCCCCCTAAATTCCTGGACAATCTCAACCCAATCTGATGCTATTTGCAAATCTTGATTTCTCTTCCAGCACACACCCCATACTCAGTCAGTGTTTGCAACAGGCCCTTGCAGATTGAAGCTCATTCCTATCATCCAGCTGGACTTTCCACAATGAGGCATCTTGGGTAGAGGCTCCATTCACTGAAGGTGATCTTACATTTCTACTTCACATAGCCTAATGCATTTTTTTTTTTTTGATGTATATTTGTTAACTCTGTAATATCACTGTATATGTGTTTGTGTGTGATTGAGATAATATATATATATATCTCAATGTACGTATGTATGTGTATGGCACACAAGTGTATCTTTAGATATATTTGAATTGTTGCAATGCTATCTGAATTCTGCATTCCTCTCCTTCTACATTTTCTACCCATTTGCTCTAAATCTGCAATTCTGCCCAAATGTCCTGTTCAACGAACCTTAACTTTTATTGCCCCCTACAAACTCCCCCCTAAATTCCTGGACAATCTCAACCCAATCTGATGCTATTTGCAAATCTTGATTTCTCTTCCAGCACACACCCCATACTCAGTCAGTGTTTGCAACAGGCCCTTGCAGATTGAAGCTCATTCCTATCATCCAGCTGGACTTTCCACAATGAGGCATCTTGGGTAGAGGCTCCATTCACTGAAGGTGATCTTACATTTCTACTTCACATAGCCTAATGCATTTTTTTTTTTTGATGTATATTTGTTAACTCTGTAATATCACTGTATATGTGTTTGTGTGTGATTGAGATATATATATATATATCTCAATGTACGTATGTATGTGTATGGCACACAAGTGTATCTTTAGATATATTTGAATTGTTGCAATGCTATCTGAATTCTGCATTCCTCTCCCTTCTACATTTTCTACCCATTTGCTCTAAATCTGCAATTCTGCCCAAATGTCCTGTTCAACGAACCTTAACTTTTATTGCCCCCTACAAACTCCCCCCTAAATTCCTGGACAATCTCAACCCAATCTGATGCTATTTGCAAATTTGATTTCTCTTCCAGCACACACCCCATACTCAGTCAGTGTTTGCAACAGGCCCTTGCAGATTGAAGCTCATTCCTATCATCCAGCTGGACTTTCCACAATGAGGCATCTTGGGTAGAGGCTCCATTCACTGAAGGTGATCTTACATTTCTACTTCACATAGCCTAATGCATTTTTTTTTTTTTTGATGTATATTTGTTAACTCTGTAATATCACTGTATATGTGTGTTGTTGTGATTGAGATATATATATATATATATCTCAATGTACGTATGTATGTGTATGGCACACAAGTGTATCTTTAGATATATTTGAATTGTTGCAATGCTATCTGAATTCTGCATTCCTCTCCCTTCTACATTTTCTACCCATTTGCTCTAAATCTGCAATTCTGCCCAAATGTCCTGTTCAACGAACCTTAACTTTTATTGCCCCCTACAAACTCCCCCTAAATTCCTGGACAATCTCAACCCAATCTGATGCTATTTGCAAATCTTGATTTCTCTTCCAGCACACACCCCATACTCAGTCAGTGTTTGCAACAGGCCCTTGCAGATTGAAGCTCATTTATCCTATCCAGCTGGACTTTCCACAATGAGGCATCTTGGGTAGAGGCTCCATTCACTGAAGGTGATCTTACATTTCTACTTCACATAGCCTAATGCATTTTTTTTTTTTTGATGTATATTTGTTAACTCTGTAATATCACTGTATATGTGTTTGTTTGTGTGATTGAGATATATATATATATATATCTCAATGTACGTATGTATGTGTATGGCACACAAGTGTATCTTTAGATATATTTGAATTGTTGCAATGCTATCTGAATTCTGCATTCCTCTCCCTTCTACATTTTCTACCCATTTGCTCTAAATCTGCAATTCTGCCCAAATGTCCTGTTCAACGAACCTTAACTTTTATTGCCCCCTACAAACTCCCCCCTAAATTCCTGGACAATCTCAACCCAATCTGATGCTATTTGCAAATCTTGATTTCTCTTCCAGCACACACCCCATACTCAGTCAGTGTTTGCAACAGGCCCTTGCAGATTGAAGCTCATTCCTATCATCCAGCTGGACTTTCCACAATGAGGCATCTTGGGTAGAGGCTCCATTCACTGAAGGTGATCTTACATTTCTACTTCACATAGCCTAATGCATTTTTTTTTTTTTTGATGTATATTTGTTAACTCTGTAATATCACTGTATATGTGTTTGTGTGTGATTGAGATATATATATATATATATCTCAATGTACGTATGTATGTGTATGGCACACAAGTGTATCTTTAGATATATTTGAATTGTTGCAATGCTATCTGAATTCTGCATTCCTCTCCCTTCTACATTTTCTACCCATTTGCTCTAAATCTGCAATTCTGCCCAAATGTCCTGTTCAACGAACCTTAACTTTTATTGCCCCCTACAAACTCCCCCTAAATTCCTGGACAATCTCAACCCAATCTGATGCTATTTGCAAATCTTGATTTCTCTTCCAGCACACACCCCATACTCAGTCAGTGTTTGCAACAGGCCCTTGCAGATTGAAGCTCATTCCTATCATCCAGCTGGACTTTCCACAATGAGGCATCTTGGGTAGAGGCTCCATTCACTGAAGGTGATCTTACATTTCTACTTCACATAGCCTAATGCATTTTTTTTTTTTTTGATGTATATTTGTTAACTCTGTAATATCACTGTATATGTGTTTGTGTGTGATTGAGATATATATATATATATATCTCAATGTACGTATGTATGTGTATGGCACACAAGTGTATCTTTAGATATATTTGAATTGTTGCAATGCTATCTGAATTCTGCATTCCTCTCCCTTCTACATTTTCTACCCATTTGCTCTAAATCTGCAATTCTGCCCAAATGTCCTGTTCAACGAACCTTAACTTTTATTGCCCCCTACAAACTCCCCCCTAAATTCCTGGACAATCTCAACCCAATCTGATGCTATTTGCAAATCTTGATTTCTCTTCCAGCACACACCCCATACTCAGTCAGTGTTTGCAACAGGCCCTTGCAGATTGAAGCTCATTCCTATCATCCAGCTGGACTTTCCACAATGAGGCATCTTGGGTAGAGGCTCCATTCACTGAAGGTGATCTTACATTTCTACTTCACATAGCCTAATGCATTTTTTTTTTTTTTGATGTATATTTGTTAACTCTGTAATATCACTGTATATGTGTTTGTGTGTGATTGAGATATATATATATATATATCTCAATGTACGTATGTATGTGTATGGCACACAAGTGTATCTTTAGATATATTTGAATTGTTGCAATGCTATCTGAATTCTGCATTCCTCTCCCTTCTACATTTTCTACCCATTTGCTCTAAATCTGCAATTCTGCCCAAATGTCCTGTTCAACGAACCTTAACTTTTATTGCCCCCTACAAACTCCCCCCTAAATTCCTGGACAATCTCAACCCAATCTGATGCTATTTGCAAATCTTGATTTCTCTTCCAGCACACACCCCATACTCAGTCAGTGTTTGCAACAGGCCCTTGCAGATTGAAGCTCATTCCTATCATCCAGCTGGACTTTCCACAATGAGGCATCTTGGGTAGAGGCTCCATTCACTGAAGGTGATCTTACATTTCTACTTCACATAGCCTAATGCATTTTTTTTTTTTGATGTATATTTGTTAACTCTGTAATATCACTGTATATGTGTTTGTGTGTGATTGAGATATATATTATATATATCTCAATGTACGTATGTATGTGTATGGCACACAAGTGTATCTTTAGATATATTTGAATTGTTGCAATGCTATCTGAATTCTGCATTCCTCTCCCTTCTACATTTTCTACCCATTTGCTCTAAATCTGCAATTCTGCCCAAATGTCCTGTTCAACGAACCTTAACTTTTATTGCCCCCTACAAACTCCCCCCTAAATTCCTGGACAATCTCAACCCAATCTGATGCTATTTGCAAATCTTGATTTCTCTTCCAGCACACACCCCATACTCAGTCAGTGTTTGCAACAGGCCCTTGCAGATTGAAGCTCATTCCTATCATCCAGCTGGACTTTCCACAATGAGGCATCTTGGGTAGAGGCTCCATTCACTGAAGGTGATCTTACATTTCTACTTCACATAGCCTAATGCATTTTTTTTTTTTTGATGTATATTTGTTAACTCTGTAATATCACTGTATATGTGTTTGTGTGTGATTGAGATATATATATATAATATCTCAATGTACGTATGTATGTGTATGGCACACAAGTGTATCTTTAGATATATTTGAATTGTTGCAATGCTATCTGAATTCTGCATTCCTCTCCCTTCTACATTTTCTACCCATTTGCTCTAAATCTGCAATTCTGCCCAAATGTCCTGTTCAACGAACCTTAACTTTTATTGCCCCCTACAAACTCCCCCCTAAATTCCTGGACAATCTCAACCCAATCTGATGCTATTTGCAAATCTTGATTTCTCTTCCAGCACACACCCCATACTCAGTCAGTGTTTGCAACAGGCCCTTGCAGATTGAAGCTCATTCCTATCATCCAGCTGGACTTTCCACAATGAGGCATCTTGGGTAGAGGCTCCATTCACTGAAGGTGATCTTACATTTCTACTTCACATAGCCTAATGCATTTTTTTTTTTTTGATGTATATTTGTTAACTCTGTAATATCACTGTATATGTGTTTGTGTGTGATTGAGATATAATATATATATATCTCAATGTACGTATGTATGTGTATGGCACACAAGTGTATCTTTAGATATATTTGAATTGTTGCAATGCTATCTGAATTCTGCATTCCTCTCCCTTCTACATTTTCTACCCATTTGCTCTAAATCTGCAATTCTGCCCAAATGTCCTGTTCAACGAACCTTAACTTTTATTGCCCCCTACAAACTCCCCCCTAAATTCCTGGACAATCTCAACCCAATCTGATGCTATTTGCAAATCTTGATTTCTCTTCCAGCACACACCCACATACTCAGTCAGTGTTTGCAACAGGCCCTTGCAGATTGAAGCTCATTCCTATCATCCAGCTGGACTTTCCACAATGAGGCATCTTGGGTAGAGGCTCCATTCACTGAAGGTGATCTTACATTTCTACTTCACATAGCCTAATGCATTTTTTTTTTTTGATGTATATTTGTTAACTCTGTAATATCACTGTATATGTGTTTGTGTGTGATTGAGATATATATATATATATATCTCAATGTACGTATGTATGTGTATGGCACACAAGTGTATCTTTAGATATATTTGAATTGTTGCAATGCTATCTGAATTCTGCATTCCTCTCCCTTCTACATTTTCTACCCATTTGCTCTAAATCTGCAATTCTGCCCAAATGTCCTGTTCAACGAACCTTAACTTTTATTGCCCCCTACAAACTCCCCCCTAAATTCCTGGACAATCTCAACCCAATCTGATGCTATTTGCAAATCTTGATTTCTCTTCCAGCACACACCCCATACTCAGTCAGTGTTTGCAACAGGCCCTTGCAGATTGAAGCTCATTCCTATCATCCAGCTGGACTTTCCACAATGAGGCATCTTGGGTAGAGGCTCCATTCACTGAAGGTGATCTTACATTTCTACTTCACATAGCCTAATGCATTTTTTTTTTTTTGATGTATATTTGTTAACTCTGTAATATCACTGTATATGTGTTTGTGTGTGATTGAGATATAT
The DNA here is from genome assembly GCA_009667805.1 of Leptobrachium leishanense. Taxonomy (NCBI): domain Eukaryota; kingdom Metazoa; phylum Chordata; class Amphibia; order Anura; family Megophryidae; genus Leptobrachium; species Leptobrachium leishanense. The sequence continues at coordinate 101,233,986 of CM019071.1, forward strand.
ATATATATATCTCAATGTACGTATGTATGTGTATGGCACACAAGTGTATCTTTAGATATATTTGAATTGTTGCAATGCTATCTGAATTCTGCATTCCTCTCCCTTCTACATTTTCTACCCATTTGCTCTAAATCTGCAATTCTGCCCAAATGTCCTGTTCAACGAACCTTAACTTTTATTGCCCCCTACAAACTCCCCCCTAAATTCCTGGACAATCTCAACCCAATCTGATGCTATTTGCAAATCTTGATTTCTCTTCCAGCACACACCCCATACTCAGTCAGTGTTTGCAACAGGCCCTTGCAGATTGAAGCTCATTCCTATCATCCAGCTGGACTTTCCACAATGAGGCATCTTGGGTAGAGGCTCCATTCACTGAAGGTGATCTTACATTTCTACTTCACATAGCCTAATGCATTTTTTTTTTTTTGATGTATATGTTTAACTCTGTAATATCACTGTATATGTGTTTGTGTGTGATTGAGATATATATATATATATATCTCAATGTACGTATGTATGTGTATGGCACACAAGTGTATCTTTAGATATATTTGAATTGTTGCAATGCTATCTGAATTCTGCATTCCTCTCCCTTCTACATTTTCTACCCATTTGCTCTAAATCTGCAATTCTGCCCAAATGTCCTGTTCAACGAACCTTAACTTTTATTGCCCCCTACAAACTCCCCCCTAAATTCCTGGACAATCTCAACCCAATCTGATGCTATTTGCAAATCTTGATTTCTCTTCCAGCACACACCCCATACTCAGTCAGTGTTTGCAACAGGCCCTTGCAGATTGAAGCTCATTCCTATCATCCAGCTGGACTTTCCACAATGAGGCATCTTGGGTAGAGGCTCCATTCACTGAAGGTGATCTTACATTTCTACTTCACATAGCCTAATGCATTTTTTTTTTTTGATGTATATTTGTTAACTCTGTAATATCACTGTATATGTGTTTGTGTGTGATTGAGATATATATATATATATCTCAATGTACGTATGTATGTGTATGGCACACAAGTGTATCTTTAGATATATTTGAATTGTTGCAATGCTATCTGAATTCTGCATTCCTCTCCCTTCTACATTTTCTACCCATTTGCTCTAAATCTGCAATTCTGCCCAAATGTCCTGTTCAACGAACCTTAACTTTTATTGCCCCCTACAAACTCCCCCCTAAGTTCCTGGACAATCTCAACCCAATCTGATGCTATTTGCAAATCTTGATTTCTCTTCCAGCACACACCCCATACTCAGTCAGTGTTTGCAACAGGCCCTTGCAGATTGAAGCTCATTCCTATCATCCAGCTGGACTTTCCACAATGGGGCATCTTGGGTAGAGGCTCCATTCACTGAAGGTGATCTTACATTTCTACTTCACATAGCCTAATGCATTTTTTTTTTATGTATATTTGTTAACTCTGTAATATCACTGTATATGTGTTTGTGTGTGATATATATATATATATATATATATATCAATGTACGTATGTATGTGTATGGCACACAAGTGTATCTTTAGATATATTTGAATTGTTGCAATGCTATCTGAATTCTGCATTCCTCTCCCGTCTACATTTTCTACCCATTTGCTCTAAATCTGCAATTCTGCCCAAATGTCCTGTTCAACGAACCTTAACTTTTATTGCCCCCTACAAACTCCCCCTTAAGTTCCTGGACAATCTCAACCCAATCTGATGCTATTTGCAAATCTTGATTTCTCTTCCAGCACACACCCCATACTCAGTCAGTGTTTGCAACAGGCCCTTGCAGATTGAAGCTCATTCCTATCATCCAGCTGGACTTTCCACAATGAGGCATCTTGGGTAGAGGCTCCATTCACTGAAGGTGATCTTACATTTCTACTTCACATAGCCTAATGCATTTTTTTTTTATGTATATTTGTTAACTCTGTAATATCACTGTATATGTGTTTGTGTGTGATTGAGATATATATATATATATATCAATGTACGTATGTATGTGTATGGCACACAAGTGTATCTTTAGATATATTTGAATTGTTGCAATGCTATCTGAATTCTGCATTCCTCTCCCTTCTACATTTTCTACCCATTTGCTCTAAATCTGCAATTCTGCCCAAATGTCCTGTTCAACGAACCTTAACTTTTATTGCCCCCTACAAACTCCCCCCTAAATTCCTGGACAATCTCAACCCAATCTGATGCTATTTGCAAATCTTGATTTCTCTTCCAGCACACACCCCATACTCAGTCAGTGTTTGCAACAGGCCCTTGCAGATTGAAGCTCATTCCTATCATCCAGCTGGACTTTCCACAATGAGGCATCTTGGGTAGAGGCTCCATTCACTGAAGGTGATCTTACATTTCTACTTCACATAGCCTAATGCATTTTTTTTTTTTTGATGTATATTTGTTAACTCTGTAATATCACTGTATATGTGTTTGTGTGTGATTGAGATATATATATATATATATCTCAATGTACGTATGTATGTGTATGGCACACAAGTGTATCTTTAGATATATTTGAATTGTTGCAATGCTATCTGAATTCTGCATTCCTCTCCCGTCTACATTTTCTACCCATTTGCTCTAAATCTGCAATTCTGCCCAAATGTCCTGTTCAACGAACCTTAACTTTTATTGCCCCCTACAAACTCCCCCTTAAGTTCCTGGACAATCTCAACCCAATCTGATGCTATTTGCAAATCTTGATTTCTCTTCCAGCACACACCCCATACTCAGTCAGTGTTTGCAACAGGCCCTTGCAGATTGAAGCTCATTCCTATCATCCAGCTGGACTTTCCACAATGGGGCATCTTGGGTAGAGGCTCCATTCACTGAAGGTGATCTTACATTTCTACTTCACATAGCCTAATGCATTTTTTTTTTATGTATATTTGTTAACTCTGTAATATCACTGTATATGTGTTTGTGTGTGTGATTGAGATATATAATATATATATCTCAATGTACGTATGTATGTGTATGGCACACAAGTGTATCTTTAGATATATTTGAATTGTTGCAATGCTATCTGAATTCTGCATTCCTCTCCCTTCTACATTTTCTACCCATTTGCTCTAAATCTGCAATTCTGCCCAAATGTCCTGTTCAACGAACCTTAACTTTTATTGCCCCTACAAACTCCCCCCTAAATTCCTGGACAATCTCAACCCAATCTGATGCTATTTGCAAATCTTGATTTCTCTTCCAGCACACACCCCATACTCAGTCAGTGTTTGCAACAGGCCCTTGCAGATTGAAGCTCATTCCTATCATCCAGCTGGACTTTCCACAATGAGGCATCTTGGGTAGAGGCTCCATTCACTGAAGGTGATCTTACATTTCTACTTCACATAGCCTAATGCATTTTTTTTTTTTTTGATGTATATTTGTTAACTCTGTAATATCACTGTATATGTGTTTGTGTGTGATTGAGATATATATATATATATATCTCAATGTACGTATGTATGTGTATGGCACACAAGTGTATCTTTAGATATATTTGAATTGTTGCAATGCTATCTGAATTCTGCATTCCTCTCCCTTCTACATTTTCTACCCATTTGCTCTAAATCTGCAATTCTGCCCAAATGTCCTGTTCAACGAACCTTAACTTTTATTGCCCCCTACAACAAACCCCCCCTAAATTCCTGGACAATCTCAACCCAATCTGATGCTATTTGCAAATCTTGATTTCTCTTCCAGCACACACCCCATACTCAGTCAGTGTTTGCAACAGGCCCTTGCAGATTGAAGCTCATTCCTATCATCCAGCTGGACTTTCCACAATGAGGCATCTTGGGTAGAGGCTCCATTCACTGAAGGTGATCTTACATTTCTACTTCACATAGCCTAATGCATTTTTTTTTTTTTGATGTATATTTGTTAACTCTGTAATATCACTGTATATGTGTTTGTGTGTGATTGAGATATATATATATATATCTCAATGTACGTATGTATGTGTATGGCACACAAGTGTATCTTTAGATATATTTGAATTGTTGCAATGCTATCTGAATTCTGCATTCCTCTCCCTTCTACATTTTCTACCCATTTGCTCTAAATCTGCAATTCTGCCCAAATGTCCTGTTCAACGAACCTTAACTTTTATTGCCCCCTACAAACTCCCCCCTAAATTCCTGGACAATCTCAACCCAATCTGATGCTATTTGCAAATCTTGATTTCTCTTCCAGCACACACCCCATACTCAGTCAGTGTTTGCAACAGGCCCTTGCAGATTGAAGCTCATTCCTATCATCCAGCTGGACTTTCCACAATGAGGCATCTTGGGTAGAGGCTCCATTCACTGAAGGTGATCTTACATTTCTACTTCACATAGCCTAATGCATTTTTTTTTTTTGATGTATATTTGTTAACTCTGTAATATCACTGTATATGTGTTTGTGTGTGATTGAGATATATATATATATATATCTCAATGTACGTATGTATGTGTATGGCACACAAGTGTATCTTTAGATATATTTGAATTGTTGCAATGCTATCTGAATTCTGCATTCCTCTCCCTTCTACATTTTCTACCCATTTGCTCTAAATCTGCAATTCTGCCCAAATGTCCTGTTCAACGAACCTTAACTTTTATTGCCCCCTACAAACTCCCCCCTAAATTCCTGGACAATCTCAACCCAATCTGATGCTATTTGCAAATCTTGATTTCTCTTCCAGCACACACCCCATACTCAGTCAGTGTTTGCAACAGGCCCTTGCAGATTGAAGCTCATTCCTATCATCCAGCTGGACTTTCCACAATGAGGCATCTTGGGTAGAGGCTCCATTCACTGAAGGTGATCTTACATTTCTACTTCACATAGCCTAATGCATTTTTTTTTTTTGATGTATATTTGTTAACTCTGTAATATCACTGTATATGTGTTTGTGTGTGATTGAGATATATATATATTATATCTCAATGTACGTATGTATGTGTATGGCACACAAGTGTATCTTTAGATATATTTGAATTGTTGCAATGCTATCTGAATTCTGCATTCCTCTCCCTTCTACATTTTCTACCCATTTGCTCTAAATCTGCAATTCTGCCCAAATGTCCTGTTCAACGAACCTTAACTTTTATTGCCCCCTACAAACTCCCCCCTAAATTCCTGGACAATCTCAACCCAATCTGATGCTATTTGCAAATCTTGATTTCTCTTCCAGCACACACCCCATACTCAGTCAGTGTTTGCAACAGGCCCTTGCAGATTGAAGCTCATTCCTATCATCCAGCTGGACTTTCCACAATGAGGCATCTTGGGTAGAGGCTCCATTCACTGAAGGTGATCTTACATTTCTACTTCACATAGCCTAATGCATTTTTTTTTTTTGATGTATATTTGTTAACTCTGTAATATCACTGTATATGTGTTTGTGTGTGATTGAGATATATATTATATATATCTCAATGTACGTATGTATGTGTATGGCACACAAGTGTATCTTTAGATATATTTGAATTGTTGCAATGCTATCTGAATTCTGCATTCCTCTCCCTTCTACATTTTCTACCCATTTGCTCTAAATCTGCAATTCTGCCCAAATGTCCTGTTCAACGAACCTTAACTTTTATTGCCCCTACAAACTCCCCCCTAAATTCCTGGACAATCTCAACCCAATCTGATGCTATTTGCAAATCTTGATTTCTCTTCCAGCACACACCCCATACTCAGTCAGTGTTTGCAACAGGCCCTTGCAGATTGAAGCTCATTCCTATCATCCAGCTGGACTTTCCACAATGAGGCATCTTGGGTAGAGGCTCCATTCACTGAAGGTGATCTTACATTTCTACTTCACATAGCCTAATGCATTTTTTTTTTTTTGATGTATATTTGTTAACTCTGTAATATCACTGTATATGTGTTTGTGTGTGATTGAGATATATATATATATATCTCAATGTACGTATGTATGTGTATGGCACACAAGTGTATCTTTAGATATATTTGAATTGTTGCAATGCTATCTGAATTCTGCATTCCTCTCCCTTCTACATTTTCTACCCATTTGCTCTAAATCTGCAATTCTGCCCAAATGTCCTGTTCAACGAACCTTAACTTTTATTGCCCCCTACAAACTCCCCCCTAAATTCCTGGACAATCTCAACCCAATCTGATGCTATTTGCAAATCTTGATTTCTCTTCCAGCACACACCCATACTCAGTCAGTGTTTGCAACAGGCCCTTGCAGATTGAAGCTCATTCCTATCATCCAGCTGGACTTTCCACAATGAGGCATCTTGGGTAGAGGCTCCATTCACTGAAGGTGATCTTACATTTCTACTTCACATAGCCTAATGCATTTTTTTTTTTTTGATGTATATTTGTTAACTCTGTAATATCACTGTATATGTGTTTGTGTGTGATTGAGATATATATATATATATATCTCAATGTACGTATGTATGTGTATGGCACACAAGTGTATCTTTAGATATATTTGAATTGTTGCAATGCTATCTGAATTCTGCATTCCTCTCCCTTCTACATTTTCTACCCATTTGCTCTAAATCTGCAATTCTGCCAAATGTCCTGTTCAACGAACCTTAACTTTTATTGCCCCCTACAAACTCCCCCCTAAATTCCTGGACAATCTCAACCCAATCTGATGCTATTTGCAAATCTTGATTTCTCTTCCAGCACACACCCCATACTCAGTCAGTGTTTGCAACAGGCCCTTGCAGATTGAAGCTCATTCCTATCATCCAGCTGGACTTTGCTCCCGCCCACCCTCCCCTCACCCACCCACCCCAAGGTTTTCATTTGTTATATACCCAACTAATTGATCATGTGATATCGCAGCAACCTACAACATTTACTCTGGTACCTCTCTATTTCCTGTTTACTCATCTCCAACACCTTTCACTATAATGTTTATCCCACTATTGCTTCTCTTTTCTTTATCATCCCTTCTCTCTAAAGCTACTCTCTCCTTCTATACACCTTTCCAATTGCCCCAGGATGGAAAACCAGTGCCAATACACCACAGCCTGCTCAGTTCTTTTAATCTATCAGCTGATTGCTGGTGGAGAGTGTTAAAATCCAGCCCTCCCACCCCCAGACAAAGATTTAAAACTCTGCAACCGCATTATTATAAAAAGAAAACTCTGTCCAAATTCCTATTTATTCTGCTACTTTCCCTGGCAAACGATGTGGAAACTAACCCTGGTCCTATAGCTGACACAACCTTTTGTCTCCCCACTAATAAAGGCCTCTCATTTGTGCACTGTAACATCCGAAGTTTACTCCCTAAATTGGATGAGCTTCAGGCTTGGTGTTGCTATTACAACCCAAAATCATTGTGCTCACAGAGTCATGGTTAACCCCAAAAGTACCAGACTCTGCCATATCAATACAGGGATATTCATGTTATAGAAAAGACAGAGCAAAGAGAGGAGGGGGAATTGTTATTTATGTTGAGGAGTCTTTAAAGTTCACCCCCTTACAGACTTCTACCTCTCCTGTCACCTTTGATTTCCTCTCTGGTATAATTGAGATCCCATTCAGTAAATCAATCATTGTTGCTGGGTTCTATCGTCCACCGAGCTCTCCAGTGCACTCCCTCTCTGACATATCTCAAATCCTTAATAACCTACTTGCCCAAAACCAAAAAAGTGAACTGCTGGTACTCGGCGATTTTAATACAGATTGGCTAAATCAAAAACAATAAACACTGCTCGCTGTTTAAAACTTTGCAGCTAACTCAATTAATCTCCTCTCCCACTCGCATTAATATGAAAAGCCCTAACCATACCTTGTTGGACTGGATTCTCTCCTCATCTCCTGATAGAATACAGGAGGCAGGTGTTCTTGCTAATAGCTTTAGTGACCATTGTCTAGTGTACTGCGTGCGCAAAATTAAGGCCTTGAAATCTCCCCCAAAGGTAATAACCACCAGGTCTTTCAAGAAATTTATTCTTGAATCCTTCCTAAGTGATCTCAAACAGCTCCCCTGGTACAGGCTAAACCTAATCCCAGACCTAGACTGTGCAGTTGAATACTTTCAGTCTGAGCTCCTGCAAGTCTGGAATTCCCATGCCCCGTTGCGTAAAGTGCGAGTAAAAGGGACTCATCTCCCCTGGGTTACAGCTGATCTTACACTAATGTACCAGCTTAGAGATTCACGGTGGTCAAATTTCAAGAGTACTGGTTCCATGAACGATCACTACGAATACCGACAATGCCGGAATGAATGCACAAAACAAACAAAAATGGCCAAAGCCCATTACTTCAATGAAAATCTAAAACAATAACATCTCAAACCCTAGAAACTTTTGGAGAACCATAAGTAACATACAAGCACCCCCAGTCCACTCCCAGCCAGCTGCTGTCAAAGTAAACAACCAAACCCTGCAACACCCCCTAGATGTAGCAAATGCCTTTAATGATTATTTTGTTGGATGTGCCACCACTTTGATTGCCAAGCTAGGAAATGACATGCAATCAGAGAGGCCTCATGCAGGTCAGGCCCCCCAACTGTGCAAAGTCCCTGTATCAGACAGGAATTCAGTTTAGACCAGTGCCTGTCAGTGTCATTACTAAACTTCTCCGTAAGCAAAAAATGAAATACCAGTCTGGACCTGATCAAATACCAGCAATGCTGCTGAAAATCAGTGCACCTGCAATTGCAAATCCTGTTGCAACCCTAATAAATGAGTCACTGGCGACTGGATACATACCCAAGCTCTGGAAGACTGCGAGAGTGGTACCTATCCATAAAAGTGGTGACATTACTTTGGTATCCAACTACCGTCCAATATCATTGCTCCCTGTAATGTCAAAAGTCTTGGAAAAATGTGTCTACACACAATTACGTGATTATTATCAATATTGGAACTACTTAACCCGGATCAATCAGGCTTTCGTCCAAATCACTCAACTACAACCGCCCTTCTAAAAGTCTGCAATGATATCCAGGCTGGGATGGAACAAGGAAACCTAACTGGAGCCATCTTCCTTGATTTTGCCAAGGCCTTTGACACGGTAGACCATGGCATCTTGTTAGAAAAACTTAAAAACTCTGGCATTGGTGATCGCACGCTAACCTGGTTTCAATCATATGTATCCGACCGATCACAATATGTGTCAATTTCTGGCAGCTCCTCCCTCCCACTCCCAGTCACTTGCGGTGTACCCCAAGGCTCAATACTAGGCCCCCTGCTATTCACAATATTCATAAATGATCTGCCCAACGTCTGCAAAGCCTCAACTGTACATATGTACGCAGACGACACTGTGATCTATACCAGCAAACCAAATCTCCCGCAGCTGGAGGCCGTGCTGCAAGAACAATTCACAGAGGTAGAAATGTGGATCAAAAACAACAAACTTTTTTTAAATACTGACAAAACTGTAACGATGCTCTTTGGAACAGCACCTAAACTACACAAATTGCAAAATCCCCATCTATGTGTTGTGACTGTGGTCAGCGTGCCATTTGATTTTGTCCCATCTCTCAAATATCTAGGTATGTGGTTGGACCCTAATCTATCCTTTGGCCCCCACATCGAAAAACTCTCAACTAAACTTTACCCCAAACTAGGTGCCCTGTACAGAAACAAATCCTGCCTGAGTCCCGCGGTAAGAAAGCAGATTGTACAGCAAATGCTTATGCCGGCTATTGATTACGGAGATGTAGTGTATGCAGCCGCCCCGCAAACACACCTTCATAAACTTACTACATTGTATAACTCATTCTGCCGCTTTGCGCTACAATGTAACTACATGACCCACCATTGTGACATGTTAAAAGAGCTAAACTGGCCGTCGCTGGAATCCAGACGCACCCTTCACCTTTCCAGCCTGGTGTTTAAGAGCATCTCTGGGAAGCTGCCACCCTACCTGAATAGACTGCTTCCCCCAGCAGCTCCCTCATCCTATAACCTCCGATCCAGGACCAGCACCTTACTTGCTATACCACAATACAAAAAGACAGTGGCTCGGTCCTCATTTTCCTACAGAGCACCACAATTATGGAATAACCTCCCAGACATCATCAAATCTTCCCCAGTCTTAAGTCACTCAAAAGCTCCTTACTAACATACCTCAATACAGAATGCACCTGTAAACATGTAACCTAGTGACTATATTTCCTACATATTTTTTCTGTTAATCTGTATATTTGTGGGTTTTTTTTTTATCTTGCATTGTATTACTTTGGATTTCTGTAACTGTAACACTTCAATGTTCTTGAACCCAGGACATGCTTGAAAACGAGAGAAATCTCAATGTATCCTTCCTGGTAAAATCCTTTATAAATAAATAAATAAATAC
>CM019071.1:101244375-101339375 GCA_009667805.1 Leptobrachium leishanense
AGGTAGAAATGTGGATCAAAAACAACAAACTTTTTTTAAATACTGACAAAACTGTAACGATGCTCTTTGGAACAGCACCTAAACTACACAAATTGCAAAATCCCCATCTATGTGTTGTGACTGTGGTCAGCGTGCCATTTGATTTTGTCCCATCTCTCAAATATCTAGGTATGTGGTTGGACCCTAATCTATCCTTTGGCCCCCACATCGAAAAACTCTCAACTAAACTTTACCCCAAACTAGGTGCCCTGTACAGAAACAAATCCTGCCTGAGTCCCGCGGTAAGAAAGCAGATTGTACAGCAAATGCTTATGCCGGCTATTGATTACGGAGATGTAGTGTATGCAGCCGCCCCGCAAACACACCTTCATAAACTTACTACATTGTATAACTCATTCTGCCGCTTTGCGCTACAATGTAACTACATGACCCACCATTGTGACATGTTAAAAGAGCTAAACTGGCCGTCGCTGGAATCCAGACGCACCCTTCACCTTTCCAGCCTGGTGTTTAAGAGCATCTCTGGGAAGCTGCCACCCTACCTGAATAGACTGCTTCCCCCAGCAGCTCCCTCATCCTATAACCTCCGATCCAGGACCAGCACCTTACTTGCTATACCACAATACAAAAAGACAGTGGCTCGGTCCTCATTTTCCTACAGAGCACCACAATTATGGAATAACCTCCCAGACATCATCAAATCTTCCCCCAGTCTTAAGTCACTCAAAAGCTCCTTACTAACATACCTCAATACAGAATGCACCTGTAAACATGTAACCTAGTGACTATATTTCCTACATATTTTTTCTGTTAATCTGTATATTTGTGGGTTTTTTTTAATATCTTGCATTGTATTACTTTGGATTTCTGTAACTGTAACACTTCAATGTTCTTGAACCCAGGACATGCTTGAAAACGAGAGAAATCTCAATGTATCCTTCCTGGTAAAATCCTTTATAAATAAATAAATAAATACTATTTGTCCTCGCAAGGGGAATTGATACTCAAGTTTAAGAAAAATTTAACTGCCAAAACAACAAGAATGAATGAACTATAGACAGTGTCACGGTCCTGGCAGAGGGGAATAGGGTATGAGCCCGATGTGCGGTGATAAACAAGCTGAGCCACGTAGATAAAGTAAAAAGGGGGTTTATTGTAAATATACAACTATATGGACAGGGCAGGAATGGAGATGTCTGGGGAGGCAATGCAGGGAGGAATCGGACACAGGGAGACACTGAGGGAAAACACAGCAGGAACTTGCATACAACACGAGACAGGAAACAGAGGGCACTGGAGGTTTGGAAGCAGCGGGCACAGGATGCTTGGCAGCAGCGGGCACTGGATGCTTGGCAGCAGCAAGCAGTATACATTGGTCATATAGTCCATGCAATAGGTCGTGGTAGGCGGCTGGAAAACGTAGTCAATGTCCAAAGCAAGAAGTCGGTACACGGGGAATCAATAATAGCAGAGGATGGGAACAGATCTAGGAGGAAGACTACCAGGGAATAAGTGAGACAATGCAGCACTGGATCATGGGTGCTCCACCCTTATAAAGGGAATGACAGGTCTATTAGTGGTAGCACCTGAAGTTCACACAGCCTGAGGGAAAGTGCAAGAGAGATGCTGTATAGATCCATTCTGGAGGGTGCAGTACCACCTTTGGCCTTCTTGCCACGGCGGCGACAGCGTGAACTGTGACAGATGCCGTTCTCCAAGGACGCACGCTATGCGGACAGAGCCTGTTCAAAGGTTTGCAGGTTTTCCTGGCGTACAACAGTTCCATTGGAAGCAAGCACACAGTTCGGCGGCAATGGGTCAGCATCTGTGATAACTGTGCCAGCAAATATAGTTCGTTGTCCAGGCAGTTCTGGACCTGTTTGGAACGTGGATATACAGGTTTCAGGGTAACCATAAGCCATGGAGGCCTCATCGGTCTCAGAAGGCAAAAAGCAACTGCGAGAAAAAATAAAGTCCACATCAGCCGCACTAGAACTCTTGGGGGTAACAGTGTCACTTAGGGAAGCGGCTGGATTGACACATGGCACTGCACTGGTTGTGCCAAGGTAAGCCCTTCCTGGGGCAGGCGGTCCTTGGCTGAGCCGTGCTGTTTGTAACAAGGGTTCATCATCTGAGTCGGTGTCCCATTCAGCTTCTGTGGGTGTCTCAGACATAAGGGACACCTCCTCTGGGGATTGAGGATGGGGTTACTGGAGCTAGTAGTTGGCTCTGGTGTTGGCATATAAACAGAGACCAGAGCATTCTGTAGCTGTGATCGCAGGGATGCATTATTGCGTTGCAGGTCCTGTACGTTTTGGATGAGGGTACCGACCTGGGTAGCGAGGGCAGTGACGGTGGCAATGTTCGCTGGGTCTTTCAAAGCCAGGGCAGCAGTATCAGAGGCTGTCACTGTGGTGGTAGAACTGGGTAAAAAGGGACAGGTCTCAGCATTCTCCACAGACAATACTTCAGCAGCAACAGTCCTGGCTTGTGGCACCTCCGCAGATGGCACCTCCATGGGGAACAAAGTCTCAGCAGCAGGTGTTTCAGGAAGTTCAGGCTCAACCACCTGGTTATCCTCAACGCCAGCAGGACCGGGATCAGCTTCCAGAGATCTGAGTTCAGATGCCACAGCACACATACAGACTGGAGACAAAGGGGAGACAGATGCTTGAGACTGCTGCCTGAGAGTTGTGGGAGTGGTTGTCTTCTTACTTGTTCTCTGGAGGAACATGATATCCATGGGTTCAGCATGATCAGACTCCAGCTCCATGGGCACGGTAGGGTCATACTCCTCGGCAGGGTTGGTTCAGTCTCCATGGGCATAGCAGGAATATTGTTCCCTTCAGAACCACCCTTAGGAGTCTCCTGCATGATTTTTTTCAAGCAAAGTTTTTACACGCTCCAGGGATAAGGATCTCCTGGATTTAGCAGGGACAGCAGCTTTAGGCTTGGCAGAGGTCTTAGGCCTGGCAGAGGCTTTAATCTTGGGGGGTGTACCAGCTTTGGGAGGTGAGGAGTTCTTGGGGGTGGATTTCTTGGGAGCAGACTTTACACAGGGGTGGATTCAGGGATGGATGCCAGCTTTGGCATAGGAGCTGGTTGGGGCATGGAAACAAGTCTTTTGGGTGGCCGCAGTGGCCATTGTAAGAACCAATGCCGGCCATCCCCACAGTACAGGCATAAGTTGGCAGCACGCCTTCTGGCTTGTTCATCAGCAGACAATGGTTCTCTGTGCCTAGGTTTGGGCGTTTGCATACACACATTAGGTGAGGGATTCCAAAGCTTCTGCAACAGCTCATTAAGCAGGTCTACCAGGTGTCTACACAGTTCATGGAAGGCTTTGTGGATTAACCCTGTAAAAACCTGTATCATTGCGGGCTCAATTTGTAATGGCTGCATTGTTCTGTCACGGTCCTGGCAGAGGGGAATAGGGTATGAGCCCGATGTGGGGTGATAAACAAGCTGAGCCACGTAGATAAACTAAAAAGGGGGTTTATTGTAAATATACAACAAATATGGACAGGGCAGGAATGGAGATGTCTGGGGGGGCAATGCAGGGAGGAACCAGACACAGGGAGACACTGAGGGAAAACACAGCAGGAGACTTACAACACGAGACAGGAAACAGAGGGCACTGGAGGTTTGGAAGCAGAGGGCACAGGATGCTTGGCAGCAGCAGGCACTGGATGCTTGGCAGCAGCGGGCACTGGATACTTGGTAGCAGCGGGCACTGGATGCTTGGCAGCAGCAGGCACTGGATGCTTGGTAGCAGCAGGCAGTATACGTGGGTCATACAGTCCATGCAATAGGTCGTGGCAGGCGGCTGGAAAACGTAGTCAATGTCCAAAGCAAGAAGTCGGTACACGGGAAATCAATAATAGCATAGGATGGGATGGGATGGGAACAGATCTAGGAGGAAGGCTACCAGGGAATAAGTGAGACAATGCAGCAGTGGATCATGGGTGCTCCACCCTTATAAAGGGAATGACAGGTCTATTAGTGGTAGCACCTGAAGTTCACACAGCCTGAGGGAAAGTGCAAGGTGGCGTAGCCAGAGAGAGGCTGTATAGATTCAGGAGGGTGCAGTACTACCTTTGGCCTTCTTGCCACGGCGGCGACGGCGTGAACCGTGACAGACAGAGTGTAAAGACAGCTTAAAATAGACTCAGAGTGCAGAGGAAACTTTAACAACAACACAACCAGTAAGCAGTGTGGGTCCTCCTCAGTCTGAAAAAGGGAATAAGGCCCCAGCTACAGGACAGCTTACAGAAGCAGGTATCCAGGAGTTGGTGAGAGCTGAAAACAGAGATGGCAGAAATGAAGATGTGGTTGGCCTCCATTACCGCTGAAACTAAACAGGGGTATCAGAAACAGCCGGTGACAGAGAGAGGGATGCAAAATAAGGGCTGCAGAGACCAGGAAAAGGGAGAAGATAACTGCAAGCATTGCTTTAGGTGTGGCAACAGGACATATTTCCAAAGGATGTCAAGCTTCCGACAGTTTCAGGGACAGTGTAGGGGGACCAACAGCAACCCTACCAGTCAAGGTCCCTACAGTATCAAGATTGTTCCCAAGAACACCAATCGTTATGCAGTGCAGAGAGAGACAATGTACCTAAGTGGGCCAACCCAATCTTTTGTAAAGTCAGTTATCTACCCCCAAAACATAGTGCTAAATTGTTAAAGTTAATTGGAAAGCGATGTTTAGTGCAGTGTATACTGGACAATGTTCCCACAACAGCACTCTGGGATACTGGATCTCAAGCCAGTTTAATAAATGAAGGCTGAAGAAGCAAGTACCTCCGACATATGATGGTAAGACCGATCGAAGAGCTACTAGGACATGCTATGCTTACTGGGATGGCAGCTAATCAAACCATAATACCCTTTATTGGCTGGATAGAAGTGGAGTTCAGATTGAACAGCGAGACGGACTCTGGTCCCAGTTGTCAAGTGCCAATACTTGTGTCCAGTGATCCCCAGGTAGCAGAAGACCCTATAATTGGCTACAATGTAATTGAGGAAGTTATCAAAGGACAAGATGAACAACAAAAGGCAGTCCCTGAAGTTAATAAAACCAGTATGGTGAGGGAAGCTTTCTGTATTGACCCGAGAGAAGCCAAGGCACTCATTCAAGTAATACGCTCATGTCAGTCGGACTGTGAGGGGAGTGTAGTTAAGACCGGGAGACGAAGAATGGTCCTTCCCCCAGGACAAGTCACAACGGTGCAATGCTGTACACATCTAGGACAGAGAGGAAAAGAGACTGATGTTTGTCCCTAAACAAAAGCCACTATGGCTGGAAGGGTTACAGATCAATGAAGTGTTGGTGACCATAAGTAAAGGCAATTCATTCCGAATACCAGTCGCAATGATCAACACTACCAATTCCAATATCACAATGGAACCGCGAAACACCCTGGGAAATGTCCAGCATGTGAAAGCAGTGTACCCAGCAGCAGTGCAGCCTGTGGAGGTTCATCCAAGAGTATCTGACCCAAATGTGATAAGCCTACAAGGACAGGGTAACCTCTCCAGAAACTCTGACTTTGGAAAAGCAGCTTGATACACAGATGCAGAACCACAATAAAGCATGGGACCCACCAATATTGTTGAACCATCTAAATCAGGAACAGCAAGCAGTGGCGAAGAGGATGTTCCGAGAAGAATGTCATGCTTTTTCTCGAGATGATAATGACTTGGACCATCATTAAATATGCATATCTCTCTGAAAGATCAAACTCCTGTGCAGAAGACCTATCATTCAGTCCTGAAGCCATTGCATAAAGAAGTCAAGGAGTACCTGCAGGACCTTTTAAATCGAGGATGGGTCACAAAATCGAGATCCCCATACTCCTCACCAATCATCTGCGGGAGAAAGAAGGACAGCAGCATGCGACTCTGGTGCGACTACAGAGAGCTGAACCAGAAGTCAATAACCGATAGAATCCCATTCCCAGGATCCAGGACATGTTGGACAGTTTAAGTGGGAGCTCCTGGTTTTCTGTATTAGACCAGGGAAAAGCCTACCACCAAGGGTACCTTGATGAGGAAAGTCGTCCCCTTACAGCTTTCGTTACCCCTTGGGGCTTGTATGAGTGGGTACGCATTCCATTTGGTTTAAGTTCAGCTCCAGTGGAATTTCAAAGAAGTATGGAAGACTGTCTGTCAGGACTTAGAGATGACATATGTCAGCCCTATTTAGATGATAACCTGATACACAGCAATTCTTTTGAGGACCATGTCCAACATATACAGACGGTCCTGCGTCGGTATCAGCAATATGGCAAACTCACCGCAAAGAAGTGTGAACTGTTCAAGCAAAAAGTGAGATTCTTGGGCAAGATGGTGTCAAAATACTGCTATACAATTTACCCAGCAAAGGTGGCCCCAGTTCAGGCCCTTAAAGAAAGGAAGCCAGTAACAGTAGGAGAGCTCAGGATTGTATTGGGATTCCGCTCCTATTACAGGTCCTATGTCCAGAAGTTTTCACGCATTGCCAAGCCACTGTATGATTTGCTATCAGTTCCATTGTCGAGTGATAAATCAGTAGATCCGCTAAGAGGGGCAAGGGTCTCCCTAACAAAAAGAAAGTGTCAGGGGCAAGAAAAGAGGGCCAACTGCCAAGTCGAACCCCTATCACCTGGACAGACCAACATCAGGAAGTACTGACCCAATTAGGTGACTGGTCTAATCCGCCAGTGTTAGATTACCTAGACTTCAATCAACCCTTTGTGTTGCACTGTGATGCCTGCCAAGAAGGACTGGGAGCGGTACTCTACCAGCAGAGGGATGAAAAACTAAAGGTCATTGCATATGGGTCCAGGACTCTTACACCACCAGAAAAAAGGTATCATATGCATTCAGGTAAATTGGAACTCCTGGCATTAAAGTGGGCTATATGTGAGTGTTTCAGGGATTATTTATATCATGCACCTTCATTTGTTGTATACACGGATAACAACCCACTCACGTATGTCCTATCCACTGCCAGGCTGAATGAAACTGGGCAGAAGTGGATCCCAGATTTGGCTGAATTCAACTTCACTATCAAATATCACCCTGGCAAGTCCAATGCAGATGCAGACGGCATATCGAGAATGCCGCTAGACATTGATGGATTTATACTGCAGTGCACTGAAGAGGTCAGTAGGTCGTCTACACAAGCAATTCTCATGCAACAAAAGGAAGCAACGCGTACTTCAATTCAGTAACCTTAGAGGCTACGGAAGAACAAGGGGAGAGGGATCAACTACTGGAATCGATCCAGCCAATCCCAAGAAGAGAAATAAGAGAAGTGCAGCAAAGAGATGCAGTAATTGGAAAAACACTTGACTACAAAGCCAGAAACCACAGACCCAGTGCAAAAGCCAGTCAAGCAGAAGATAGTGACGTAAAAGCCTTGCTGAGAGAATGGACAAAGCTTCACATAGCGCAAGATGTCACCTTGCACAGGAAAACCAAGTCCAGGTACCAGCTAGTGCTTCCTAAAAGGTACCAGCCACTGGTATATAGAGAACTCCACCAGGAGATGGGGCATCTCGGAGTGGAAAGAACACTGAATTTTTTTTTTTTAAAACTTTAATTTTGAAGAGACAAAATATTTATACAAACATACAGACAACATAAAGAAAAAATAACATTCCAAACCTAAATCATACCCTACACAAATGTGAGCCGGGGATAGACCCACTTTATAACGAGAAGGAAAGAAAAGAAAATCCTGGACTGCACAATACCGGTAAATCATTTATTATACCTAAAAGTCAGGCTTCCTGTCAGCAAGAAACGTATTTTTATTTTCATTTTAACATTTTATTATCATTCTTTATTTATAAAGCGCCAGCATATTCCGCAGCGCTGTACAATAGGCACAGTATAGACAGGGTTACAATACAATACATTGAACAACATTTGACAAACCGTA
The DNA here is from genome assembly GCA_009667805.1 of Leptobrachium leishanense. NCBI lineage: Eukaryota > Metazoa > Chordata > Amphibia > Anura > Megophryidae > Leptobrachium > Leptobrachium leishanense. Next base: position 101,252,305 of record CM019071.1, read on the forward strand.
CAGGAGGAGATGAGGGCCCTATTCCCGTAGGAACTCACAATCTAGGAGGGTTGGGGTTGGAAACAGGAGGAGAGGACTGCAAGGTGAGAGTGATTGATGGTTGGGTCAGTGAGTTGGGTGGTAGGCTTCCCTAAATAGGAACGTTTTAAGGGAGCGTTTGAAGAAAGAGAAGTTAGGGGAAAGTCTGACAGTACGAGGGAGAGCATTCCAGAGAGTGGGGGCTGCGCGTGTTCCTCTCTGGTCGTCCCCAAAACCCAAACCAGTTCACACAAAAAACAAAATCCAAGTGTTCAACCCCTTACCAACTAAAGATACATCCCCAATTCACCTTACAACATCGATAGAAACCCACTTTTCCCATATTTTATAGAACATGGGTAAAGAGTGGTGAACTTTGGCCGATAATTTGTCCGTCAATTGAATATATTCCATTATTTGATGAAGGTGATCTAAATTAGGTAAATGAGGGGACTTCCATTTATCAGCGATGGCCTTCCTAGCAGCCAAAAAGATTTTGGCTAATATTCGGTTTTGGGGACAGGTTAATTCTGGGACTGGTTTTGAGAATAAATAGATCCATGGATCTAGAGGTATATCAATCCCGAAAACATTTTCCACCAGGGCCTGCACTGAATCCCAATAAGTTTTGACCGAAGGACAAAACCACCACATGTGCGATTGGGAACCTTTCAGCCCACAGTTTCTCCAACAGAGATCGGGAGTAGAAGCATTCATCTTATGGAGAGACAATGGGGTGGTATACCACCTCATAAGTGTCTTCAACGCCTGTTCTTGTAGTGTAATCCCAATAAGTTTTGACCGAAGGACAAAACCACCACATGTGCGATTGGGAACCTTTCAGCCCACAGTTTCTCCAACAGAGATCGGGAGTAGAAGCATTCATCTTATGGAGAGACAATGGGGTGGTATACCACCTCATAAGTGTCTTCAACGCCTGTTCTTGTAGTGTAATACAAATAGATACGGATTGCTGTGCTTCCCAAATTTCCTGCCAGTCTTCCTTATCTAATGATGCTCCCAGCAACCTTTCCCATACTAAAACATATCCCGGTGTGGACGTATGAGACACAAAAGAGAGCTGTGTATATAAAGTTGAAATCAAGCCTCTCAGTAAAGACCCATTATAACAAATAGATTCAAAATATGTTAAACTGGCTGTTGCCGCCACTCTAATCACCGGAAGTGTTAAGAAATGTCTAAGCTGAATAAATTGAAAAAAAATCATAAGCTCCAAGATCTCCCTTGTCGTGTAGGTCCTCAAAACGGAGAATACTCCCCCCCCCCATACATATCCTTAATCCTAGTACGCCCTCAGCCTTCAAACCTTGAGAGAAATAAAGAAGACATACAAGGTTGAAACTGCTTATTCCTCCAAAGTGGTAATAGGGGTGACAGGGCACTTCTGAGGCCCTTCTTAAGGGATATCTTGTCCCAAATGCCAATACTATTATGCAATGAAGGGCAATTTATACGCAAAGGAGGTCGATATCTCTTTGGAAGCCAAATCCAGTTTTTCGGTTTCTCAGGCCATATTAAAGCAGACTCAAAATCAACCCACCGATGTGTATGTACGGGAGCATGTAGTGCGGCGACGTGAGCTAGTTGCGCAGCATAGTAATACAATATCAGGTTAGGAAGACCAAGCCCTCCAAGATTTCGAGGCCGGTATAGCGTTGCTCTTGCTACGCACCTTCTGACGTTTCGCCACACAAAAGAATCAATCTTAGATTGTAAAAAAACCAAATCCCTCTGGTCTATTGGGATTGGAAGAGCCTGAAACAAATACAGCAACCTCGGCAATAAATTCATTTTTATACTATGCACCCGACCTAGCCAGGAAATACACTCTTTATCCCATACCTCCAAATCTCGTCTAAGTTGGACAAATTGCTTTTCATAGTTAACTGAATACAAATGTTTGTACGAACATGGTAACGGAATACCTAAATAGGGCATGGGTGAGTGAGTAATTTTATACCCATATTGTTGAGAAAAAGACCCAGTTTCCTTTTGAAGTAAAATTAAATGATAATAATATAGATTTGTCCGTATTAACCCTGAACCCTGAGACGGCTGCAAACTTCCCAAGTAAACGATTTACCTCAGGCAAGTACTCTGCAGGTGAAGTTAGTGTCAAAAGAAGATCATCTGCATATGCAGAAACAATGTACAACTCCCCCCTTAATGAGATTCCGGATACCACCAGAGAAGATCGTAAATAACTTAAGAAAGGTTCCAGGGTTAACACAAACAGAAGCGGGGATAGTGGGCAGCCCTGACGGGTTCCATTATTAATAGGAGAAGTTAAGGCTTTGGATCCGGGTATAGAAACATCTGCTCGGGGGTGATGATACAAGGCCCCAACTGCCGCCGAAATGACTGAGGGAATGTCACGTTCTGTGCTGGCAAACCTGTCTTCCTGCCCTCTGTATTTGTATTTTGTGTTTTTTCCCTTGTGTTTCTGTTGCTGCCAATTCCTGGGTGGCCTCCCAGGGGTTAATTGGGGTTCTGCGTGCTGCTCACCTGTCGACCCTTGCCTTGATTCCCCTGCCTATATTAGAGCAATGTACCTATAGTACATTGCTGGGTCATTTTCCTTTGCCTGGTCTCCTTGCGACTTGTGTCCTGAGAGCTCCTTGCTGTGTTCCTGTTATCCTCCGTTTGTTCATCATTGTTCAGTTTATGCCTCTGTTATTTCTGTTCCAGTTTATGTCAGCTCCTTCTGTGTATTTTGTTCTGTCTATTTCTGTATTTTGGTTTGCTGTTTATGTTCCATTCTGATTCCCTGGTTACCGATTTTTGGCTTGGCTGACTTCCCTTCTGGTTCCTATTCCTATATTCTGTATGCCGTACACTCTCTGGTTATGACCTTTGGCTTTCCTCTTTATGACTACTCTATAGTATTTTCCTTGCCTGTACCATTTCCAGGAAACCCTGTCATCTGCATACAACAAAAGACTCTGTACGGCTTCAAGGTAATACTTTCCTTTAGATTAGATCTGGCTATCCTAAAGACCGGCCTTTCAGTGCAGGGAATCTTTGGTATTTCCATACAGAGGTCTTTTGTTAACCCTGTGTTGTTTTCATCTGTCCTTGCAGTTTACACTGCATCTCTGCATATAGGGGCTTCTCTCAGGAACCAGGGCCTCCCCTTGCTGCGAGTTATATTCTTAGCGATATATATACAGACCGACCACTTCCAAGGATCGGAGGGCAAGGATAGGGTGGTGCGTGCCTGGTGGTACTGCCACCGTGACATAATGACTCAGCCTTTACATAAGCCCGCAGAGATGTGTACCGTATTGGAAACCTTATTGCATATGTTTGAGGAATTTGTGGTTCACCTCAAAGGGTTACTGAGCCTGTGTCTAGACTCTGGCAATCAGGTCTCATTTGAAAGCAGGGTTCGTGGTCTGCTTTCTCCTGATGAAAAGAACAGAAGACGTGAGTACAATCTCTGGTTCTATTGTGCCAGTTTGTTGCACTTTTTGTCTGGCTGTCCCCTCAAGCCGGTGCGTCCTGGGGCTGGAGTGCCGGTGCGTCCTGGGGCTGGAGTGCCGGTGCACCTCAAGACTTGTGGTGGGTCTGTGCGCGCTGATACTGGCCGAGTGCCAACTGTGCCCATGTCCCACAGTAAGGCCGCTAAAGCCAGACCACGCATGAGATCCACTGGTGCCAGTTACAGCTGGGAATCAGAGGGTGCCAGACCACGTAGGGGGTCTGACGGTGCCAGACCTAGCTGGGAGTCGGATAGTGCCAGACCACGTAGGGGATCTGATGGTACCAGACCCTGTGGGGAGTCAGATGGCACCAGAGCCCGCTTTGAGTTCAGACCTCCTGAGAAATCCAGGTCTGAGAAAGAGGCACTTGAGTCTATGAAGGATGAATCCTTTTTGGCCACAAGGGCAGAGGATGAAGTACCCATGGAGGTTATGTCGCTCACGGCATCCGATAATAAACCTCAGACTTATGTAGATACCTCTGATGGCTGTAGGGTTTTAAAGACCACAACTGGCTGGTTATGAGCAGCGACTGGCAGCCAAAAAACAGTCCCTATGTATTGTTACTGGTTGTATTACACGTAGAGCCGCAACCCCAGTGCCAATTGGCAGTATGCCAGTTCTGTTTCCATCTGGCAATGAGAAGCCAGTTCTGTTTCCGTCTGGCAATGAGAAGCCAGTTCTGTTTCTGTCTGGCAATGAGAAGCCAGTCCTGTCTCCGTCTGGCAATGAGAAGCCAGTCCTGTCTCCGTCTGGCAATGAAAAGCCAGTCCTGTCTCTGTCTGGCAATGAAAAGCCAGTCCTGTCTCTGTCTGGCAATGAAAAGCCAGTCCTGTCTCTGTCTGGCAATGAAAAGCCAGTCCTGTCTCTGTCTGGCAATGAAAAGCCAGTCCTGTCTCCGTCTGGCAATGAAAAGCCAGTCCTGTCTCCGTCTGGCAATGAAAAGCCAGTCCTGTCTCCGTCTGGGAATGAAAAGCCAGTCCTGTCTCCGTCTGGCAATGCGCAGCCAGTCCTGTCTCCGTCTGGCAATGCGCAGCCAGTCCTGTCTCCGTCTGGCAATGCGCAGCCAGTCCTGTCTCCGTCTGGCAATGCACAACCAGTCCTGTCTCCGTCTGGCAATGCGCAGCCAGTCCTGTCTCCGTCTGGCAATGAAAAGCCAGTCCTGTCTCTGTCTGGCAATAAAAAGCCAGTCCTGTCTCTGTCTGGCAATGAAAAGCCAGTCTTGTCTCTGCCTGGCAATGAAAAGCCAGTCCAGCCTGGCAATGTGCAGCCAGTCCAGCCTGGCAATGCGCAGCCAGTCCTGTCTCCGTCTGGCAATGCGCAGCCAGTCCTGTCTCCGTCTGGCAATGCGCAGCCAGTCCTGTCTCCGTCTGGCAATGCGCAGCCAGTCCTGTCTCCGTCTGGCAATGCGTAGCCAGTCCTGTCTCCCTCTGGCACTGTGCAGCCAGTCCAGCCTGGCGATGTGCAGCCAGTCTAGCCTGGCAATGTGCTGCCAATGTTGCCTGCTCCTGGCACGATGCCAGCGGTGCTGCCTGATCCTGGCACGATGCCAGTGGTGCTGCCTGATCCTGGCACGATGCCAGCGGTGACAGTAGTGATGTCTGATTCTGGTAAGCTGCCAGTCAAATCCATGGCAAACTGTGTGTCAGCAGTGCCAGAGCTACATTACAACACCACTGTGCCCATGGCCCACAGAGAGTCAGAGGTTTCCAAGCCTCATGGTAAGGCACAGGTAGGCGAGTCTACTCCCACTGTTGCCGTGTCATGTACGGTGGTCACCCCTTCCAAGTCTCGGTCCAGGAGGAGACGTGGGAAGCTGACCAACACTAGTCTAGTTCCGAGAATACCACGCTCCATGATGGGTCTGATGATGCCATATTCCGTGCTTATCTTGAGGAGGTCTAGCAGGGTAGTGGCCTGACTGGTACCAACATCCCTAAATCAAGTCCTGTTCCCGAGGGGTATGTACGGACACCGTCTGGGTTATTAGTCCGTGAGACATACTTAGCAGTGCTCCAGACACACCCATCTATCTGGAGGTGGTTGGGGGAGGATTCTGATGGCTCAGAGGACTCATGAAAGTTTTCTCCCGAGGGGAGCCTTTGTGTATGTATTTGTGTCCGTTTGGGGAGGAGGTTTGCCCCTGGTTGTTTTGGGTGCCCTGGGGTCACCCGTGGAGGATGGGATACTGTCACGTTCTGTGCTGGCAAACCTGTCTTCCTGCCCTCTGTATTTGTATTTTGTGTTTTTTCCCTTGTGTTTCTGTTGCTGCCAATTCCTGGGTGGCCTCCCAGGGGTTAATTGGTGTTCTGTGTGCTGCTCACCTGTCGACCCTTGACTTGATTCCCCTGTCTATATTAGAGCAATGTACCTATAGTACATTGCTGGGTCATTTTCCTTTGCCTGGTCTCCTTGCGACTTGTGTCCTGAGAGCTCCTTGCTGTGTTCCTGATATCCTCCGTTTGTTCATCCTTGTTCAGTTTATGCCTCTGTTATTTCTGTTCCAGTTTATGTCAGTTCCTCCTGTGTATTTTGTTCTGTCTATTTCTGTATTTTGGTTTGCTGTTTATGTTCCATTCTGATTCCCTGGTTACTGATTTTTGGCTTGGCTGACTTCCCTTCTGGTTCCTATTCCTATATTCTGTATGACGTACACTCTCTGGTTATGACCTTTGGCTTTCCTCTTTATGACTACTCTATAGTATTTTCATTGCCTGTACCATTTCCAGGAAACCCTGTCATCTGCATACAACAAAATACTCTGTACGGCTTCAAGGTAATACTTTCCTTTAGATTAGATCCGGCTATCCTAAAGACCGGCCTTTCAGTGCAGGGAATCTTTGGTATTGCCATACAGAGGTCTTTTGTTAACCCTGTGTTGTTTTCATCTGTCCTTGCAGTTTACACTGCATCTCTGCATATAGGGGCATCTCTCAGGAACCAGGGCCTCCCCTTGCTGCGAGTTATATTCTTAGGAATATATATACAGACCGACCACTTCCAAGGATCGGAGGGCAAGGATAGGGTGGTGCGTGCCTGGTGGTACTGCCACCGTGACAGGGAAGCCCTGAAAAGACATTAGAGAGAACAGGAAGGACCATTCAAGGCGGTCAAATACCTTCTTGGTATCAAGAGACATAATCAAAGATACGACTCCTGAGCTCTCAATGTACCACAAGGCGTCCACAGCCCTTCGAGTGTTTTCATAGGCCTGTCTACATTTCACAAACCCCACCTGGTCAGGGTGAATAAGACCGGGCAACATGGGAGTCAAACGGGTGGCCAACAGTTTAGCAAAGATCTTTATATTGGAGTTCAATAATGATATTGGTCTATACACCACCGGGCTGGACAGATTCTTCCCTGGTTTCGGCAGCACCATCACCGATGCCAAAAGTGAGTCATCAGGGAAGTGTGCCCCCTCCCCAACTGAGTTAAAGAAAGTTACCAGTTGGGTCCCAAAATTGGAAGAAAAGTCCTGTAATAGCGGATCAGAAAAACCGTCAGGGCCAGGTACTTTATTGGGGTTCAGAGCCGCTATCACAGTTTCAACCTCCTCCAAAGTTATTACTTTCTCTAATTCAACTACCTGAGTGTTTTTTAAGAGTGGAAGATGAGCCACTGAGAGGAAAGTGTCCACAGCAGCCAAAAAAGAGGCTAATGGGTCATGATGTTCTGGTGAATGGCTATATAAGGCAGAGTAGTAATCAGTAAAGGCCTTCTTAACCTCCTGTGGAGATGTAATACGCTCTCCCATATCATTTTTAAGGGTAGATATCTTTGATCTAATTGGGCGAGGTCTCAGCTGTCTAGCCAGAAGCATGTCCATTTTGTTAGCAGATTCGTAAAACCTGCGTTGTGATCATTTCATAGATTTTGCAACGTCCTCCAATAATAACCTATTTAATTAATGTTGGGTTTGCTGAAGTTCAAAACCTTTAGGGGAGGGGGGAGGATTGATGGGCTGATTCTAGTGTATGTAATAACTGCTGTAGCTCCACTAATAATTTAATTTTACATTTTTTCCTCCAAGATACTTTTTGGATAATGACCCCTCTAATAACAACTTTATGTGCGGCCCATATGGTAGCAATAGAGAGATCTTGTGATGTATTATCATGGAAATATCCCTTAAGCTCCTCCAATAATTCTTGTACCAACTCTGAATCCTGCAAAGTACACAAGCCCAAACGCCAGTTCCATGATGGAGAATGATCCTGTATAGTCAAAGCCATGCATACCTCGGCATGGTCGGACCAGCTAATATTCCCAATCGGGGAGATCTAACCCATGACATTAATGAAGGAGACAAAAGAATGTTATCAATCCTCGAATAAGAACCATGGGGGTTGGAATAAAAAGTATAATCTCTAATAGAGGGATGAAAAACCCTCCAAACATCCACTAGGCATCCTTGCTTAAGAAATTGGGCAAACAATATATCCTGCCTGGAACTCCCCATCTGGTCCTGAGATATACCAGGGCGTGATCTATCTATTGCAGGACAGGGAACGGCATTAAAATCTCTGCATAGAATGATTTCATCCCCAATGATATTGTTAATAACTCCCCGTAAACTATCCCAAAACCGACTATCTGGTACAGTGGGAGCGTAGACGTTACCTAAGCTATTATATCTTGAGCCTAATAGGCCCCGTACAATAATATAACGACCTGCCTGATCAGTAGAGTATGATATCAGGGTAAAGGGACAATCCTTGTGAATCAGGATAGAAACGCCGTTGTGTTTACTGCACAAAAGGAGTATATAGAAGGAAAGCGGGAGTCCCGTAATCGAGAAACATCCACTCTTGAGAGTCTAGTTTCCTGCAAAAAAGCCATATCAACATGTTTATGTCTAAGATCCTTAAACAGTATACAGCGCTTATGAGGTGTATTTAAACCCATCACCTTCATGTATACTATTGAAACGGATTTAGGAGACATGACCCATTATGAGAGATCTTATATATGCCGGACTGTGCAAGGGGGGGAGAAGGAAGGGAGAAAAAGAACGAGAAGAAAATAAATAAATAAATAAAATAAAAAAAATAAAAACCACACACAAACATACGTTTTCGGGATGTTCCATCCTCGAACCCCCGGAAAACGTGAAAAAAGGGGAGAGAACGAGGAGCGTATACCATACTAGGTATACTAACCCCCTTAATTGACGTGTGAAGCTTCTGGAATAAAAAATATATAGGAAACAAGCCAATACCCATGAACCCCAAACAATTCATGGGAGTATGTAGTTCCCAGCAATACTCCTACATTCGCCTACAAATTCACCTACACGTGAACAGTACATAATGATATTGGTAAATATAAAATGCATAAGAAATAAAAAAAAAAAGCATAAGAGAAACAAGAGAACTTTCACCCCAAATATCAATAACTCATCAGCAGCTCATTATCGTAATCCCATACCCTACACCTTTCCCATATAGACTCCCGGCTTTTTTTTTTTTGTTTCTTTTTTTTCCCTCCAAATTCTAGCCAATTAATACCCCCAATTTTAACCCCCACCTTCCCAATAGCCACAGAATTCACCACCTCTTAGTCAAAACCTCGAGAAGATAATGTACTACATTATATAGTGCTGTTGTGATTATACAATTATACAATAGTACTAGACATGTGCATTCGTTTTAGTACTAAAACGATTTAGTCTGAATTTTGGGATAATTTAGTTTTAGTATGACTCAAGAGAAACAAAACTGCTCAGTACAAAAAACGAAAGAAACTAAAATAAAATGCACTACATTTTAGTGTCAGTCCTTTTTGTGATATTACATTGATGAGTGAAGGAGACCAGCAATGAAGAGCGCAACATCCGAAGTTCTGCACCCTCCACATGCCAATGCAGTAAGATGTTCTATACATTATACAGAGAGGGGTATTAATGCAGGAGGAAGTTATATACATTATACAGAGAAAGGTATAAATTGAGGAGGATGTTCTATACAGAGAGGGACATTAATTAATTCAGGAGGATGTTCTATATATTATACAGAGAGAGGTATTAATTAATGCAGGTGGATGTTGTATACATTATACAGAGAGGGGTATTAATTAATGCAGGAGGATGTTCTAAACATTATACAGAGAGGATCCTTTTTTTCTCAGCCCTTTAAATCCAGTGGCTGTGAGCGCGGAGATCGGCTGCTTGTTACATTATCTCTCAGTACATGTATCAGGCTCAGCTGTTACAGTAACTAACAGCGCTCAGAGTTTCAGTAAAACAAGGAAATAGTATTGTACTAACCTCTTCTATATAAAAATATTATTTACTAGTTTTACTGAAACTCTAAGCGCTGTGATGAGCAGCAGTCAATTACTGCCCCGTGTCAGGCAAAGCTGTTACAGTATTAAAATGTTGGTGCTAACTTAACCAGAGCTGTTGTAAACTGAAAACCTCCATAGGCTACAATAGCTCTGGGAAGTTTACAACAGCTCTGGTTAAGTTAGCACCAACTATGTAATATGGCCCACATTGTGCTGAGAGTGAGAGATACTGTAACAAGCAGCGATCTCAGCCCTCTGAGGAGCCACTACAATAGTAATTGTATCCATTGGTTTTCGGATGAATGAAATTAGTTTTCATACTAAATAACTGAAAACGAATTTCTTTAGCAACTAAATAAATTGCATTTTATGACTAATCCATTAGTTCAAAACGAAATTTTGTGCTGTGCACATGTCTAAATAGTACTATCTCAATTCAGTTCAATACAATTAATTTCAAATGTCAGTTCTGGAATGTCCAGGGCCAGGACACCACTCTGCAGCTACTGTCTCCAAGGGTGGCAAGGGTATCTGCTCTTGTGGCAGGTCTATAGGTGGTAAGTTCAAACTAGCCAAAAATTAGGAGTATCCCTCAGTGCAGAGCAAGTCATTGTATTACCATCCTTAGTGACCAAGATTTTTACAGGTAACCCCCATGCAAAGCGTATGCTATGTCGTCGTAGATGGTCTGCGACCGGATTCCACTCACGCTGACGTGCCAGAGTGCCGGGGGCCAAGTCCTGAAAGACCTGTAAAACCTGACCTTGAAAAGTCAATGGAGTATCCCTAGTAACCCTAGTAATAGCTTCCTTGGTAGTGTAGTAATGGATCCGAAGCACTACATCTCGGGGGCCCACAGCTGACCGAGCCCTAAAGACTCTGTGTAAGCGGTCCACCATTAATTGCTCAGGGGTAAAATCGGGTAAAATAGATTGCAAAAGGGACTGAACGGTGGCCCCCAATACCGAGGAGTGAACAGGAGGCCACGGATTCTCAAGTTATTACATCGAGATCTATTTGACAGGTCTTCAACTTGCTGTTCGAGAAATGAGATTCGCTCAGCCATTATGTCAGAGCGCACCACCACTTCATTCTGCTGAAGTGTCATGGGTACCAAACGCTCTTCCAGCTCCGAAGTGCGCAAGCCTACCCCCTGTATCGAACCACTTGTGCAGACTTGTCCACTTCTCCAGACAGAAACGTCTGTACCTCCACGAGCCGCGCAAGAATCTGCCGCACATCATCTTTAGTCGCTGCTTCTGCGGGGCCATCTGGGCTTAGGCAGGCTAAAGCAATCGCAGGGGAGTCTGGTGGATCTTGACCACTATCATTGTGGCCGGGCATGCCTAGCTGCGGTTTAAAAATTGGTGCCACACATACATCTTTATTGCACTTAGCTTTCTGGAGTTTTGCTGGAGACATCAGTTCCTCAACAGATCCTCCTGCAGGACCTGCACGGAGGCAAGGAAGTCTTTTTTGTGGAGAGGTCAGCTGGGACAGGAGCAGGGGTTCAGATGGAGGCTTGGAGCAAGGCCTTGGAGCCAGGCCTTGGAGCCAGGACTTCAGAAGGAGGCTTGGAGCTTGTGTTATGGACGCCGCTGTGGTCTCCCAGCACCTGGCAGCATCATCCTCGCTGCTCGCTGCCCGGGCGCTGAGTGAAGAGGGGAATCCGGGCGGTCACGTGAGACGCCAGGGGCAGAGCCTGGTGGAATGACGCGGACCCTCTGGGTTTAAAAACGAAGGCAATGCAGTCATACATTGCCCTAACTTGGTTAAACATCCCTTAGATCCCATGCTCTGTTGTATTTTGGTGTATTTCTGGTTCTGACATATTGGCAAACGGCTTCTGACTATTCTGGTTCTGACATATTGGCAAACGGTTTCTGACTATTCTGGTTCTGATTTATTGGCATAAGGCTTCTGACAACTCTGATCTGAATTATCAGCACTGTAACCCTGAGTTCGCCTCACTGCACGATTATATTCTAGGGATCTATATATCAGACCGACCACTTCTAATGATCAGAGGGAAAGGATAGGGAGCTGCGTACAAGGATCATACCCCTTTCTGGTGGGGATCGTATCAGCTTGGAGCCTAGCAACCAACCAGGTAGGAAATAACAGGGGGAAAAAAAAAAAATATTTTTCCAGAAATACGATTGAAAATATGAAATTTCGGAAGTCCTGAAGATCCTGGAGGATCACTGAGTGATACGCCGGAAGTAGGCCGGGAAAGGCACCTCCTAGGTCGGGCTCATTGAGTACAGCGTGGTTCCTTGCTCGTCAGTCAGGAGAGGTGGATTACACGTCCACCCTCATGCCAGGTCACTCCCCAAATTGTCTAAGAATACTGAATTTGATCAGAGAGCGGTTCTATTGGCCCAAGATGCAACGGGATGTGGAGCACTTTGTGACACAGGAGTGTGATTGTCTCAAGAAGAAGAAGCCAAACAGACCTACCCGAGCACACTTGTCAACCATTAAGAATACTCATCTGAATTAGTTTCTGTGGACTTCCTCCATCTCGAAACATGTAAAGGAGGATATAAGTATATCTTAGTTGTAATGGATCATTATACAAGATTTGCACAGGTGAATGCTACAATGAACAAACAAGCAAAAACTGCGGCTGACAAGCTGCTCAATGAGTTTGCCCTCAAATTCGACTTTCCCGAGAGAATTCACCATGACATGGGGTGAGAATCAGAAAATCAGCTATTGTCCAGACTAAAAGACTACTGTGGAATCAAAGGTTTGCACACTATCCCATATCACCCGCAGGTAGAAAGATTTAATAGAACTTTGCTCTCTATGCTAAGAACACTGACCGTAGATCAGAAAACTGGAAGAGCTCTCTGGCGAAGGTAGTCCATGCTTACAATTGCACTTGCAGTGATGCCACAGGCTATTCGCCATTTTTCTTATTGTTTGGGAGGTATCCCAGATTAGCAATTGATCTCCTGTTTGGTGTAAGAAGGGACAACAATAAGGGCTCCTATAAAGACTACGCTGAAAATTGGAGGAAGCAGATGGCTGAAGCCTATGGAATAGCATCTCGGTCTGCAGCAAAGACGGCAGCAAGAGGAAAGGAACGACAAAAAGATCTATGGAGCAGAGTTACAGTAGGGCAGCTGAGTATTGGTAAGAAATGTGGGTGAGAAAGAAGGCCCAGGGAAGATACACTCTATCTTCCCAGTAGGAGCGTATGTCGTTAAAAAGAAAAGGGAAGATATCACAGTTTTTGAAGTAAAACCAGAAAATGGAGTTGGTAGAACAAAAGTTATGTACCAGAATTTGCTTTTACCACGTGACCATCTTCCAGTTGAGCAACCTCCACAAAACCACAAAAATGAACAGGTAACAAAGAAATCCAAAGTTAGAAAAAGAAGACCCGATGTTCCACAGACAGAAGACACAGACAGCGAGTGGGATTCTGATTGAAGATTCCAGAGATTTCATTACAGCGGGCTATTACCAGAACAGCAAGAGAATTCTTTGCTGAATCCAACAGGTGATTCCATCCACAGGGAACAGAAGAAAGGCAGTGTCGACGGATCACAAGGGAAGAGCAAGTATTGCCAATTGCAGAACACATAGAAACACTGTCAATGGAAAGTGTAGAGGAAGATCCTCAAATGACACCTGGGGACATCGCAAGGGACAATACAACGGAGGATGAAGACCAGAATGAGATAAGCGAAACGTGACTATCCTAAAAGAGAGAGAAGACAGCCGAAAACACTGACCTATGAAACACTTGGTCAACCGAGCATTGTGCAGAGAAACCTAACCGCACATAAGATCAGTATGGACTATTACTGGAGACCATGGTGAATAATATAATAGACTGTTACCAGAGACTATAAAAAGACCAATGGACTATTATGTATGAGAAAGACTCTTGCATTGGGAAAATGGTTGGGTAATGTTTGTGTGTGAAAGTTAATTGTGTTAATTGTGTTCCACAATTGTGGAATGTCGGGACAACATTTATTCGGTGAGGGAGAGTGTGGCATGGTAGCTTTAAACGCACATGTAAAGTTATGGTAGGGTACTGAGCGGTGAGTATCACCTCCAGCCAGCAGATGGCGTGAGCCTGGTTGGGAGTGGAGGGTCATGTAACAGGAAGTGTTCGGCTCTATGGTTAATCTCACTGGTGCATGGAGGAGACTGTACACCTCATGCTATTGCAAGAGATTAAAACATTGTTTTTACTTCATACAGGTAAGCCCAGTATAAGCATAGATCCAGCAAGCAGCATAAGCTTGACGTGTGTGTGAAGCTATAAAAAAGAGTGTGTCATTTTCTGTGTATCTGTTCTGTAAATAGTTTGAAGTTAGTTCTGCTCTGTTAGTCAGTTAGTTATGTGGTCTGTGCAGTAATGGTACATGTAAAAAAGAATTGTGTGCATAAACTGCATGTCTAGTATAGAGTAATATTGGTAAAGGACATTTGCTGTTATGCTCTATGGTTAATCTCACTGGTGCATGGAGGAGACTGTACACCTCATGCTATTGCAAGAGATTAAAGCATTGTTTTTACTTCATACAGGCACACAGGTTAATAAAAGGTCTGTAACTGAAGAACAGAGTGTGCGTTTCTTGATTGCAAACGTGCAACATCAGCTGTGGGGATACCATCAATTTCATCCTTACACACACCTGTTCAACATATGAAGCCATAATTGCCGTCTAGACATTTGCATATTTTCATGCCCAACATCATTCATTCGAACACAATCCCTGTTTATCATTCTTTTGTATTAACTGGGCATGCTCTGTACACAACTTTGTCATTAGAAACATTCGAATCACCTTTTGTCTTTGAAGACAAAGCTTTTGTCTTGGTTTGAATTGCCTGCAAACGGTCATTTTTCTTAAACTACATTAAGGTTGGTTTTTAATTTTTTTCCTTTCATTCACTTCCTTCTGTACACCATTGATTATCATCCATCCAACCTAATTAGCACATTTTCGTTCATTTTTACTGTATGTACTGAGATTTAAACTCTGATTCACCAAAACCTGAATCTGAAATAGGTGCAGCTTAATTAATCAATTCATCTGCAATAGGTTTCATTAAATCACCACTAGCCCATTCAGGAGCTGATCCATATTTAGAAATATTTCCTGACACTTGCTTTGCAAAGAAAGGCATTTTTAGCAAAAATAGGACTGCAGCGATTCTTAATCAGACTGGTGAAAACACAGGCTTATTTAAACTCCCTTATATTATGTCCAGTTATCAGGTATATATCCTCCTGCTGACTACGCCATTTGTTTAGGTCCGAATATCGCTTCAGGTGATAATCCTGCGCGATATGTCTTTTAAAATAGATTGCTTCACTTCAGATTAATTATTGGCACCAAAGGTTGTACAATTAATGCTGTCATTAATATGGTCATTAACATGCTGTCATTAACCCAAGGTCAAAAGGCTTCCGTGACGTCATACCGGCGACCAACAGAGAGAGGACACTGGATGCAGGAGGACAGCCACTGCTGGAGGTGAGTATGTGCAACGCTCAAACAACAAAATCTGTCACCTGGGCCTGGAGGCCCGCCAGAGCCCCCTGCTTGGCCGGCCTTCAGACTCCAGCGAGCCCCCTGCTCGGGTGGGCCTCCAGGCCGAGGCGGGGACTCGCCTGAGCCTGGAGGACGGCCAAGCAGGCAACTCGGCCGGCCTCCAAGCTCAGACGAGCCCCCGGCTCGGCCGGGCCTCCATGCCCTATTTTGAAAGGGAAATTGTCAGCCGATTCTGTCGGCTGAAATTTCCCTTTTCGGCCGAAACCAAAAACACCATTTTCAGCCGATAATTTTCGGTGGTTGAAATTTCACTGCATCCCTAATTATATTACTTCAGCGTATCCCTGTAGCTATGTATCAAAAAACTTATTTTAAAACATTACATCACACCTATGTTTTTTCCTCTTAAACTATTTAACAATTTAAGATACACATGAGGGACACAGACTAATGATTGTAATGTGGGGTGGGAAGGAAATGGCGTGGTTTTTGGGATTGCAGTTAGAATACATGTTAGATACTTCCAAACCTAAAGTGAAGGACACATTTGCATTCACTAACTGGTAATTGACACAAATGATCTGTGGTAATAAGCTGATTTATTAATGTTCCCCTCCTTCCTTTTATTTATCCACTTTATGAGACACGGGCACCTTGTTTCTCACATTATCCTATAAGTCATAGGATGTAATTAATGCTTCTGCATGTATTTGGATTGGTGTTTCACTGTAAAAATTGTCTCACCATTCTCTCTGTAATTGAGACAATAGGTCGTCATTGTAATTTTTATTTCAGTAACCGTACTTGTCATCCATTTATTACCATTACCTGCCCTGATGGGCAATAAAAAAAAATATTTGAAACTAAAAAGGCATGAGACTTACCATGAACACGACATGAAGATGCTTGTTCATTTCTTGTGGAACTTCCCACACAGATCTTGTAGTACCATGGGAGATGTAGTTCTTAATTTCAAATGGCGTCAAATGGAGCAAAAGTGTCCTATTTGTCAACCAGTGCTGAGTCCACTGCACAAGAGACAAGCCATCTTTACTGGTCGACATTTCTAAAAAAAGAAATGGTGCAAGTAATTAATATCAGACTAAATTTAAACACACACACACAAATATATATCAAAATTTCAAGTCCCAAACTACTAACCAGGCCAGAAGAGTTACTCGCCACCAGTTGCTCCACCTAACCCCTACCCAGCCCTTAACTCTGCCCCTAAACACCCCCTTAAATTATCTTATGAAATTACACTTAAAGGTTTTATTTAGAATAAAGTTACAAAATAACAAACCCAGACATCAGACCCCAGATACTTGTATACCCAGTCATCAGAGCCCAATGTGAGCAGAGCGAGGAGGCAGGGAAGCTCCTCTCCACTACCTTGCCAGTGATGGAGACAAGCTGGGTCAGGTTAGGCAGCGGATCCCTGCCACCATGCAGCCTGGGGAATGGGGGGGGAGGGGGCTGCACAGTGGCACGACATTGTGCTGCCTGTGTGTGCATTTCCACTCGCCCTCACTCGCCACATGCGAACTGCTGGTGTTTTATCCTTACTGGAGTGCTGTGCCACCTCCTCAACCTGCCTGCCACCCCTCTTTGGTCTGGAGCTGCCATTCTCTCCCTTTGGTCTGGTCCCTTCCCACAAACTCCCTTCCACACTTTAGGTCCGGTCTTTTTGCAATAACCCATTCCCTCTCATACTTGAGTGAAGTCCCTTGAACAGACTCCTTCCCTTCCCTCTCTGGACCCTCCACCTGCTGTTTGTTCATGAAATTATTGTAAAGGGACACTCTACGCATCCTCCCTGACCACTTTAGCATATTTACAGTGGTCAGGCTGCATGGAGTGCCCCCCTTCTCACCCTGCTTTCGTGCTGACATCATGTCTGAGTGCTCGTAGCTGCGTTCGTTTGTGGAGAAAGCAGGCATGGGCTTTAGCTGCGTGCGCAGCATCAATCCATCACTGTGACCAGGCGCTTGTGCACCTTGTGTGCGAACAGTATGCAATTTACGTATGTACGTACAAAAGTAATATACGCAATCCAAATTGCTTATGAAAAAAGGAGGGGGCAGGGTAGGGTTCCCACTCGTCCGGTTTTTACCCAGACTGTCCAGGTTTGGAGTTATGAGTCCGGGTTTGACACCCTCTGCCACCCAGACACATGACTCTGAGTCGGTACCAGGCAACTCCGCCCCATTATTTACATTTCAGCGTTCCCCCAGCACGTCCGCACCACCCACTGCCAGTTCTGCGCAGGTGCCACGGCTCACGTAATGTTCACGTGCATGCACGTGCTCCGGCGACGTGCGTGCGGTGATCATGGGCCTGCTTCTGTCTCCAGTTCCAAGACAAGTGGTCCTCCGGCTCCTGCTGGTATCGTCCACTGTCCAGATTTACGTCTCCAGGGCAGGGCAGCTCCAGTGAGCACCGACTCCGAGACAAGCAACTCTGTGTGAGTGAGTGCAGCATCAGCCATAATTCCACTGTGTCAGCCATAAAACCAGTCTGCCAGCCATAATTACAATGTGCCAGCCATAATTCCAGTGTGCCAGCCATAATTCCAGTGTGCCAGCCATAATACCAGTGTGCCAGCCATAATACCAATGTGCCATGCATAATACCAGCGTGCCAGCCATACCAGTGTTTCAAGCATAATACCAGTGTGCATAATACCAGTGTGCCATGCATAATACCAGTGTACCATGCATAATACCAGTGTGCCAAGCATACCAGCGTGCCCACCATAATACCAGTGTGCCATACCAGTGTGGCATGCATAATACCAATGTGCCCGCCATAATAGCAGTGTACCATGCAAAATACCAGTGTGCCATGCATAATACCAGTGCCATGCATAATACCAATGTGCCGTGCATAATACCAGTGTGCCATACCAGTGTGCCATGCATAATACCAGTTTGCAATGCATAATACCAGTGTGCCATAATACCAGTCTGCCATGCATACCATGTACCATAATGGTTACACTACAATAAATGGCCGCCTGAACCCAACCCTAGAGTGTTCGGGTTTGGCTTGAAGGAAAGGTGGCAACCCTAAGGCAGGGGTCGATTTCTTTTTTTACCTAATATTCCTTTTAAGTAAGAAAAAAAAAATCGTAAATAATAGTTAGTTGCTGCCCTACATTAATCAGTCTCAACATTATAGCCACTGACAGGTGAAGTTAAAAACATTGATTATGTTGGCTTGATGAGCATAACATACTATTAGCTGTTCTTCATCTCTCTCTTCTTTAATATGTTGGCTTGATCAATATCATAACAATCCCCAGACCCATAGGTCTCTATTTAGTTTATATTCTTTGATCACATTTATCAAGTTATGAAGTTTAGACATGTCTCTCCCCTCCCTTTCGGAGGTTACATCTATGGAGAGGTGGTTGAGGTGTTGATTCATTGCAGCAGAATTATGACCGCAAACACTTTAACAGATGTAGTATACAAATGAATGAAAATGGCGCCAGGAAAAAGTCATAGTAAGTAGCTAACCATATCTGTCATGGTGGCCATCTTGGATCACCTCTCGTTGTTAAATTATAAATCATAAACAAAGAAAATCAATATTCCTATTATAATTACCATAATTGGAATGCCATAAACCTTTTTCAAGATTCTTATTATGTAACAAAAAGAAAGGACATGAACACGCCATGGCGGAGACGGTAAAACCAGCCACACACAAGATATGTAGCTGCAATATGTCTGTCTTTCCCTTTGTTAGACAGATCTTTAATAGATTTCAACATCCAATAGAAACATTCGTTGTAGGCAAAAATTTCATATACACCCTACACAGGAATGTGAGAACAGCCAATCAGAGCAGATACATTTCTACATCAGAGTTTAGCCATTCAGTTAACTTATTACCATATATGGTTCAGAGATGGGTTTTTTCTATATCAGATGTCACATAGATTTCGCAGGCGTTTCTATTTTGCATGGAAAGAGTTAACACAATATATCTATTTTAATCAACATCCCCGGCCAGCCTTGAGAGGAAACAAAGCTGAACAGACATTGTATTGGGACAAGAATGGGGGGGAGGGGGGAAGAGGGGAAAGGGGGGGCATCACAGCCCTGCATTAAAGCAGGCTTTTATAAATCATAATTGAATTACAGGATATTTATTCATACTGGAAATTAAAAATATCTATCAATTATCTTTAACTCGTAAGTAACCACCATAGAACACCCGATAATGAAATGACGTGACGGACACGGAATGGCCAGCACCTTGGGACTCCAACCAGATAGAAAGCATCCACTAGAGCTCCAGCAAATGAGAAACTTTTTTCTTTTTACTACACACAAAAAACGTACGGTTTAAAAAAGTCAGCGCCATCTTGAAACTTCCCTTCTGCAATTTTCTGAAGACCACAAGGTACATGGTAGGAAACTATGACTGATGTAGCTGCAAGTATCGGCAGTGAAACACGTATCATTTTATTCCACCATTATGCCATTTGTTCTTAACCATATATTCGAATATCTATGTGACATCTAATATATATATTTAGATATGTATTTTTTAGCTTATCTTTTCAATAAATATATGTAGCGATGTGTTAAAGTTTACTGTGGCAGTACCCATTTTTGGCCACAAGATGGAGACAATCACGATTAAAGACCCTGGACACTCGAACTACATGTCCCGGCATGCTTTGCGAAGAAACAGGAAGTGGGTGGGTTTGTGGAGACGCTGTACATCCTGCACCTCGTGGAGAACAGGCAGAGCGCGCCAGGGAGCAGAGGAGAGCGGATGCACACACAGAGAAGGAGAGACCAAAAGATAGGCCGGAGCGCAGACAGAGTGGATCGGGCCTTAGGATTGGGTCACCCAGCCTTGCGGGAGATAGACATCACCATCTATATTATCCGAGTGCAGTGCTGAGGAGAGAAGACCCCTCGAGTAAGGAGTACCGCGGTCGATTGAAGCGGGGAGCAGGCGGTAAGCTGGCTGAGTCGCGGCTGACAGACAGAAGGCCAGACAACAGATCCGGTGGTCGGCGTCCCCAGTCAACATCGAGCGGAGAGACGTCCTGGGTCAGCGGAACCTCAAGCTTGCGCTGGATGGGTGAGAGGCCCCCAAGGCCGTATGTAAATAAGAGCGTACGCTGCTGTTTTCCTTCTAAAACCCACAGGGCCCCAACTGACTAGTCGAAGACATCATTAAAGTAAACTCACTGGCCAGTTGAAAAGTACCCGGGTACCCTACACACACGAATACACACCACTTCACGTTCTGGGACTTAACCTGTGCAGGACTCAGTTTCCTTTTCCGAATCGGGACAAGGGGGCAAAGTTAAAGTTACATTCTGAACAATTTTTCCTTTTTTTGTTCCCGCTGCGCGTTTACCGTGATACGAGAACTGTGTATTTTATTGTGTCCCGCTACGCGGTTTTTCCTCGAATTTCGTATCTTTTAATTTTCTGCTCGGTCGGGGTTTTTCCGAAAATACGAAGCCCTCGTGTTTTCGTTTCTTTTACCGCTACGCGTTTATCGTGTTACGAAAGTACTGTAAATCTTCCTGCATATACCGTGTCTCAAGAGCTGCAAACCTTTTTAGTAAACCTTTTAATTTGTAAAACTTACAGCGTGTTGGAGTATATTTATTCCCTAGTGCGGGGAGACTGACCCGTGGTTCATTTTCAGCGGCTCCTCCGGGAGTGAGCGCTACATATATGTACGCATAAGATTATAACCCTGGCAGAATTTATGATTTCTTGGCCATTATTCAAAGAATATGAACGATAACACAAAAACTTTTCTTTCACTCATGCTTAGTTTTTGGCTGAAGCCATTTATTATCAATTAAGTGTGTTTACTCTTTTTAAATCACAGTAACAGAAGCTACCCAAATGACCCTGATCAAAAGTATACATACCCTGGTGATTTTGGCCTCATAACATGCACACAAGATGACACAAAAGGGTTTGAATGATTATTAAAGGTAACCATCCTCACCTGTGATCTGTTTGCTTGTAATTAGTGTGTATATGAAAGGTCATAGAGTTTCTGGACTCCTGACAGACCCTTGCATTTTTTCATCCAGTGCTGCACTGACATTTCTGGATTCTGAGTCATGGGTAAAGCAAAAGAATTGTCAAAGGCACAGGGTGCAGGGAGAGCTGCAAGGGCGGACAGGAAGGATGCTGGGCTCCTGTGACACGTGGCACTCTGGTTGTCTGGGCCCTAAACACTGTACTGGGTACAGTACAGTGTATAGGGCCCTGACACCCAGAGTGCCACCTTTCCTGTCACGGGAGCCCAGCAACCATCCTGTCTGCCCAGGCACCTCTCCCTGCACCAGGCCCATACATTACCTGTGCCACCCAGTGTGCCCTCTCCAGCAGGTGTCAGCTTCCCACGTACCAGAGGGCAGCTTAGCAGCTGGCAGGGAGACATGGCTGCAGGAGCCACAGGAGATTGGTATCACTGGCTGCCATACTGACACCCACATATACCCATTTATATATATTATATATTTATGAATAATTATGCGCTCATACTCCCTGCCAGTTCTAGGGTACACTGTATGCATGGCACTTCACGGGGTACAGTGTGCAGGGCCCTGACATGCAGAGCACCACGTGGCCTGGCACAGGAGCCCAGCATTCTTCCTGTCTGCCCAAGCACCTCTTCCTGCACCAGGCCCATACTTTACCTGTGTGCATGGCAGTTCAGGGGGGTAGAGTGTACAGTAGGGCAGGGAGTGGTGCTTGGGCAGACAGGAAGGATGCTAGGCTCCTGTGCCAGGCCAGGTGGCGCTCTGCATGTCAGTCCCTGGACACTGTACCCCCTGAACTGCCAGGCACAATGTGGAGAGGGCACTGACACTATTGGGGGCACTCCACACAAGGGCCTACCCAAATCGCTCTCTCCTCTTCATCCGGCAGCTCCTGCTTGTTCCCACTAGGCAACCCGACAAGGAGTCCATGTGACATGACTTCAGGTCACATGCACAGACCCCAACCACACGAAGCGTGGGCCTTGTGCACTGCATCAAGGAGTCATCAGGAGTCTCTGTCCTGCTCCTCACATCCGGAACTCAGTGTGCCCGCAGCGGAGAGGTCCGCAATTAAGCATTTTGTTACACGTACCACCAGTGGCAACTCTAGGAACAATATTTAGGGGGGCACATAGGATACCGCAGTCAAAACTGGGAAGGGCACTAATAATTTTCACCACTTAATCATACCACTGAATAAAACTAAGGGCCCTATCACCTGGTGTGAGCTAAAACACCATCACTAAAGGAAAAATTTAGCGCGAGTCGTTAAAACGTAGTGCCTGATGACCTACTAACAGATCACCTTGTTTGCGGTAGTCCATGAATAAGGTCGTTTAGCGCACGCTAGGGAAACTAATGTGGTTGTGTACAGGATAGAATTGTTTTTTTTCCAGTGCAGAGTGCCGGGCCATACCTATCCCCCCCCCACACAGGCTTGAATATGAACACATCCAGTGAATAACCTCACACCCCTGCATTATTAAAATCCTCCACGGTGGTCGTATCATCCATGTTTTGATTTTTATTATTATTATTATTTATTTATAAAGCGCCAGCATATTCCGCAGCGCTGTACAATAAGCACAGTACAGACAGGGTTACAATACATTGAACAACATTTGACAAACAATACAGGAGGAGATGAGGGCCCTATTCCCGTAGGAACTCACAATCTAGGAGGGTTGGGGTTGGAAACAGGAGGAGAGGACTGTAAGGTGAGAGTGATTGATGGTTGCGTCAGTGAGTTGGGTGGTAGGCTTCCCTAAATAGGAATGTTTTCAGGGAGCGTTTGAAGGAAGAGAAGTTAGGGGAAAGTCTGACAGTACGAGGGAGAGCGTTCCAGAGAGTGTGGGCTGCGCGTGAGAAATCCTGCAGTCTATCATGGGAAGAGGTGATGCGGGGAGAAGCTAGGCGCAGGTCACTGTTTGACCTTAGGGAGCGGGCTGGGGTGTATTTGGTGATTAGTGAGGACAGGTAGTGGGGAGCTGAGTTAGTGAGGGTTTTGTAGGTAAGGATAAGGATTTTGAACTTAATTCTGCAGTGGATGGGGAGCCAGTGAAGGGACTCGCAGAGGGGAGCGGCAGAGACAGAGCGGCGGGTGAGGTGAATTAGCCTGGCGGAGGCGTTCAGGATGGATTGTAGGGGGGAGAGGCGGGACAGAGGAGGCCAGATAAGAGATTATTGCAATAGTCGAGTCGGGAGATTACCAGGGCGTGTATGAGTTGTTTTGTGGTGACAGCGGTAAGAAATGGCCGAATTCTGGAAATATTACGCAGTTGGTATCGGCAGGAGGAGGAAAGAGACTTGATGTGGGGGATGAAGGAAAGAGCAGAGTCCAGTGTAACTCCAAGACAGCGAACTTGGTTTGATGGGGAGATGGTGATACCCTCCACCGTGATAGAGAAGTCAGGAGGTGGGGAGGCATTAGAGGGAGGAATAAGTAGGAGCTCAGTCTTTGACATGTTGATCTTTAGGTGGTGGGAGGCCATCCAGGAGGAGATGCCAGATAAACAGTCACTGACTTTTGAAAGGACAGGGGGAGAGAGATCAGGGGTAGAGAGGTAGATCTGAGTGTCATCAGCGTAGAGGTGGTAATTAAAGCCAAAGCTGTTGATGATTTTGCCCAGGGAGGAGGTGTAGATGGAAAAGAGCAGAGGACCAAGGACAGAGCCTTGAGGTACACCAACAGATAGAGGCAATGAAGAGGAGGAGTTACCAGCAAAGGACACACAGAAGGACCTGTTGGATAAATAGGAGTCAACCCAAGCAAGTGCAGTGTCACCGAGACCCAGAGAGTTGAGGGTCTGTAGAAGGAGGGGGTGGTCAACAGTGTCAAAAGCAGCCGAGAGGTCAAGCAGGATGAGAATAGAATAGTGGCCGTGTTTTTTAGCAGTTAGGAGGTCGTTGGTGACTTTGGTGAGGGCAGTTTCAGTTGAGTGTAGCGGACGGAAGCCAGATTGCAGGGGGTCAAGTAGGGAATTGGAGGACAGGAAGAGGGAGAGGCGGTTGAAGACTAGTTTTTCTAAGAGCTTTGATGTGAAGGGAAGCAGGGATACAGGGCGGTAGTTGGATGGAGAGTTGGTGTCTAGGGATGGTTTCTTTAGTAAAGGGGTAACTAGCGCGTGTTTGAAGGCGGATGGAAAGGAGCCAGTGGAGAGAGATAGGTTGAAGATGTGTGTGAGAGCAGGGGTGAGGGAGGAGGAGAGGGGAGGAATTAGATGTGAGGGAATGGGGTCGAGCGGGCACGTGGTGAGATGTGAGGAGGACAATAAGGAATTGACTTCCTCCTCAGTGGTTGGGAGGAAGCGGCAGAGGTTGGCAGAGGGGACCTGTGGGAGTGGAGGTGGCGGATAACTATCTTGTGTTGGGATGTTGCTTCTGATAGTTAGAGTTTTACTGAGGAAGTAGTCTGCCAGGTCTTGAGCGCTGAAGGCAGCTGAGGGGGGAGGTGCAGGTGGGTGGAGGAGGGTGTTGAAGGTGGACCAGAGCCGTTTAGGGTTGGAGGACAGCGTAGATATAAGAGATGAGAAGAAGGATTGTTTGGCCAAGTGGAGGGCAGAGGTGTATGACCGGAGAATAAACTTGAAGTGAACAAAATCAGCTTCAGAGTGGGATTTCCTCCAGGCACGCTCTGCAGTGCGGGAGCATCTTTGCAGGTAGCGAGTTTGGAGGGTGTGCCAGGGCTGAAGCTGGCGGCGTGGGGCCTTGCAGAGTCGAAGAGGAGCAAGAGTGTCTAGAGCAGAGATAAGCGTAGTGTTGTAGTGATTAGTGGCAGCATCAGGGCAGGTGAAGGATGAGGTATGAGGGAGGTGGTGAAGTAGGTTGGAGAATTGATGGGGGTCCACAGCATGTAGATTTCTGCGAGTGTGTGTGCGGTGGGGGAGCAGGGTGTTTAGGAAGTCCAGATAGGTTGAAAGAGAGAAGGTGGTGGTCAGAGATGGGGAAAGGGCGACATTTGAACTCAGAAATGGAGCAGAGGTTGGAAAAGACCAGGTCAATAACGTGACCATCGCGGTGGGTAGGGAGGAGGGAGGATTGTGTGAGTCCAAGGGAGGACGTGAGTGAAAGAAGTTTGGAGGCAGCAGGAGCGGAAGGATCGTCAATGGGAATGTTGAAGTCCCCGAGAATTAGGCATGGAAGATTAGAAGACAGGAAGTGAGAAAGCCAGGTAGCAAAGTGGTCAAAGAACTGGGAGGTTGGTCCCGGTGGGCGGTAGATGACTGCCACCCTGAGAGCCAGAGGAGAGAACAGGCGGATGCAGTGTGTCTCGAAGGAGGAGAAGGAGAGGGATGGGGGTGGAGGGAGATGCTGGTAGGTGCAGGTGGGAGAGAGCAGGAGCCCGACCCCGCCACCATTTCTCTCACCCGGTCTGGGGGTATGGCTCAAGTGTAGACCGCCATGTGAGAGAGCAGCAACGGAGGCCGTGTCAGAGGGAGTTAGCCAGGTTTCAGTTAAAGCTAGGAGGTTGAAGGAGTTTGAAAGGAAGAGGTCATGGACGGCTGTGAGTTTGCACACAGAGCGAGCGTTCCAGAGGGCGCAGGAGAAAGAGGACAGGCGCTGAGGGATTATGGGAATGAGGTTGCTGGGCTTGCAGGGAGGTGATTTATGTGCGATGGAGATAGGATGAGAGGGAAGTATTGGATGTGTTGTGGGGCCAGGGTTAGGGGATATGTCACCTGAATAGAGTAACAGCAGGAGGGTGAGAAAGAGAAGGTGGGAATGGGATTTGTGGGAGTGGGAGGCAGCACGAGAGTTAGAGGGAGACCATGTTCTGAGGAAACAAAGGAGCTCATGCGAGGCCATCATGTGGGACGAGAGGAGGGAGGGAGAGATGCAGATAGTGATGGGGTCGGTGGTAGAGGGGCAGGAGTTCCATTTAAGGAGAAAGGTAGAAGTAAAGAGGAGAAGCGTGAGAGAAAGCATGATATAGACTTGAGTTTACCCAGAGTAAAATTGGGCCTTGCAGTTCCTTCCTCCAGTCCCGCAACTCCAGGAATCAACTCTAAGCGTCCACTTAAGACTGTCACTTAACTCCAGGAATCAACTCTAAGCGTCCACTTAAGACTGTCACTTAACTCCAGGAATCAACTCTAAGCGTCCACTTAAGACTGTCACTTAACTCCAGGAATCAACTCTAAGCGTCCACTTAAGACTGTCACTTGTGAATGTCACAAGAGCCTGGCTCAAATGGAGCCTGGTATAGTTGTTATATAGGGCAGGCTGATTGCAATCAGGCAGTTAAAAAGTCAACAGCTGAAGCTGGATGGGCTGTGTCAATAGGGCAGGAGATTCACATGCTAATTAGCAAAGCAAATGGTGGAGAAAACAAAAATAAATAAAAAAAACAGAAAAAAAAAAACAAGGAAACGTTATAATGTGGGTGCCTGCGAATACTGGGTGATAATGCCTACCAGCAAAAGTATGCAGGGGTTCAGTTGAGCTGTGGGTGTCTGTGGATGATGGGTGATAATGCCTACCAGCAAAAGTATGCAGGGGTTCAGTTGAGCTGTGGGTGTCTGTGGATGATGGGTGATAATGCCTACCAGCAAAAGTATGCAGGGGTTCAGTTGAGCTGTGGGTGTCTGTGGATGATGGGTGATAATGCCTACCAGCAAAAGTATGCAGGGGTTCAGTTGAGCTGTGGGTGTCTGTGGATGATGGGTGATAATGCCTACCAGCAAAAGTATGCAGGGGTTCAGTTGAGCTGTGGGTGTCTGTGGATGATGGGTGATAATGCCTACCTGTGGAGAGAGGAGACACAGGAATTAGGGATCGTGATGGCGTAGGGGGATCTTGGATAAAGCTCCAGGAATCAACTCTAAGCGTCCACTTAAGACTGTCACTTGTGAATGTCACAAGAGCCTGCACACATTTATTAAGGTTGATGGGCATTGCATGATAAATGACACCCAACAGCATGTAGAATCATTACAATGCATGTAATAGATCCAAAAGGAAGGCCAGGTGAGCGACACAAATTTCCCTGCTGCAGCATATAAATAATATATGTTTCAGGGCAAGACTTATCCATGTGTCACTTTAAACATGGTCCTACCCCTAATAAGCAACCGCTTACATACTATGAATAACCCCCAGCATAAAATGTTTAAAATTAGGCAATATATTAGAATTAGGATATATGTGGATAAAGGATACATTTGTAATAGAGCCTCCTGCAACAGCAATGACATTGCTGACCAGATCCATTACTATGGTGTATGGGGCCAAGAGAACACCTGTGCTGCATTCCTTTACATTGCCTGTTAATTTTGGGCGAGGACCTGTTTTTTCTGTCTTTTTGGAGTTAGCACCAGGGTTAAGCAGTAAGTAAAATGTTGCAATTAGCGCCCCTCAAAAAATTAGCGCTGGCACCAAGTGATCTGTTAGATGCAAAAGCGCTAGAGATATCTAGCGCTCCCCGTGTTAAGTATAGGACGCGGAAAGTACAGTAAGCTTGCGGTACAAATCGCTAATAGCAACGCGCTAAGTGATTTTTCCCGTTTACTGGGAGGCAAACGATCTGTTGGTCAGGCGCTAGACTCAATTAACCTGACGCTAACGCAAAACCATGCCGACGCAAGGGTTAGCTCACACCAGGTAATAGTGCCCTAAATAAGTATATATATATATAAATAAGATTCCAAAACCCTAGAGTAATGTGTTGCAATGACACCTTTTTGTTGTACTAACCTGATACTTAAATTCAATATTTTATTTGGCGCAGTTCGGTGGTGTTCGCCAATGTCCGATAACTGCTTCAGCGACTCCAATTTTAGCAAATTACAGTGACCATTCACTAAATAGGGAATTTGCAATATTTTCAGTGAAATGAATTCCTCAAAATGTGACGAAAAGCAGAGGATCTAAAGATCACTAGACCCTTTAGACTCGAACTTCCATAATAACCCCTAAAATGCCATAAACCCAGGGAAATAGAATACAATTAATAAACAATGTGGTATTTAGCCTACCCCTAAACCCCTAACAAGAGAAAACATGAAATGAATACACTGTGAGGCATGTAGCCAACCCATTAACCCCTAGAATGTCATTAATCAAAGAAAAAATCAAATGTATACTGTGAGGGATGAAGCCTGCCCATTAACCCTTAATATACAACTAAAACCAAGGCAAAAACTAACGTTATACACAATGTAATGTGTAGTCTGAACATTAACCACTTCACTGCTGAGCCATTTCAACCATGTTTAAGTGCACGTTTTTATTTAATGTTTTATGACTTTTACTTTACACTGAATATGGTCATGTTGAGTATCATTGGAAAGCCCAGAATCTGCCCTTTCCAATGACATACTGTATAGAATGTCCATATATGATGCACAGGGACAGAGATATAGCGGTCCCAAAAGTATGGGAAGCTGGATGCTGATTTTTGGTGGGGGGGGGGCACATGGATGGACAAGGAATAACCTAGGGGGGGCAATTGCCCCCCCTGTAGAGATGCCCATACGTACCTCAGGTTGGGAACCGCTGCCCTATGCAATTCCAGGTTAGTAAGTAGGATAATGCCAACAAAATTCATAAATTGCACAAAATAATAATAAAAAAAAAAAAGGTCTCCTTGTGTGGGACCAGCATACATATAAACCCTATACTGTTGTTTTTGTTACATTGGGGGGGGGTTGACAAAACCCAGGCGCGAGGTTGCCATGGCGACAAAAAATGCTGTGCTGGTGCCCGGGTTTGGCTACATAGCCCTCCATTCTGCAAGGCCCTGCATTCCAGTGATCTGCCATTCGCTGGGTCCTCCAGCTGCCAGACAAGAAGCCTTTTTATATGACTTTGTCCGTGCAGGAAAGCTGTGTGCACGCTGAGATCTGTATCGGCAGCGTGCACACCTTCCTGTCAGACCGTTCAACGTATCTGTCTGGGGTTATAAATCAGACTCCAGTGCTAAGCGCACACACACACTGCTGGCCCGCCCCTCCCTCTGCTGATTGGAGGGAGGGAGGGAGAGGGAAGAAAGCTCAACTCCGTGCACGAGTTTGAGACTCAGCATGCCTGCCTGACTCTCAGCATCACACAGCCCAGGAGCATCACACAGCACGGGCAGATACATTTTTAAAAAAAAAACAAAGATAAGAGGGAGAATGCAAAGGAAGGGCAACAACAGAAGTGCTCACAAGGGCTTGCTCGTCAGTGGTCTACTTCCCAATTGGCCTATTTTCAAGTGGAGTTTAAAAACAGGAGTTCAAATAACAGGTACCAATTGTTATTTATATATTTGTTATCTTGTTGTGGGTATGAGTGTTAGCAAGCTTGGAGGTTTGATCCAGTGCACATCATGCTGCATGTATGCATGTCTGGAGGAATCCTTCCAGGGTCCATAGCTCTGTAGCAAGTGTGAACGTGTAGCTCTTCTGGAAGCGCATATTGGAGATCTGGAAGAGCAAATCGTAACGCTGAGGCAGATTGACAATCTTGAGAGGGGCCTGCTTCTCACGGAGCAAGTATAGTTGAGGAATCTAGTGGTGTGGGAGGAGTGGAGTTAACTGGGGAACAGGTTGGTAGCTGGGTGTCAGTGACACGTGGCAGCAGGGGGAGGGAAGAGGAAAAGGTTGGCTAGTCCTGATCTTGCGGACACAAACAGATTTGCTCCTTTGTGCATCAGCTCAGGTGTAGCAGTACTGGAGGATGCTGCTCCCTCTAACAGCAGGGAGATCAGCCCACCAAGTAAGGGAAGGATAAAGAGGGCAAGCAAGCCTAGTCAGGTTGTGGTGGTAGGGGACTCTATTATTAAGAGAGTAGACAGGGTAATCTGTCGCTCTGATTGCCTTAACCGGACATTTTGCTGTCTGCCGGTTGCCCGTGTTAGGCATGTGGTTGACAGAGTTGATAGATTATTGGGAGGGGCTGGAGAGGACCCAGCTGTCATGGTCCATATTGGTACCAATGACAAAGTAAGAGGAAGATGGAAGGACCTGAAGAATTAGTTCAGGGAATTAGGAAGTAAACTGAAGAGGTCCTCTAAGGTAGTATTTTCTGAGATACTACCTTTGCCACGCACTACAGTGGAAAAGCAGCGGGAGATCAGGGAGTTCAATATGTGGCTTAAATCTTGGTGCAGAAAGGAGGGCTTTGTGTTTTTAGAGCACTAGGCTCATTTTGCACTGGGGTACAATCTGTATAGTCGTGATGTATTGCAACTGAATGGAAGAGGGTCTGCTGTGCTAGGGGACAGGATGGTTAAAAGGTTGGAGGAGACTTTAAACTAGTGGAAGGGGGAGGGATACAGAAGCTTACAAAATGGAGACAGAACAGATAGCGGAAGGTTTTCAGCTCAGACTAAGGGGGTGGAGCCGGGGGGTTGGGTAATGTCAGAACAGTGGAGGCATGTAATGTAAAGTTGCATTCAGCATGTGTGGGTAGAGACAACATTAAATTTATGCTTGCTAATGCACGGAGCCTCAATAACAAGATGGGGGAACTAGAGGCAAAAGCATACACTAAGCAATGACATAATAGGAATAACAGAAATGTCGTGGGTGAAACACATGACTGGGCTGTAAACTTAAACGGTTATGCATTGTTTAGAAGGGATAGGAAACATAAGAAAGAGTTTCTATGTAAATCAGGATTTAAAGCCAAATGTTACACACCTGGAAAGCGATGAGGGAAATGTGGAATCCTTATAGGTAAATATTTATTTTTGGAATAAACAGGGAAGTCAACTATTGGTTGGCATATGCTATAAACCACCTAATATAGATCATGATGAGGAAGAATAACTGCAAATTAGGAAGGCTGCACATCATGGTAGCACTTTAATTATTGGAGATTTTAATTACTTGGACATTAATTGGGATAGTGGGACTAGTAATTCAGCGAAGGGAATCCGGTTTCTGAACCTGTTAAATAATACCTTCATGACACAACTGGTAGAAACACCAACTAGAGAGGATAACTGTCTGGATCTGGTTATAACAAATAATGTGGATCTTTTCTCAAATATTCCTGTAAGGGAACAGTTGGGAAACAGTGACCATAATATGGTGTCCTTTGAAATAAAAAAAAAACACATTCATAGGGGGCATGCTAAAACATAATTTTAAAAAGGCTAACTTTATTAAAATAAAGGAAGCTCTCAATGTCATTGACTGGCAGAAACTCTCATGGGAAAAACACTAACACTAGAAAAGTACACGTCACGATATATTCCACTGGTTAATAAATATAAAAGAAACAGACTGAAACCAATGTGGCTTAGTAGGAAGGTAACCAAGGAAATGAAAAATAAAAAGAAGGCATTTAAAGCTTTTAAATCTGATAAATCTGAGACATCCTATAAAGCAGGGGTGGGCAAACTGCAGCCCGTGGGTTACATGCGGCCCCGCCACACAGTTTTTTGCGGCTCGCCAAGAGACAGGGGCGTTCTTCTACTCCTGAGGCGAGCGGCTACTGGCATGCAGCTTGGCCGCTCGCCTGGGATGGGAGCCACCTGACCAGCGTGCAATCTCGCGAGAACGCGGCTGGTCAAGTGGTTCCCATCCCCGGCGAGCAGCGAAGCTGCATGGCAGCAGCCGCTCGCTTCGGGAGCAGAAGAACGCCGGCGGACGCAGAGCCTGGGGCCACATCAGAAGAGTTAAGAGCTAGGGGCAAATATACCCATGTGAGCTGCCTGGGGGCAAATATATCCATGTGAGCTAAGGCAAATATATCCATGTGAGCTGGGGGCAAATATATCCATGTGAGCTGGGGCCCTGGGCAATATATACCGATATGAGCTAGGGGAAATATATATATCCATGTGAGCTGGGGGCAAATATATCCATTTGAGCTGGGGCCCTGGGCAATATATACCATGTGAGCTGTGGGCAAATATATCCATGTGAGCTGGGGCAAATATATCCATGTGAGCTGGTGCCCTGGGTAATATATACTCATATGAGCTGGGGCAATATATATATCCATGTGAGCGGGGGCCAAATATATCCATGTGAGCTGGGGCCCTGGGCAATATATACCCATGTGAGCTGGGGGCAATATATACCATGTGTGCTGGTGGGGCAATATATACCAATGCGAGCTGGGGCAATATATACCCATGCGAGCTGTGGGCAATATATACCCATGTGAGCTGTGGGCAAATATATCCATGTGAGCTGGGGCAAATATATCCATGTGAGCTGGGGCCCTGGGCAATATATACCCATATGAGCTGGGGCAATATATATATCCATGTGAGCGGGGGGGCAAATATATCCATGTGAGCTGGGGCCCTGGGCAATATATATCCATGTGAGCTGGGGGCAATATATATCCATGTGAGCTGGGGGCAATATATACCATGTGTGCTGGGAGGCATTATACACCCATGTGTGCTGGGAGGCAATATATACCCATGTGTGCTGGGAGGCAATATATACCCATGTGTGCTGGGGCAATATATACCCATGCGAGCTGGGGGCAATATATACCCATGCGAGCTGGGGGCAATATATACCCATGTGAGCTGGGGGCAATATATATACCCATGCGAGCTGGGGGCAATATATATCCCCAATGCGACCTGGGGGCAATATATACCCATGCGAGCCGGGGGCAATATATACCCATGCAAGCTGGAGGCAATATATATACCCATGCGAGCTGGGGGCAATATATACCCATGTGAGCTGGGGCCAATATATAACCATGTGAGCTGGGGGCAATAGATAACCATGTGAGCTGGGGCAATAGATACCCATATATAACTTGCAGGCTGTGATGAGAATCTCAACAAGCAATCTCACTTCTGATTTAAAAAAAATTGTAGAAAAGTGTGATAGGATACGTTTGTCTCAATAAACTGGTGTAAAATTAAATGTGCTTGCAGCTATAGATAATAAGAAATTAGCACAATAAATAAAACTACCACTATTTCATCATTTTAAAAGGTGCGGCCCTCCGCTAACCTCCGCTCCCATAAAGTGGCTCCCGAGCCCAAAAAAATGCCCACCCCTGCTATAAAGCATTTAGGGCAGTGGCGACTCTAGGAACAATATTTAGGGGGGGCACAGAAAATACCGCAGTCAAAACTGGGGGGGCACTAATAATTTTCACCACTAAATCATACCACTGAATAAAACTAAGGGCCCCATCACCTGGTGTGAGCTAAAACACCATCACTAAAGGAAAAATTTAGTGCGAGTCGCTAAAACTTATAGGGTTATTCAGAGAGCGGTGAAAAGCAGGAGAATGACTGGAGAATGGAAAATTCTTGGTCAAAATAGCCAAACCAGAAAAGTTCTCCCTTTCATCTCACTTTCCAAATCGGCTATTTTGACCTAGAATTTCCCATTCTCCAGTCATTCTCCTGCTTTTCACCGCATTCTGAATAACCCTGTTAGTGCCTGACGACCTACTAACAGATCACCTTGTCTGCAGTAGTCCATGAACAAGGTCGTTTGGCGCACGCTAGGGAAACTCTAAGACCCGGGTTGAGACCCAGCGCTAATGCGGTTGTGTACAGGATAGAAGGTTTTTTCTTTTCCATACCTATCCCCCGCCCTCACAAGCTTGAATATGAACACATCCAGTGAATAACCTCACACCCCTGCATTATTAAAATCCTCCACGGTGGCCGCATCATCCATGTTTATATGCACATATATTAATTAAAGGAACACTCTACTCAAAAATCACCCCCCCCCCGTTTTTTTATCCTAATCTATCCCTATTCCCTTAATAAAGCTTTATTTTTTTTGTAACTGCAATACTTACCCTAAAATCCACTTGTTTCCAGCGGCGTCTTTTTTTTTTTTTATATACTCACCTCCCTCCTCTTCCGCTCCCGTCCTTCTTGCATCCGACTTGCCTTCTGGTTTACGTGAGAAGCGCGCATGCTCGTCTCTCACATAAGCCAGCCAATCGGCAGGCTTCCTCCCGGCTCCCTCTGAGGATTAGTGTTGCACGCAAGAGGATGCGCGCAACACTAACCCTCAGCCGCTGCCGCCAGCTACTGCGGTGAGTTGGAGACATCATCGCGCTGCAAGCGCGATGACGTCTCCTACACGGCAAGAGTCGGCAGAAGCGGGAAATATGATTCCCGCTCTGCTGACTGACAGCTGGGAGGGCGGAGTAAACTCCTCCGCCTCTCTCAGCTGTTTTCAGCTTTTTCTGCTGAACTGCCGAGCGGAGGGAGGGGAGACAGAGGGCAGGATACTCCGGCCTCATGACCACCTAAAATAGCTTAAGTGGTCATGTTGCTTAGAGTGTCTCTTTAAGGCTGATGGGCATTGCATGATGATAAATGCCACCCAACAGCATGTAGAATCATTACACTGCATTTAAGAGATCCAAAAGGAAGGCCAGGTGAGCGACAAAAATTTCCCTGCTACAGCATATAAATAATACATGTTTCAGGGCAAGACTTATCCATGTGTTCCTTTAAACATGGTCCACACAGTCACCCTAATAATCAACTGCTTACATACTATGAATAACCCCAAGCATAAAATGTTTAAAATTAGGCAATATACTAGAATCAGGATATATGTGCATAAAGGATACATTTATAATAGAGCTTACTGCAACAGCAATGACATTGCTGCCCAGATCCATTACTATGGTGTATGGGGCCAAGAGAACACCTGTGCTGCATTCCTTTCAATTGCCTATTAATTTTGGACGTGGACCTGGTTTTTCTGTTTTTTTGGAGTTAGCACCAGGGTTGAGCAGTAGGTAAAATGTTGCAATTAGTGCCCCTCAAAAAATTAGCGCTGGCACCAAGTGATCTGTTAGCTGCAAAAGCGCTAGAGATCTTTAGCACTCCCTGTGTTAAGTAAAGGACGCGGAAAGTACAGTAAGCTCGCGGTACAAATTGCTAATAGCAACGTGCTAAGTGATTTTTCCCATTTGTAGCTGGAGGCAAACGATCTGTTGGTCAGGCGCTAGACTCAATTAACCTGGCGCTAATGCAAAATCACGCCGACGCAAGGGTTAACTCACACCAGGTAATAGTGCCCTAAATAAGTATATATAAATAAGATTCCAAAACCCCAGAGTAATGTGATCAATGATGCCTTTTTGTTGTACTAACCTGATACTTAAATTCAATATTTTTTTGCTGCAATTCGGCGGTTTTCACTGAATGTCTGATTGCTGCTTCAGCGACTACACTTTTAGCAAATTACAGTGACCATTCGCTAAATAGGGAATTCACCTTATTTTCGGAAAAATAAATTCACCCGAAATGTGACGGAACGCAGAGGATCTAAAGGTGATTAGACCCTTTAGATTCTAACTTCCATAATAACCACTAAAATGCCATAAACCCAGAGAAATACAATAAAAATAATAAACAATGTGGCATTTAGCTACCCCTTAACCCGTAAAATGCCATTCATCAAGGGAAAACATGTTATGATACATGAAAAAAACATGAAAAATACACTGAGGCATGTAGCCAACCCATCAACCCTTAAAAATGCCATTAATCAAGGAAAAAACAAATGTATACTGTAACTGATGAAGCCTGCCCATTAACCCTTAATATACAACTAAAACCAAGGCAAAAACTAACGTAATACACAATGTAGTGTATAGTCTGAACATTAACCATTTCACTGCTGAGCCATTTCAACCCTGTGAAAATGTTTAAGTTTAAGTACACGTTTCTATTTAATGTTTTATGACTTTTACTTCACACTGAATATGGTCATGTTGGGTATCATTGGAAAGGCCAGAATCTGACCTTTCAAATGACACCTAGTTCGTCCATATACGATGCATACCGACAGAGATACGTTGGTCCGAAGAAGTGTGGGAAGCTGGATGCTGATTTTTGGTGGGGGGGGGGCACATGGGGGGGCAATGAATAACCTAGGGGGGGCAATTGCCCCCCCTTGCTCCCCTGTAGAGTCACCTATGATTTAGGGCAGCCAATAAAGCATGTAAAAAAGCAATTAGATGGGCTAAACTAGAAAATGAAAAAGAAATAGCCAAAAAGAGCAAGACCAACCCTGAAAGATTAGTTAGGTATATACAGTGGCATCGCAAGGGGGGGGGGCGGCAGGGGTTCGGACCGCACCGGGTGACAAAACCCCTTAGGGTGACACCGAAACATTTTTTTATTATTTTTTTAAACACAAAAATGTTTTGCCAGGAAGGATAAATTCAGCTTCCTCTAATTTTCAAGTATGTCCTGAGTAGGCAAGGCCTAGGCTGGCACTTTCCAGAGGGCCGGGAAAAAAAAACCCACCCCTGAAGGGGATATTCACAGAACACCGAATTGACATGTATTTATTTATTTATAAAGTATTTTACCAGGAAGGATACATTGAGATTTCTCTCATCTTCAAGTATGTCCTGGGTTCAAGAACATTGTATTTCTGTAACAACTGTAACACTTCAAAGTAATACAACGCAGGATATTAAAATAAAAAACACAAAATATACAGATTAACAGAAAATAAATATGTAGGAAATAGTCATTATGTTACATGTTTACAGGTGCATTCTGTATTGAGGTATGTTAATAGGGAGCTCGAGTGACTTTAGACTGGGGGAAGTTTTGATGGCGTCTGGGAGTATATTCCATATTTGAGGTGCTCTGTAGGAAAATGAGGATCAAGACACTGTCTTTTTGTATTGTGGAATTGCAAGTAAGGTGCTGGTCCTGGATCGGAGGTTATAGGATGATGGAACTGCTGGGGGAAGCAGTCTATTCAGTTAGGGTGGTAGCTTCCCAGAAAAGCTCTTAAACACCAGGTTGGAAAGGTGATGGGTACGTTTAGACTCCAGCTACGGCCAGTTTAGCTCTTTTAACATGTCACAATGGTGGGTTATGTAGTTACATTGTAGCGCAAAGCGGCAGAATGAGTTATACAATGTCGGGTATATTAGAATAAGGAAAAATTAAAATGGATGCCTGTAGCCATCTTGTTTTTAATGGAAAGTCTTTCTTTTTCAATTTTCCCTAGTTTTAGGAATGGACAGAGATTTTTTTTTAAATAGTTCATGGCTAGGTGAAACCTTAAGAGTTATGTTTTTGTTTCTATAAATGCCAGACATGATTAGAGACGATAAAATGTCTTTATATGATATAATGCTGAAACTAAGTGCCAGATATGTCATATTTAAATTTATTGGTTTGTCTTAACAAGTCTTTAACCCCTTAGTGACCGGGCGGTTTTACACAAATCCGTCCTTTAGTGACCGCTGCTGTTTTTACGTTTCTGCGCTGTTAGGGTTTAGGTCAAATTTTCCTCTTACTCGTTTATTCAACTCACACATATTATACACCCTTTTTCCCGCCATTAAATGGACTTTCTAGAAATACCATTATTTCCATCATATCCAATAATTTACTATAAAAAAAATATGAAATATGATGAAAAAAATGGTAAAAACACACTTTTTCGTAATTTAATCCCCTAAAGCTACAACCACCAATAAAGACCCCGGCTAAATAGTTTCCAAATTTTATCCCGAGAATAGAAATACCCAATTTTTACATGTTTTTACCTTTTAACCCTTTCACTGCTGAGCCAGTTCACCTATGTGCGCTGCGCTCATTCTGACCATTTTGTGCTAATTATTTTGAGATGTCAGCCTAGGTCCTATTTAATTAAACCCCCCCCCAGACAAAAAAATTTTTTAAAAAAACATATTTTTTTATTTTATTTAATTTTTTTATTATTTTTTTTTTTTTTAAAAAAAATTTTTTAAACCAAACCTGGTCATGTTTGGTATCATTTGAAAGGCCATGGTCAGGCCTTTCAAATGATGTCAAATATGACCATCTAGCTGCCATGGATCGGGAGATAAAGGGATCCTTAGGATCCCCTTATCTCTACATGGCAGCTAGATGGTTAACTGGCCCACTGACATCCTCACACATATGGTGAGGTTGTCAGTGGGTGGGGGTGGACCTGGAGGCTAGGCTGACATCCAAGATGTCAGCTCCCCTCCAGGTTCGAATCGCGTTTTGGCGCCAATTGGCGCCGCAACGTGATCCGGCGGCGAAACGGTTAATGCCATACACCGCTGGAAAGGGGAGGCTCTCCCCTCTCCAGCAGTGCAAACGGCATCTCCCTAGCTTCAATGGTTGGGGAGATAGAGGGCTCCGAAGGAGCCCCTCCCCTCCCCTCCATTGAAACACATGGGGGCACCTTCTGATGACGTCACCACGCAGCGTGGCGACGTCATCAGCCTCGCCTGCCCATGTAAATCACATGGGCAGGCTTCCTCCCTGTCAGATCGCCGTGGGATCCGACGAGGGAGGTGAGTATCGGGCGGGAGGGGGATTTGGCGCCGCTGACGTACCCTGTACGTCATCGGGTCTAAGGGAGACCCGAACACAGGACGTACAGGGTACGTCAGCGGTCGGGAAGGGGTTAAAACAAAAAAAAATTTTTTTTTGGGTATAGGAACAAAGTTAAAATCTTTGCAAATGTATGATTATATTTACGAAATATATTCTTATAATCAATGTATATTTTATTATATTTACAGTAGAAAATAGATGCTCCAATAAATATTGTAGAGTAGAACTGGTAAATAGTATGATTATTGAAGAATAGATTCTGTTGATTTTAACTAGAAAGGAATTTATTTAGTAAAAAGTTTGAGAAGAGTAGAGATATAAATTAAATTTTGGCAGCAGAGACCCAAAGTCTACGACTGAAAATAGGTTCTTTGTTAAGTCAGATTGATCTCTTGACCTGAGATAAGATATATAAAAAATTAAATGGTGGAATTAATTGGAAGTACAACAGTGCCCTCTAGAGGTATAGTAAATATTATATGAATATAAAGAATGTAATATTTAAATGGAAAGAGGTAGATTGTCAGTGACGTCAAATTGACTATAATTGAAGCTGTACTGTTCATTGCAAATTCATTCAGATTTACACGACAATGCATTCAGACTTCCAGGACATGACAATGCAGTCAGATCATTCCAGGACATAATGCATTCAGACAGGCAGACCATCGCAGGCAGACCATCCCAGGACACCATGCACTTCAGATCATCCTAAAACACGATTATGATCATTCCAACACCATTTTCATATAATTTAAATCAGGTCCACACCACATCTCTAACTCACATGCATTGAATATCCATATTGATAATTTTCACAATCAATGAATATTGCTGCTGTAACTCTTGGACAGGTACTGTATGAGAGCAAATTAAGTAATTAATAATTTATAAATATCTGGAGTATTTCTTGCAATAGATAGACTGATATATCTCAGATTACTATTAGATCCAGAATCTCTAAAATATTTCTATTCTGCAGATAGAGATATGAAGAAGAATATAAGGATTTATCCTAAAGAAACTGTTGCAAGATTGATATAGAGATATATATATATATATATATATATATATATTGAAATTGGAAATTACTGTGAGTGAAATTAATAAGCAAGGAATTATATAACTACAATATAAAAAGCAGAAGATTAGAAGCTTAATTCTCAATATTAGGGGAGGATTCACTAAATAAGTTTTTATTACTTATCATTCTAGAAATAGAATAAGTGATAGCTCATCTTTTGTTGATCCATGTAGCATAGAGAGATACATATATCTCTACAAGATCTAGCTTGTTAAACATTGGTTTGCTGGGAAATACATGTTTTGTTAAGCAGAAATGTTTATTAACCATCTGTGTATAGTTACTAACTGATAAGGTAAATGATATTAATCATATATGCAGTTACTAACAGGTGATACATATATTGTGAAGCTAGTAGTCTATGTGCTGATGGATGGATTGTGGTGGTTTATAAATTTGTTTATGATATGAGATTTGAAACTTTTTTGTATACGTAATAAATATATATATTTTTATCCGATTATTGATTAGTGTATTCTTCAAAGCAAAACACAGACAATTAAAAGAATTTAGGAGAATTTCTAGGAAATATAAACAATTGATTTGTGTCTCGTATAAATTTCTTATTGAATATAAATCTCGACGTATTGTAGGCACGTGCAGAGCTAATAATCCCTACAACAATGTGGTAAATTTCTGAAGGTGTGTTTGCGGGGCCGCTGCATACACTACATCCCCGTAATCAATAGCCGGCATAAGCATTTGTTATACAATTTGCTTTCTTACCGTGGGGCTCAGGCAGGATTTGTTTTTGTACAGGGCACCTAGTTTGGTATAAAGTTTAGATGAGAGTTTTTCGATGTGGGGGCCAAAAGGATAGATTTGGGTCTAACCACATACCTAGAAATTTGAGAGCAGTGACTGTGGTTAGCGTGCCATTTGATTTTGTCCCAACACATAGATGAGGATTTTGCAATTTGAGTAGTTTTGGTGCTGTTCCAAAGAGCATTGTTACAGTTTTGTCAGTATTTAAAAAAGTTTGTTGTGTTTGATCCACTTTTCTACCTCTGTGAATTGTTCTTGCAGCACGGCCTCCAGCTGTGGAAGATTTGGTTTGCTGGTATAGATTATTGTGTCATCTGCGTACATGTGTACAGTTGAGGCTTTGCAGATGTTAGGCAGATCATTTATGAATATTGTAAATAGCAGGGGGCCGAGTATTGAGCCTTGGGGAAAACCGCAAGTGACTGGGAGGGGGAGGGAGGAGCTGGCCGAAATGGACACATATTGCCATCAGTCGGATATATTTGAGTGAAACCAGGTTAGCGTGTGATCACCAATACCAGAGTTTTTAAGTTTTTTTAACAAGATGCCACGGTCTACGGTGTCAAAAGCCTTGGCAAAATCAAGGAAGATGGCTCCAGTTAGGTTTCCTTGTTCCCTCCCAGCTTTGATATCATTGCAGACTTTTAAAAGGGCGGTTGTAGTTGAGTGATTTGGACGAAAGCCAGATTGATCCGGGGTTAAGTAGTTCCAATATTGAAAAGTCACGTAATTGTGTGTAGACCCATTTTTCCAACATTTTTGACATTACAGGTGGGGATGAGCCGAACACCCCCGTGTTCGGTTCGCATTCGAACTCGAACAATTTCAAAAGTTCGAGTTCGGACTCGAACACAAACCGAACTCCATGCAAGTCAATGGGACTCAAAAATTCGTTTTTTAGAGTGCCCTGTAAGAGGGCATATATGCTAGATATTTTGCCATAAAATGTGTATGGGGGTCCGGGTAGTGCCCTGGGGGACAGGAAACAAGGACAAAAAGTTTTTAAAAAAACGTTTTTAAAGGAACAGTGAGTTTTCCACGAAATAAAGATTAAGAATAAAAACGAAAAATTCATTCAAATATCGTGCCTAGGAGGTCCCCATAACCTGCCCGTGAAGTGGCGGATTTGTAGGATGTATAGAAACATTTAAAAACAAAAAAAATACGTTTCAAATGACGGTAAATGGTTCTCCTTTAATCTATTCATAAACAACTGCCCCGGCAGCCTGTATGAAAAGACATTTTAGGACACGCAGAGCAAGTTTAGTGATTTTTTGGCTAAATTATGGTCAAACTTATGCAGGCTTTGGATGAAAGTAACAATAGGTGCTTTAAAATTGGGCCTTTAGTGTCGGCAACAGTGCCGTCACACCGTAACCCCTGTGGTATTGTGGAAGAGTGCAGGGTTGTGTGGGGGTTTACAGCCCTTCCTCCAGATCTCATTAAGCAGGAAGTGGGGCAGGGTAGGAGTGGTCAATTAATCCTATAGAAGGTAGAAGCAAACAGGATCTTCCCTCTTTTCCTCTTCTGCCTTGGTGGTGAACAGACTGCAGCTCCAGGGGCCATTGAGAGAGACCTGTGGATTTGGGCCTAGAGGACAGACGTGTTGGTGAGATCTGGGATATTGGGTTGAGTTTAGTTTAGGATATTGGGTTTAGTTAGAAAGGGGATCACTGTTCATTAATTTGGGATTGGTAATTGTTTTAATTACTACCTATCCCAACAGACCGTACAGCACTTCAGTCCTTGTTAGGAATGATGGGATTCTGTCGTGAATTTATCCCAAGATATGCTCAACTAGCACAGCCCCTCTTTGAACTTCTGAGAGCAGAAAACTGGGACTGGACAGATGAGCACACCAGGGCAGTACAGGAGTTAAAAGCTGAATTGGGTAGCGCACCGACACTTGCAGCCCCAGATCATGAGAAAGAGTTTAAATTATACCCCATTAATATGCCTGACTCACAAGGAGTAGTCATTACTCAGGTATGGGGAGACATAGAAAGACCAGTGGCTTTTGGATCCCATATGTTGACAGCAGTAGAACTGAAATTCAGCTGGTGTGAGCGTGTGATCCTGGCAGCCTACTGGGCTGTTAAAAGGTTCAAGTATCTTTTTGGTACTCAAAACATAATTATTTGTACCCACCATACACCCCTACAGGTTCTCAGACAGGGGAG
The DNA here is from genome assembly GCA_009667805.1 of Leptobrachium leishanense. NCBI lineage: Eukaryota > Metazoa > Chordata > Amphibia > Anura > Megophryidae > Leptobrachium > Leptobrachium leishanense. Next base: position 101,294,980 of record CM019071.1, read on the forward strand.
TTTGGCAATCAGCCACATTAACAATGCTCGCATTCAGAAATGGACCATTGCACTACTCGCAGACAATATCACCACTCAAGGTCTACAAGAGCCAAAAGAGTGGGCAGCTGGAGTCTGCATAAAAGGAGTACCTCATGAATGTGCAATCAGTCCTGGACCAACATGCCATGCAGTGTTTAAAGATGCTACTCATCAAGTTATGACATCAGCACCAATTTGGTACACCGATGGCAGTTGTCACTATGTGCAAGGGAGGAGATTGTCTGGGATGGCAGGGGTAAAGATGATAGATAGTGAGATTATATCATTATTTAGGTTCAAGATCAAAGCTTACTCTGCACAATATGCAGAACTGGCTGCGGTCATTGAAGTACTGCAACAAGAAAAAGGAAGATGTGATATCCTAACTATCGTTTTGGATAGTGACTGGGTCTTCAGAGGTGCATGCCTACTGTTAAAATGGTGGGGAAATAACCAGTTCCTAGCCACAGATGGGTCCCCTGTCAAGTTCCATAACCTATGGCAGGTAATGGAGGAATTATCACAGAACTTTAAAAAAATTAACATGATCAAAGTTCGGGCACACAAGAAGACAGGCCCACACCGGGAAGGCAATTATATGGCAGATCAGAATGCAAAAGAGGCAGCAATCCATGCAGATGACTGGGAATTGCCAACAGAACAGAATATACTAGTATCTGCCATTACTAGGAAACAATCACGGACTATGGAAGCAAGAATGACAGACTTAAAGGAATTGCAAAACCAGGACAGTGAGTTAAGGGAACTAAGAGAGCAGTTAATACGGGGAGAAGAAGTGATATATGGAGGTAGAAGGTTAAGTGAGGAACAAGGACTGGTATGCACAGTAGAAAACCAGGTTCCAACGTGGATAGTTCCAAAGCAAATCCGAAAGGACATACTCAGATGGATACATGGATCTCAAGCGGGGGGACACCCAAAAATCAAAGAGGAAAAGAGGGAAGATCCTGTTTGCTTCTACCTTCTATAGGATTAATTGACCACTCCTACCCTGCCCCACTTCCTGCTTAATGAGATCTGGAGGAAAGGTGTTACACAAGTGTCGCTTTAGAGCGTCCTCAAGTTTTTTCATCCTGTGCTCCCTCTGTGCGGGCAGGATGAGCTCTGCAACTTTACCCTTGTATCGTGGATCAAGAAGGCTTGCCAACCAGTAATGATCCCTCTCCTTGTTAGCACGAATCTTGGGGTCCTTTACCAGGCTTTTCAGGATAAGGGAGCCCATGCAGCGTAGGTTGGAGGTGGCATTATCTTCCGAGTCTTCCTGGTCAATGAGGATGACCCCATCGTAGTAGCCACGTACTAGTCCTGGTGTTTCTGGGCACACGAAAACCCTGAGGAATCCCCACCTTCAATGCCCCCACTACTTAAATATTCCTCGTCCTCCTCATCATCCTCCTGTCTGATCTGAGGAGGACCTGCTGGAATGCTGTCTGCGGAAAGACTGGGGCCTTGAGAGCTAGGAAAGGCCTCCTCTTCCTCCCGCTGCTCTGCCTCTAGAGCCACATCTATAATTCCCCAGAGTGTGCTCCAGCAGGAACACTAAAGGAATTGTGTCACTGATGCATGCACTGTCCCTGCTCACCATCCTCGTTGCCTCCTCAAATGGTGACAGTACAGTGCATGCATCCTTGATCATCAGCCACTGCAGTGGGGAAAAAAAACAAGTTGACCTGAACCTGTCCTTGTGCCATACTCACACAGGTACTCGTTGATGGCCCTCTGCTGCTTGTGCAGATGCTGCAGCATTGCTAATGTCAAGTTCCACCTGGTGGGCATGTCACAGATCAGACGGTTTTTGTGGGAAGGTGGAATTCTCTTTGAATTTCTGCCAGGCGAACACTTGCTGGGAATGACCGTCTGAAGTGGCTGCAGACTTTTCTGGCCTGGCTCAGAAGCTCTGCCAGCCCTGGGTACCTGGTTAGGAAAAGCTGTACCACCAGATTTAGGACGTGTGCTAGGCATGGTACATGCGTCAACTTACCCAGGCGTAGGGTGGAGAGAAGGTTGCTGCCATTATCACAGACGACCATTCCCAGCTGAAGCTGGCATGGTGTTAACCATCTCTGCACCTGCCCCTGCAGAGCTGACAGAATTTCTGGCCCGGTGTGGCTCCTGTCCCCTAAACAAACCAGCTCAAGCACAGTATGGCATCTTTTTGCTTGAGCCATTGCGTAGCCCCTCTCACGCGTCGGTTTAACTGCCACTTCGCCAGAGACAGAGAAGGAGGAGGAGGAGGAAGAGGGAGAGGTGGTGGTGGAGCAGACAGACCTCATACAAGCAGCTTTCTGGAGGCGTGGTGGATGAACAAGCTCCAGCAAAGAGCCCCATCTTGGATCCCTCCCAGCTGCAATCAGAGTTACCCAGTGTGCCGTGAAGGAAATGTAACGGCCCTGTCCATGCTTGCTGGACTACGTGTCTAAAGTCACATGCACCTTGCTGTAGACTGCCTTTCAAAACGACTCCCTAACATTGTCTTCCACGTGCTGGTATAGTGCTGGAATGGCCTTCCGTGAAAAGTAATGGCGTTTTGGAACCTACCACTGTGGTACAGCACATTCAGCAAATTCACGGAAGGAAGCAGAGTCCACCAGCTGGAAAGGCAGCAGCTGTAATGCGAGTAATTTTGCTAAGCTGGCATTTAGACGCTGTGCTTGGGGATGGTTAGGACTATATTTTTATCTTACGCTGCAGCAGCTGGGGCAACATAATCTGACTGCATAAATCTTCAGTTGATGAAATGCGGTCACATTGTGAGGAAGGACCTGGTACATCCATTACTGTAGCATCATCCCTGTCAGTGGAGGTTGGAGTCAATGACATGGCAGGACATATAGTGGGGGTAGAGACAGGTGAGGAGGACCAACGCAAAGTTTTGCACCAACGGGATGCGTGGCAGGTGGTCATAGGTCACCTCAAGCACATGTTACCAAAGCATCCGGTGTCTTTACCACGCTTGAGCCTCATCTGACATAGATTACAAATAGCAACAGTGCGGTCTGCTACACATTTCTTAAAGAGTTCCTGGATGTGTGCTTTGAGACAACAGCGCTCTGCTCCTAAGCAGCTCTGACATCTGATGCCTTGGACTGGCTAGTGCTACAGTTGGTCATAGAGGATGTTGTGCCTCCTCCTCCTCACTTGACTTCTCTGTTCGATCAGGCACCCAGGTGGAGTCAGTGACCTCATCATCGTCATCACCCCTATCTCCTCATCACTGGAGCCAACTTGGCAGTATGCTGCAGCTGCTGGGGCAACATGAGTGCCAGTTATTTATGTGTCATCACTGGCACCCCCTTCCTCTAGGTTGATTATACTGAAGTGGACAATGGAGTCCATCCTCGAATGCCAGTCTCTGTTCTAATTCGGTGGAGAAATCAGATATATGCGCGCATAAAGAAATCACACAGACAAGAAATAAGTCTATGTGGCTTCAAAGCCAATGATTCCTCTGACCTTTATTGACAATTTACAAGGCTTTTATGCTACTTCGCACATAACGAAAACAGGCTGTTGCCCAACATTCTATTCGTCATTAATATTGTGAAATTACAGACTTTTGTTTAATAACAGTTAAAGAAAATAAAACATCAGCGTCTTCGGTTGTCCCCTTAGCCATCAAGGACGTTGTTACAGGACGTTCCAACATGTTCCAAAACATTCTCTTCTTGATACTTGGAAAAAAAAACTACATGTGCGTACAAAACAATCGGCTAAGATAGCGTGTTAAACAATAATATGCATTTGATTCTTAAATCCTGATTAACCACTTAAACTACTTAAATGAGCATTTTTCTAGGCCTCTTTCTAAGCCTTTGAATATTATAAAAGCGAATCTATATATATTTGTCCACAACAATACTCCCTTCCTCAACCTCGGAGTTTGAATCAGAGCACTGGAGTTGCTGCGCATCCTCATGCAGCAGGCCACTGTCATTGTAGTCAATCAATTCAGCTGACTCCTCCATGTGTGATAGTGAGGCTACGGCAGGAGTAGCTGTGAACATGGAGGCTGCATTAGATGTTTTGGCAGCTGAGGTGGACTGTAAACCACTACAAGCCTGGCTGGCAGAGGACTGGGAGGATGAGGATGGCCTGGTTAGCCAATCCACCAAATCCTCTGTATGTTGCTGCTGCTTAAGACGGCCAGCACCAGTTAGAAAGGACAAGCGTGCCCCTGTAGAGGATGCACAACGTCCACGACGACCAGAGGCACAGCCTCCCGACACAGAGGCTGCTTGCCCTCTTATCTGTGCCTGGGAGCGTCTGCCTGTCCTTTTTGGTCTTTCTGACATGGCGAGTGATCTATAGATTAAAGATATACAGAACTCTGATTCAACTCTGTTATAAAGATTAAAGATTTCCAGAACTCTGGTATAACTCAGTGAGACACCCTGATAGCTGGCAGCCAGTGACAAGACACAGATTAAAATTCGCAGAAATCTGCTACAAGTCTGTGAGACCCCCTGATGGATAGCAGTGACAAGACACAAATTACAATTCCCAGGAACCTCCTATAAATCAGTGAGCCCCCCTGATGGGTGCAGTGTGACAAGACACAGATTACAATTCGCAGAAATCTGCTAGAAGTATGTGACACCCCCTGATAGCTGACTGTCAGTGACTGAGAAGACACGGATTACAATTCACAGAAATTTTATGGAAGTATGTGACACCCCCTGATATCTGACTGTCAGTGACTGAGAAGACACGGATTACAATTCACAGAAATTTTATGGAAGTATGTGACACCCCCCTGATATCTGACTGTCAGTGACTGAGAAGACACACTTTCCACCACCAATTCCCAGATATCTGCAACAAGTGAGACCCCCCAAATTGCTGCTGTCACTGACTGAGAAGACACGCTTTCCACCAATTCCCAGATATCTGCAACAAGTGAGACCCCCCAATAGCTGTCACTGACTGAGAAGACACACTTTCCACCATTTCCCAGATATCTGCAACAAGTGAGACCCCCCAAATAGCTGTCACTGACAGACAGGGGCGGACTGGGCCGGGGGCAGGGTGGCAAATGCCCCCACCCCCGGACGGTTTTCAGCCGCTGCGTTTTCTCTTTATGAGACCAGCCGGCTGCTACACACAGCACACAGCCAGCCGATCTCATAATCAGGAAGAGGAGGCTGCGAGCCCAGCAGCTCACGTGGGGCCATGCTGGCCCCGATCCTTCCTCCTCCACAACCACCGTGTGTTGTGTCCAGCACGTGCAGGCAGGGGGAGAGAGAAAGCTCAGCCAGGAGACAGACAGACTATGGCAAGTATGTAACAAGTGTGTGTGTGTGTGGTGTGTGAGCAGAGGGAGGTGTGTGTGTGAATGCAGGGGGTGGTGTATTTTGTGTGTGTGTGTGTGTGTGTTTGAGAGCAGGGATGTGTGTGTGTGCAAGGGTGTGTTCACACACAGCATCCTCTGTCAAACCAGCAAATGCCATTAAGATCCATCATTAGCTAATGTGGCTGAATGCATGGGGGGGGGGTGCTGTGCCAGAGGCTGGCTGAGGGTGATTTGAGGTACTGGCCACAGATGGCACCTCTTGTCCAGGGATCCAAACACCTCCACAACCAGATTAAGACACCCTGGGGTCCAAGGCAGGTACAACACTGTACCTACAATATTGTGCACACACAGTACACAATAGAGAGCAAACTCCATAACATTATACTGCACACATAACATATTTGTATGGTACCCCCAGCTGGGGCACCCAAAGACAGCTGCCTGAGTTGCCATAGAGACTTGCTGGCCAAGCAGGCCCCTGAAAGATACATGGACCCTAGGCCAGTGATGGTGGACATTGGCACTCCAGCATTATTATACTTTATTTATATAGCGCCAGCACATTCTGCAGCTCTGAACAATGGGCACATTATAAACAGGGTTACAATACATGCAGACTGAATAACATTTGATAAACCTGTACAAGAGGAAACGAGAAGCATCATGGGACATGTAGTTTCAAAACGGGTGCCGAAGTTCATCATCACTGAACTAGTTGGTCTCCTAATGGGTGATTGTGACGGATACCGCTACTCGGGGTGAGTAGATCCGCCGTCAGCGCTGAGTACACCTGGAGGTCGGTAGTGTGGTAGCGAGGTGCCGTTGGTCCTCGTAGGATACCCCGAGGTTGCAGTGCAGTAGAGAGGTCCTTGAAGCGTCCCGGTTCCCAAAGCCCTGTTATCCCCAATTACTAGCCGAGGCAGGAGTAAAGGTTCAAACAAGAATGATTTATTTTGCATGGGGAACACAGGTGTATTTATGAGGGCAAAAGGCATTGTTCTCCCCTGGCCTGCCCTCAGCCCTCCCGGGGTGATTTCTGCCACTGCCCCTAGCCATTGCCCAATTTCTCTTTGTTAACCTGGGGCCTCCCCTGCTGTGCGCAGCCCTCATCTTGGGGCTCGGCGCCAGCTCGTCTGGTGAACTTTCCGGGGCTCTGAACGAGCGGGGAACAGGGGAACAACAGGGAAAATCACATTGGGGTACTTATAAAAATAAGGGCTAGCGAACTTTTATTAACACTCAAATAAATAAATACTTGAACTGTTGCACTGCGCTACAGCGTAGTGGCGGCCGTCCCGTCACATATCTCACCCAAGTTACCAGTTGGCAGACCCGGTGAGACCATCTGCGGGTCCACTTGGGGATGTCTACGGATAGCCCATCCGCATTGGCATTTTGCTTACCAGGACGGTATTGGATAGTAAAGTTGAAGGGCTGTAGGGCCAGGCTCCACCGCAGGAGCCTGCCGTTGTCTCTGGCCACCCGGTTCAGCCATACCAGGGGGTTGTGGTCTGTGAGGACCGTGAAGGAGCACCCATACAAATAGGGTTGGAGTTTCTTCAGTGCCCATACCAGGGCTTGGCACTCCTTCTCGATTGCCGCATAGGCAACCTCCCTGGGTAGAAGTTTCCGGCTGATGTAGGCAACCGGGTGGTCATGCCCATCTTCTCCGACCTGGCTCAGCACCACTCACAGTCCGAACATAGAAGCGTCTGTGTGGACGACAAAACGTTTAGTTGAATCAGGAGCGGTCAACACGGGGGCCTCCACCTGGGCTCGCTTGAGCTGCTGGAAGGCTTCCTCACACACAGGGGACCACAGTACCTGTCGGGGAAGGTTCTTGGGGTCAAGTCAGTCAGGGGTTTGGCAATGGCGCTGTAGTTGGGGACGAAGCGGCGGTAGTACCCAGCCGTACCTAGAAATGCTAACACCTGGGTCTTGGTGTGGGGTGTGGGCCACTGGGCGACAGCTTCAACCTTGGCAGGTTCCGGGCGCTGGCTTCCGCAGCCCACCCGGTGGCCCAAGTACTGGACCTCGGACATGCCAACGTGGCACTTGTCTGGTTTGACTGTCAGACCTGCGGTGCCAAGGAGTCCAGTACTGCCCGTAAGTGCTGTAAGTGGTCCTCCCAGGTGTTACTAAAGATGGCTGTCATCTAGGTAGGCGCTGGTAAAGTCCTGCATCCCCTCTAGCAGCCGATCCACCATGCGTTGGAACATGGCCGGGGCATTCTTCATCCCGAAAGGCATGACCCGAAATTGGTACAGGCCAAACGGAGTGATGAATGCCGATTTCGGCACACCTTCCTCGGCAAGGGGAATCTGCCAGTACCCCTTACACAAGTCAATGGTGGTGAGGAAGTGACCCTGGGCAATGCGGTCCAGGAGCTCGTCTACCCAGGGCATGGGGTAGGCGTCGGTAACGGTGTGCTCATTGAACCTTCTGTAATCTACACAGAACCTGGTAGTGCCATCCTTCTTGGGTACTAGAACCACCGGGGAGGCCCATGGGCTCTCGGATGGTTCTATTACCCCTAGATCCAGCATCTCGCGGATCTCCTATTGCATCCAGTCTCTCACTGCATCGGGGATTCGGTACGCCGTCTGCCGCAAGGGGGTTTGACTCTGGGTATCGACCCAATGCAGAGCTACAGAGGTGTAGCCGGGACGGGACGAGAACAGGTCTCGGTGCTCCCGTAGCACCTGCTGAGCCTGTTCCCTGTGGCGTGGACTGAGTCCCTCGCCCAGCTGGACATCAGCTATCCCCTGGGCGCTCGGATCCCCAGGCAGTACCGGCAGGGGGAGATCCTCCAGATCCCCCGCTTCCGGTGCGCAGATGTCGGCTACTGCCTCTTCTGTTTCATGAAATGGTTTCAGCATGTTCACAAGAAAGGTTCTTTGGATCCTTTCATCCGAACATCTGGCTGCGATGAAGGTGGTATCGTACATCTTCTCTATAATTTTGTTGGGTCCCTCCCAGGCTGCCTGCAACTTATTTTGTTTGACCGGCCGGAGTGCTAACACTTTCTGCCCTAGCTGGAAGGTGCAGTCCCTTGCAGACCGGTCATACCACCTCTTCTGCTTGGTTTGGGCTGCTTGGAGATTGTCCCGTACCAGGGCGGTCAATTCCTGCAGCCAGTGCCCTAAACTCAAGCACGTAATCTATGGCCGAGGTCCCATCCTCGGCCAGAGCACCTTCCCAGTGCTCCTGGAGCAAGTCCAAGGGGCTTCGGACTCTCCGGCTGTACAACAGCTCAAAGGGAGAGAAGCCAGTGGCTTCCTGGGGTACCTCCCTGAACGCGAACAACAGATGGGGCAAGTGGCGTTCCCAGTCCTTATGGGACATGGTAAAGGTGCGGAGTAGTTGCTTGAGGGTCCCGTTAAACCGCTCGCAGAGCCCATTGGTTTGCGGGTGGTAAGGGGAACTGTACAGGGGTTTAATCCCGCACAGTCTCCAGAGCTGCTGGGTCACCTCGGCCGTAAACTGCGTGCCCTGGTCAGACAAGATTTCCTGGGGAAATCCGACCCCGGAGAATATCTGTAGCAGAGCTCTGGCAACGGTCTCTGCGTGCATATCTCGGAGGGCCACGGCCTCGGGGTACCTGGTGGCGTAGTCTACTACGGTCAAGATCTACTTCTTGCCCGTAGTACTAGGCACCGCCAGGGGTCCTATCAGATCCACCGCCACCCATCTAAAGGGTTCTCCCACTATGGGTAGGGGTCTCAGGGTTGCTTTCCGGGTGTCCCCCCGCTTCCCTACCCACTGGCATACCTCACAGGTCCAGCAATAGTCCCTAACCTCCCCGGATAACTTAGGCCAGAAGAAGCTTTGGGTCAGGCGGTGCAGCGTCCGCCTGTGCCCCAGATGGCCTGCAAGGGGAATATCATGCCCGATCTTCAACAGATCGCGCCGATATTTCCCCGGAACTACCAGTTGCCTATGGGGTACCTGGTCCACTCCCCACTTCGCTCCCCCGGAGGTCCTATACAACTTCCCCTGGTCCCAGGCAAATCTCACCTCCCCTAACCCTCCCGGCTCCCGCCCCTCCTGTTGTCGGTAAGGGGCAAGGGTGACGTCTTCACTGGTGGCTTGGGCAAAGTCTGTCGGGGAATCCCAGGTCAGGGAGGGGGTATTGTCAGGGCCAAGGGTTGGGCTGGTCTCACTTACCGCGGTCCCCTCGGAGACTGTGTGTGGAGCCTTCCTCGCTTGATGGTGGGTGGTGACGGGGCATACCCTGCCAGGGTGGGTGTCCTCAAAAGTAGAGGTCAGCAGACCAAGGTCGTTGCCGTGTAGTACTTCGGTTGGTAGGTCTTTCATGATCCCTACTTCCATGTCCCGGGCATCCGTGCCCCAATCGAGATGGACACGGGCCGTAGGGATCCGGTAAACATGGCCGCCAGCGACTCAGACGGCCACTGAGTAGCCTGTGGAGGCAGCCGGGGTAATAAGGTGGGGCTGTGCCAGGGTAAGGGTTGTGCCTGTGTCTCGCAGGCCATTGGCACTCCGTCCATTCACCCGGATCTTTTGGCGATGGTGTTGCCGGTTATCTTGGGCGGCTGCTTGAATCGGGTCTGCTTCATGTAGGATGCCCCAGTCTTCGTCCGGAATCGCTGTGGATTCTGGCTCCTGCTCATGTTGGCAACAATATGCCGTAGCTCTGCCCGGAGGGTGTGCTGGGCGATGCGGGGCAGGACGGTTGGCATTCAGTGGACAGCGGTCCCGGATATGTCCGATTTGGTTGCACCCATAGCACCGGGGACCGGTCTGAGGAACCGGGGTGTTGTTTGTCGGTGGCTGGGGTGCTCTCTCGGTGGGTGTGGGACGAGGCTGGGGTGCCGGATGGAACCGGGGAGGTGGGGGACAGACGGCAGGAGGGGGAAATCACCTGGCGTCCTGGTATTCATCGGCGAGGCGGGTAGCTTCGGGTAGGGTGAGGGAACGTCGGTCTCGCACCCAATCCCGGACCTCTGGAGGTGAATAGTTATAGAACTGCTCCAGCAAGATCTGGTCCGGGTGGGTGGCTTGGCATCCCTGGATCCAGCTGCAGACGGCCTGCTGCATGCGGTGCCCCCATTCCGCATAGGAGTCATGGGTCCCTATCTTTAGAGCGCGGAACCAGACTCGATACGCCTCAGGGGTGAGCGCGTAGCGGGCCAGCAGGTGTTCCTTGACCCGCTCATACACCATGCAGTCCTCATCTGCCAAAGCCGGTAGGCTTCAGCCGCTCTGCCCGTCTACTTTCTCGCCAGTATAGGTACCCAATCTCGGGCCGCCACCTCTTGCAGGGCACATTGTCTTTCAAAATCTTGCAGGAAGCCGTCAATATCTTTGCTTCCCTCTGGGAAGAGTTTGAAGGCGGCAAAGGGAATCTTTTGCTTGGGGGGGTCCGGTGCTGCCCTGGGAAGTCAGAGATCCACCGGACCGTTGCTGCATCTCTGCTTGGCGGAGTCTGTCCGTATCTGCCAAGACCCTCCCGATGATGTCGGCGGAGGGGTCTGTTCGGTACAGGGCCAGCCGCCGCTGTACCTCTTGCTGCCATTCTGAGGTCTCGGAGCCCTCAGAGGGAGCCATACTAGTGCGGTCATCCTCCATCAATTCGCTGATGATGATCGCCTTCGGTTTGCCCCTGGGAGTCTTGCCTATGGCTTTCAGCAATTCTTTAAGGACCATGCGCTTCAGACCCTCGTAGTGCTGGGCCATACAGGGTTACGGCCGTTACTTGGGGTGTCCGCCTCTCGAACCCAGGGGTGTCTGAGACAGGGGTCAAGCCAACGGCTGTTTTTCCCCCTGCTGGGCTGGTCTCAAAATCTGGTCTCAAAATCTCCCCCCGGATGGCGGCCGCTCCGGATGCTCGGTGTGTTGCGGTCCCACCGCTGCCACCAATGTGACGGATTCCGCTACTCGGGGTGAGTAGATCCGCCGTCAGCGCCGAGTACACCTAGAGGCCGGTAGTGTGGTAGCGAGGTGCCGCTGGTCCTCGTAGGATACCCCGAGGTTGCAGCGCTGTAGAGGTCCATGAAGCGTCCCGGTTCCCAAAGTCCCCAATTACTAGCCGAGGCAGGAGTAAAGGTTCAAACAAGAGTGATTTATTTTGCATGGGGAACACAGGTGTATTTATGAGGGAACAAGGCATTGTTCTCCCCTGGCCCGCCCTCAGCCCTCCCGGGGTGATTTTTGCCACTGCCCCGAGCCATTGTCCAATTTCTCTTTGTTAACCTGGGGCCCCCCTGTGACGGAATGGAGCATCCGCCTGCGGTCCTGCTCTATCTGACCCCCTCTTTGGTGTTGCCAAGCCCGACTACCGAGTGGCACGGCACCCGGCGTCTCGAGCAGCGGATCTACTGACCATTGAAAGGCTGGAGACGGTCTGCGTGGCGAATCGCGGTTCGGTAGAGTCTCCTTGACGATGCAGGCACGGCGCTGAGTCGAGGTCCCAATTCTGGGTGGTTGCGGTATCCCAAAATAGGTGGCGCAACGGCGCGGCGAATAGAGGTTCTGCCGCAGAGTTGGAGTGACCCGTTCCTGGGTGGTGGTGATATAGCCGACGTGAAATGATAACACCAGGCAGAGCTGTATGTTTCAAACACTCAGATGATCTGAATCCTTTAATGAACAACGCCACTATTTATGCTCAAGTAAAACAGTCATAATTTGCGTACCCATACTAATTAGGAGCCTATCCATACAATGAGGTATGGCAGTTATTTACAATCAACATTCTTCACATTCTCTTAGCCTTCAGTCCACATAACATTTGTACATCTATTGTTCCAGCACATCAGATTAAACACACACTCTATCAGAGATCCCTTAAATTAAACATGTACCTAGATAATGGGGAAAATCCCTGATGCATAATTTACACAACAGCAAAGCTTGTTTACTGTTTTATACAAAGACACATTTACCTACAGGAATATAGTATTTTAAAACCAAAGCTATGTCATTTTTCACTAAACTAAATTAAACTAAAACCAAACGATGTAAAACATATTTAAAACCACACAATATAAATGAACATAAGGTCTTCCCCAAAGCAACGGTCTATGTCTTTTGGGGTTTTCGCCATGGAAATAAAAGTCTTGGGGTTTGACGTGGGGAGCGCTACGTCAGTTCCATGACATATCTCCCCTCCCCAAAGGAGTCCGACGGCCACAGTTGGACCCCAACGGGTCGACGCGGGGTCGTTGGAGCAATAGTCCATACCTGGGTCCATAGTCTGTTGGGAGGAGGCGAGCCACCAGGCTTCTCCATTTGTCCTTGCGGCAGTGCCTGGCGTGTTGGGGGTACAAATCTTTGGGGGTACCCCCTCCGGAATAAGGGTCCTGTGGTCGGGGAGGGGTACCGCCTGTACCACCTCCAGAGGTATCGCGCACCCGGGAAAAACGGGTGCTAAATGCACGCGCCCCGAGTGCCCTGGTCAGCCGTTGGAAAAAACAGTGGCTGCATGGGGCCTCCGGGCCAAAGGGGTGTGGAGATGGGCAGAGTTGAAACAGGCTCTGCCCCATTGTCAGCGCGTCGGCTGGGAGGTTCAAGGCCGAGGAAGGGTCCCCGGGCAGGAGAATGGCGTCCTCCATCTCCGGTGGGGTCAGTGGCTGCGGGATAAGCAGCCCGGGTGTATCCTCTTTCTGCTCCTCGGGACAGACGAGAGAGGGTGGGCAGAGGCCAGCGGCACTCTGCCCCGTTGCCAGCTCTTCTGCTGGGTAAGCGGGTGTGGGAACAAAGTCCAGGGGGTCGGATGGGGTCAACGGCTGCGGGATAAGCAGCCCGGGTAAATCCTCCTTCTGCTCCTCAGGGTAGACGATGGAGGGTGGGCAGGGGCCAGCTGCACTCTGCCCCGTTGCCAGCTCTTCTGCTGGGGAGGTGGGTACAGGAACAAAGTCCAGGGGGTTGGATGGGGTAAGCGGCTGCGGGATAAGCAGCTCGAGGGTATCCCCCTTCTGCTCCTCAGGGCAGACGATGGAGGGTGGGCAGAGGCCAGCGGCACTCTGCCCCGTTGCCAGCTCTTCTGCTGGGTAAGCGGGTGTGGGAACAAAGTCCAGGGGGTCGGATGGGGTCAACGGCTGTGGGATAAGCAGCTCAGGTAAATCCTCCTTCTGCTCCTCGGGGCAGATGAGGGAGGGTGGGCAGAGGCCAGCGGCACTCTGCCCCGTTGCCAGCTCTTCTGCTGGGGAGGTGGGTATAGGAACAAAGTCCAGGGGGTCGGATGGGGTCAACGGCTGTGGGATAAGCAGCTCAGGTAAATCCTCCTTCTGCTCCTCGGGGCAGATGAGGGAGGGTGGGCAGAGGCCAGCGGCACTCTGCCCCGTTGCCAGCTCTTCTGTTGGGGAGGTGGGTACAGGAACAAAGTCCAGGGGGTCGGACGGGGTCAACGGCTGTGGGATAAGCAGCTCAGGTAAATCCTCCTTCTGCTCCTCGGGGCAGATGAGGGAGGGTGGGCAGAGGCCAGCGGCACTCTGCCCCGTTGCCAGCTCTTCTGCTGGGGAGGTGGGTACAGGAACAAAGTCCAGGGGGTTGGATGGGGTAAGCGGCTGCGGGATAAGCAGCTCGGGGAAATCCTCCTTCTGCTCCTCGGGGCAGACGAGGGAGGGTGGGCAGAGGCCAGCGGCACTCTGCCCCGTTGCCAGCTCTTCTGCTGGGTAAACGGACACTGCCACAGTGTCTTCTTGCGGGGGTGGAGGATAACTTCCTCACTGGGCCACTCGGACCCTTTACGCGGCCCATTCTGGTCGCTTGGCACCTGCCGTGCTTCTTCTGAGCTGGCCGGCTCATCTACTGTGGTCCCGACGGGGACCCATGGGAGCATCTCGGGCTCCAATACTTCAGTGTCACTTGGGCTGTCTACTTCTTCCGCTAGACAGTCCCAGGTAATGGGGCTCAGGCCTAGCTGTGGAGCGTCGTCGAACAGCCTTTTGTAGGCCTTTTCGAGCTCCCATTCCTGCTCAACCAGAAACTCCAGTTCCTCTGCCTCACGGTCATCGTCAAGGTCTTCCAGTTCCTCATACCGGAGGTCCAGGAGTTGTTCCCGCCGCCACTCTGTGTCGTCCCCAAAACCGGGGTCTTTGCCCATCCTTGTATACAGCAGCCCTGTGCCGCCGTAGTCGAAGCCTTTTGTTGGGCCGCTGTCTGCTGTGCTGGGCATTAGTTGGGACGTAAACCACTGGAGGGCTCTGTAGCTGGTGTCCAGTATAATTTCGCTCTGGACCAGTTCGCCTAGCTCCGTCAGCCATTCCTCTCGGGGCTGTGCTCCCAAAAAGGGCACCCGTAAGTACCACTGGTGCTCGAACCTCTCCGTATAAGTGGAAGGGCTTCCTCAGGGCAGTCCTCCTCCTGTTGAATGGCTTCGTTCCACATCTCCTGGCGGACAAAATCTTTCCACCAGTGCTCGTCCTGCCAGGTACCAGGTGCATCCGCCTGGGCCTGGGCCATCGCCCTCCTTACTCTTCGCTGGAACCGGTCTCTTATGGACGGGGGTCCTGTGTCCTCAATTACAACTCCAGGCGCGCTGTAAATCACAAAAGAGGTATCGCTGGGGGGTGTGGCGTCCTCGGATGCAGCTCCAGGCGAGCTGTAAGCCTCCATCCAAGGGTCGCTGGGATGTGCGGTGTCCTCAATTACAACCCCAGGCGCGCTGTAAATCACAAAAGAGGTATCGCTGAGGGGTGTAGATTCCTTGGATGAAGCTCCAGGCGTGCTGTAAACCTCGAACCAGGGTTCTACGGGGCTGGGGACGCTTATCAGTTGCTGGTCCATCCTGTGAAGCTCCTTCACCAGGGTTTTCTTATTTTTGTTGCCGGGATTTCCTCCCCGAGTCTCCAACATGCCACGTAGGGTGTCCCTGGTGTAGTGACTGTACACCACCATGGCGAGGGTCTTCTTGGGGGGTGCAGAGAGCTATCCCACCGCTTGCCACCAATGTGACGGAATGGAGCATCCGCCTGCGGTCCTGCTCTATCTGACCCCCTCTTTGGTGTTGCCAAGCCCGACTACCGAGTGGCACGGCACCCGGCGTCTCGAGCAGCGGATCTACTGACCATTGAAAGGCTGGAGACGGTCTGCGTGGCGAATCGCGGTTCGGTAGAGTCTCCTTGACGATGCAGGCACGGCGCTGAGTCGAGGTCCCAATTCTGGGTGGTTGCGGTATCCCAAAATAGGTGGCGCAACGGCGCGGCAAATAGAGGTTCTGCCGCAGAGTTGGAGTGACCCGTTCCTGGGTGGTGGTGATATAGCCGACGTGAAATGATAACACCAGGCAGAGCTGTATGTTTCAAACACTCAGATGATCTGAATCCTTTAATGAACAACGCCACTATTTATGCTCAAGTAAAACAGTCATAATTTGCGTACCCATACTAATTAGGAGCCTATCCATACAATGAGGTATGGCAGTTATTTACAATCAACATTCTTCACATTCTCTTAGCCTTCAGTCCACATAACATTTGTACATCTATTGTTCCAGCACATCAGATTAAACACACACTCTATCAGAGATCCCTTAAATTAAACATGTACCTAGATAATGGGGAAAATCCCTGACGCATAATTTACACAACAGCAAAGCTTGTTTACTGTTTTATACAAAGACACATTTACCTACAGGAATATAGTATTTTAAAACCAAAGCTATGTCATTTTTCACTAAACTAAATTAAACTAAAACCAAACGATGTAAAACATATTTAAAACCACACAATATAAATGAACATAAGGTCTTCCCCAAAGCAACGGTCTATGTCTTTTGGGGTTTTCGCCATGGAAATAAAAGTCTTGGGGTTTGACGTGGGGAGCGCTACGTCAGTTCCATGACACCCCCCTGCTGTGCTCAGCCCTTATCTTGGGGCTCGGCGCCAGCTCGTCTGGTGAACTTTCCGGGGCTCTGAACGAGTGGGGAACAGGGGAACAAGAGGGAAAATCACATTGGGGTACTTATAAAAATAAGGGCTAACGAACTTTTAATAACACACAAATAAAGAAACACTTGAACGGTTGTACTGCGCTACAGCGTAGTGGCGGCCGTCCCGTCACGGTGATATAGTTCTAAAACCTTCCAACCTTTCCAGGATGAAGCCTCAAGTATTATCATATCCACCTACACAGCATAAGAGGAACACTTAGGGGATTATCCACTAAATGCTGTTATTGCAGTACCGAGAAATAGGGATGAGCTGTTCGGGTTAGGATGGTTCGGAGATCAACCCGAACTTTGGCAGTTCAAAAGTTAGCGAATTTCGAACTTTTTGGGTGTGTTCGGTTCGAGTTCGAAAAAAAAAAGAAATTTTGAAAAAAGTATAGAAAATGCTTAAAAAAAAATACTAAAAAAATCTAGAAATAAAGATACTCTTTACTGCAGAATATTATAAGCAACGGTTTATTAGATATTGAATTAAAAACTAATGTGTACGTGAAAAGATTATCAACTCTAAATGACCTCTGTTCACAAACGGGCATGACACCAGGTGTTTTTAGTCTGGTAATCAATTTGATACATTGTACACTATACTGAGGGTGGGGTGGTGTCTGCTTCTGATTGAGATTTGAGAATTAATTTCCCTAAAACATCCTAATATGCTGCATTTAACCGTTTCGCTGCTGAGGCTTTTCACACCTCTGTGCTGAGGTCATTCTTACCGCTTTCGCTCATCATGTTTAACCGCGTTTTGTAGCCATATTTTGATATATGACCCAGACATATTATATATCGTTCTTTCCGGCAGACTTGGCAGATTCATAATATGTCATTATTATATGTATACGTTATGTCATTGTCACGTTCCCACGTTCCAAACCTGTCTTCCTGCCCTCTGTATTTGTATATTGTGGTTTTTCCCTTGTGTTTCTGTTGCTGCCAATTCCTGTGTGGCCTCCCAGGGGTTAATTGGTGTTCTGTGTGCTGCTCACCTGTTGACCCATGCCTTGATTCCCCTGCCTATATTAGAGCAATGTACCTATAGGACATTGCTGGGTCATTTTCCTTTGCCTGGTCTCCTTGCCACTTGTGTCCTGAGAGCTCCTTGCTGTGTTACTGATATCCTCCGTTTGTTCATCCTTGTTCAGTTTTTGCCTCTATTATTTCTGTTCCAGTTTATGTCAGTTCCTTCTGTGTATTTAGTTCTGTCTATTGCTGTATTTTGTTTTGCTGTTTATGTTCCATGCAGATTCCCCGGTTACTGATTTTGGCTTGGCTGACTTCCCTTCTGGTTCTGATTCCTGTATCCTATATGACGTACTCTCTCTGGTTATGACCTTTGGCTTTCCTCTTTATGACTACTCTATTGTATATTCCTTGTCTGTACCGTTTCCAGGAAACCCTGTCATCTGTATACAACAAAAGACTCTGTACGGCTTCAAGGTAATACTTTCCTTTAGATTAGATCCGGCTATCCTAAAGACCGGTCTTTCAGTGCAGGGAATCTTTGGTATTGCCGTACAGAGGTCTTTTGTTAACCCTTTGTTGCTTTCACCTGTCCTTGCAGTTTACCCTGCATCTCTGCATATAGGGGCTTCTCTCAGGAACCAAGGCCTCACCTTCCTGCGAGTTATATTCATAGGGATATATATATACAGACCGACCACTTCCAAGGATCGGAGGGCAAGTATAGGGTGGTGCGTGCCTGGTGGTACTGCCACCGTGACATAATGACCCAGCCATTACATAAGCCCGCAGAGATGTGTACCGTGTTGGAAACCTTATTGCACATGTTTGAGGAATTTGTGGTTCACCTCAAAGGGTTACTGAGCCTGTGTCTAGACTCTGGCAATCAGGTCTCATTTGAGAGCAGGGTTCGTGGTCCGCTTTCTCCTGATGAAAAGAACAGAAGGCGTGAGTACAATCTCTGTTTCTATTGTGCCAGTTCGTTGCACTTTTTGTCTGGCTGTCCCCTCAAGCCGGTGCGTCCTGGGGCTGGAGTGCCGGTGCGTCCTGGGGCTGGAGTGCCGGTGCGTCCTGGGGCTGGAGTGCCGGTGCGTCCTGGGGCTGGAGTGCCGGTGCGTCCTGGGGCTGGAGTGCCGGTGCGTCCTGGGGCTGGAGTGCCGGTGTGTCCTGGTGCTGGAGTGCCGGTTAGTCTCAAGACTTGTGGTGAGTCTGTGCGCCCTGATACAGGCAGAGTGCCAACTGTGCCCATGTCCCACAGTAAGGCCGCTAAAGCTAGACCACGCATGAGATCCACTGGCGCCAGTTACAGCTGGGAATCAGAGGGTGCCAGACCACGTAGGGGGTCTGACGGTGCCAGACCTAGCTGGGAGTCGGATCGTGCCAGACCACATAGGGGGTCTGATGGTACCAGACCCTGCGGGGAGTCAGATGGCACCAGACCCCACTTTGAGTTCAGACCTCCTGAGAAATCCAGGTCTGAGAAAGAGGCACTTGAGTCTATGAAGGATGAATCCTTTCTGGCCACAAGGCCAGAGGATGAAGTACCCATGGAGGTTATGTCGCTCCGGGCATCCGATAATAAACAGACTTATGTAGATACCTCTGATGGCTGTAGGGTTTTAAAGACACAACTGGCTGGTTCTGAGCAGCGACTGGCAGCTAAAAGACAGTCCCTACATATTGTTACTGGGTGTATTACATGTAGAGCCGCAACCCCAGTGCCCATTGGCGGTAAGCCAGTCCTGTTTCCGTCTGGCAATGAGCAGCCGGTCCTGTCTCCGTCTGGCAATGCGCAGCCAGTCCTGTCTCCGTCTGGCAATGTGCAGCCAGTCCTGTCTCCGTCTGGCAATGCGCAGCCAGTCCTGTCTCCGTCTGGCAATGCGCAGCCAGTCCTGTCTCCGTCTGGCAATGCGCAGCCAGTCCTGTCTCCGTCTGGCAATGCGCAGCCAGTCCTGTCTCCGTTTTGCAATGCGCAGCCAGTCCTGTCTCCGTCTGGCAATGCGCAGCCAGTCCTGTCTGGCAATGCGCAGCCAGTCCTGTCTCCGTCTGGCAATGCGCAGCCAGTCCTGTCCGGCAATGCGCAGCCAGTCCTGTCTCCATCTGCAATGCGCAGCCAGTCCTGTCTCCATCTGGCAATGCGCAGCCAGTCCTGTCTCCGTCTGGCACTGTGCAGCCAGTCCAGTCTGGCAATGCGCAGCCAGTCCTGTCTCCGTCTGGCAACGTGCAGCCAGTCCAGCATGGCAATATGCAGCCAGTCCAGCCTGGCACGATGGCAGCGGTGCTGCCTGATCCTGGCACGATGGCAGCGGTGCTGCCTGATCCTGGCACGATGGCAGCGGTGCTGCCTGATCCTGGCACGATGGCAGCGGTGCTGCCTGATCCTGGCACGATGGCAGCGGTGCTGCCTGATCCTGGCACAATGCCAGCGGTGCTGCCCGATCCAGGCGCGGTGAAGGCGGTGCTGCCCGATCCAGGCGCGGTGACAGTAGTGATGTCTGGTAAACTGCCAGTCAGATCCATGGCAAGCTGTGTGTCAGCAGTGCCAAAGCTGCGTCGCAGCACCACTGTGCCCAAGCCCCACAGAGAGTCCGAGGTTTCCAAACCTCATGGTAAGGCACAGGTGGGCGAGCCTACTCCCACTGTTGCCGTGTCGTGTGGGCTGGTCACCAGTTCGAGATCTCGTTCTAGGAGAAGACATGTAAAGGTGTCTAACCCTGGTCCAGCTGGTTCTATGTCCAGTCTAACTGATGCCAAGATCCCCCTACCCCGTCATGTCCCTGAGGGCTATGTGAAATCGCCCCTTGGACTGGTGTTCAGGAAGGACCATTGGGTTGCAATTCAAAGGAACCCTCATAGTCGGGGGCGTCTTGTGGAGGAGGATGACGACTCTGATTGGGACCTCAAAGGACTTTGGTGATTGGTGTTCATAATCTGGTTTTCTGATTTTTGTCTGTCATGTTTGTTGTTTTAGGTGCCCTGAGGTCACCTTTTTTGGAGGGGGCTACTGTCACGTTCCCACGTTCCAAACCGGTCTTCCTGCCCTCTGTATTTGTATATTGTGGTTTTTCCCTTGTGTTTCTGTTGCTGCCAATTCCTGGGTGGCCTCCCAGGGGTTAATTGGTGTTCTGTGTGCTGCTCACCTGTTGACCCTTGCCTTGATTCCCCTGCCTATATTAGAGCAATGTACCTATAGGACATTGCTGGGTCATTTTCCTTTGCCTGGTCTCCTTGCCACTTGTGTCCTGAGAGCTCCTTGCTGTGTTACTGATATCCTCCGTTTGTTCATCCTTGTTCAGTTTTTGCCTCTATTATTTCTGTTCCAGTTTATGTCAGTTCCTTCTGTGTATTTAGTTCTGTCTATTGCTGTATTTTGTTTTGCTGTTTATGTTCCATGCAGATTCCCCGGTTACTGATTTTGGCTTGGCTGACTTCCCTTCTGGTTCTGATTCCTGTATCCTATATGACGTACTCTCTCTGGTTATGACCTTTGGCTTTCCTCTTTATGACTACTCTATTGTATATTCCTTGTCTGTACCGTTTCCAGGAAACCCTGTCATCTGTATACAACAAAAGACTCTGTACGGCTTCAAGGTAATACTTTCCTTTAGATTAGATCCGGCTATCCTAAAGACCGGTCTTTCAGTGCAGGGAATCTTTGGTATTGCCGTACAGAGGTCTTTTGTTAACCCTTTGTTGCTTTCACCTGTCCTTGCAGTTTACCCTGCATCTCTGCATATAGGGGCTTCTCTCAGGAACCAAGGCCTCACCTTCCTGCGAGTTATATTCATAGGGATATATAAACAGACCGACCACTTCCAAGGATCGGAGGGCAAGTATAGGGTGGTGCGTGCCTGGTGGTACTGCCACCGTGACAGTCATGTCTGTATATTATAACAAAAAATGCAATAAAATTTGAATTTTCAATAATTTATTATGTGTAAAGTGTTTTTTTTAACATGCGATCGTTTGCGGTTATATTTTGTATGGGGTGCGCTTGTTAAAAAATTAGAAATGGGGTCTCGTTACATTTTTTTTTGGGGAAAATTTTGCTTTTTTTAACAAACGCACCGCATACAAAAATCGGTAGTGCAGCATTATTGTTCACATTATAATTGGAAATGGGAACAATATTGCTGCATTAACAAAACAAAAACAAAAAAAAAAACTTTGTTTTTTTTAAAAAATTATAAAAAAAATAAACATTTTTCATGCTCAGGTTTGGTATCCTTGGAAAGGCCATGCTCTGGCCGATCCAACAATATCAAACATTAACCCCTAGCTGCCACGGATCGGGAGATAGGGGGTTCATTGGAACCCCCTATCTCCACCATTGCTGGCAGATAGGGGTTAACTCCAGGACTGGCGTCATCGTGCTATGCACGATGACGCCAGTCCTCAGGGGGAGTTCCTGGAGGCTTGGCCGACATCCAAGATGTCCAGGAGAGGATCACGATCCGGCGCTTTTCAGCGCCGATTCGTGATCCGGCTCCCCAGGGGTTAATCACAGCCACCATTTGGAAGGGCAGGCTGTGCCCTTCCAAATGGTGCCTGGATTAACCCTCTGCCCCCTGGCGATCGGGAGGGAGAGAGGTCCGAAGAGGTCCCTTTCAGGCGCTTCCTCCGCACATGCGGGTGGGGTGCCTGAATTAGATGTCATCGCGCCGCCGCGATGACATCTAATTGCTCCGCCGGGGTGCTGGGCTGACATCCAAGATGTCAGCCCGCACCGGGGGGACGCAGCAATCTGCCAGAATCCGGCGGATTGCTGCCTCCTGTGCATGGACGCGCTCAACGCGTCCATAGCACAGGAGAACCACTTGGCTGGACGCCCTGAGCGCGTCCATAGCAGCCAAGTGGTTAACTGGTGTTTGGAAAAAATTCAAAATAACATCTACAGCAATGTTATTTTTCACCTCGGGATTAAACATTCACAGGGTTATTCAGAGAGCGGTGAAAAGCAGGAGAATAACTGGAGAAGTGAAAATTCGAGGTCAAAATAGCCAAACCAGAAAAATTCTCCCATTTAACTCACTTTCCAAATTGGCTATTAGGTCTAGACTGTTCTCTTCTCCTGCCTTTCACCTCTCTCTCAGGGTTGTTCAGAGAAACACGCCGCTAGTGGACGCAGCGCACTCTGTACGTCCGTACTAGCAGTTCTGCGTTCTCGAAAAAATGCGTTCATTTTCCACTTGCATTGCGCAGTCGGACTTTCGTGCGACCGTACTTCGTATATTGGCGGTCATTGCCCGTCATTTGCTGCTAGTGCGGCCGTGATTAAGTGCGCCTAAACGCACGTTAAAAATTCGCTAGTCAGACCCTAGCCTAAATGAGAGAATTTTTCTGGTTTGGCTATTTTGACCTAGAATTTTCCATTCTCCAGTCATTCTCCTGCTCTTCACCGCTCTCTGAATAACCCGGACAGGGTTATTCAGAGAAAGGTGACACTCAGGAGAATGACTGAAGAGAAAATTCTAGGTCAAAATAGCCAAACCAGAAAAATTCTCCCATTTATCTCACTTTCCAAATCGGCTATTTGGTCTAGATTGTTCTTTTCTCCTGCCAGTTCTCCTGGCTTTCACCTCTCTCTCAGGGTTGTTCAGAGAAAGGTGAAACCAGGAGAATGGAGGAAAAGAGAACAATCTGGACCAAATAGCCGATTTGGAAGGGAGATAAGGCTAGGGTCAGACTAATGCATTTTTCGCAGCGACCGTCAAAAAGTGCGTCCGAACGCATTGCCGTATTTTTTCACGGAATGCGCGAAAACGGTCATACGATGCGCATTTTTGTGCTTGATTTTTTTACGGATCCAAACCAGGAAACTTTGGGTGTCTGGACGTTATGTTGGGTAGGACATGAGCAGGGTCTGACGTCTCCAAATCACGCACACACGCCGCTAGTGGACGCTGCGCACTCTGTACGTCCGTACTAGCGGTTCTGCGTTCTCGAAAAAATGCATTCATTTTCCACTTGCGTTGCGCAGCCGGACTTTCGTGCGACCGTACTTCGTATATTGGCCGTCATTGCCCGTCATTTGCTGCTAATGCGGCCGTGATTAAGTGCCTAACCCTGACCCTAGCCTAAATGGGCGAATTTTTCTGGTTTGGCTATTTTGACCTAGAATTTTCCATTCTCCAGTCATTCTCCTGCTCTTCACCGCTCTCTGAATAACCCGGACAGGGTTTTTCAGAGAAAGGTGAAACTCAGGAGAATGACGGAAGAGAAAATTCTAGGTCAAAATAGCCAAACCAGAAAAATTCTCCATTTATCTCACTTTCCAATTGGCTATTTGGTCTAGAATTTTCCATTCTCCAGTCATTCTCCTGCTTTTCACCTCCAAAAAAATCAGTAAACTTTTTCTGCGTGTCCGAAAAAGTCTCCTCTTTTCATACAGACTGCCGCCCCAAGCAGTTGTTTATGGATAGATTAAAGGAAAAGCATTTACCGTCATTTGAAACGTAATTTTTTGGTTTTTACATATGTCTATACATCCTAGAAATCCGCCACTTCACGGGCAGGTTATGGGGACCTCCTAGGCACGATATTTGAAGGAATTTTTCGTTTTTAATTTTAACCTTTATTTCATGGAAAACTCACTGTCCCTTTAAAAACGTTTTTTTTTAAACTTTTTGTCCTCAATTCCCCCAGGGCACTACCCGGACCCCCATACACCTTTTGTGGCAAATATCTAGCATATATGCCCTCTTGGAACATTTGGAAAGTTCGGGTTCGGCTTCGAACCGAACTCGGGGAGTGTTCGACTCATCCCTACCGAGAAACGCCAATGCTTCTCAAAACTAATAAAGCAAAAGGATGCGCTTTACTGTGCACATTCTCCTCTATGCCATATAGTTTTCAGAAGCGGCAGCGTTTCTCTGCACTGCAATACCGGTGATTTTAGACGTTTTTTTAAACGTGTGGCTGTGTGTGTGTGAGAGCAGGGTGCTGTGTGTGTGTGTGTGTGTGTGTGTGTGAGAGCAGGGGTGTGTGAGAGCAGGGGTGTATGTGTGAGCGCAAGGGTGTGTGTGTGAGAGCAGGGGGCTGTGTGTGCGAGCAGGGGCTGTGTGTGTGTGTTTGAGAGCAGGGGGCTGTGTGTGTTTGAGAGCAAGGGGTAGTATGTGTGTGTTTGAGAGCAGGGGGTAGTGTGTGTGTGTTTGAGAGCAGGGGTAGTGTGTGTGTTTGAGCAGTGGGCTGTGTAGGTGTGTGTTTGAGAGCAGGGGTAGTGTGTGTGTGTTTGAGAGCAATGGGCTGTGTGTGTTTGAGAGCAGGGGGTAGTGTGTGTTTGAGAGCAGGGGGTGGCGTTTGAGAGCAGGGGGTGGTGTGTGTGAGCAGGGGGTGGTGTGTGTGAGCAGGGGGTGGTGCGTGTGAGCAGGGGTGAGCAGGGGGTGGTGCGTTTGAGAGCAGGGGTGGTGCGTGTGTGTGTGTGTGAGCAGTGGGTGGTGCATTTGAGAGCAGGGGTGGTGCGTGTGTGTGTCTGTGAGCAGTGGGTGGTGCGTTTGAGAGCAGGGGTGGTGCGTGTGTGTGTGTGTGTGTGTGTGTGTGTGTGTGTGTGTGTGTGTGTGTGTGTGTGTGTGTGTAAACGTACTGGGGGGCTGAAATGGGCTGGGGAGAAATTAAATTAATGGGGCTGTGGAGCTCTGTGATACGCTCATACACAATGCACATTACTGTGAGTTTTGTTGTTGTGGAGCTCTGTGATACAGTAATGTGCAGTGTGTATGACAGTATCACAGAGCTCCACAGCAATAAAACTCACAGTAATGTACAGTGTGTATAAGTGTGAGTTTTATTGCTACCTACCTGGTGTGTAGGGGATATATGGCTGTGTGTAAATGCAGGTATTTGTCTTTAAACAGGCTGCTGTGTGTAAAATTCTGCACCTGTGTCCTTGTCGCTTCCTGGCTTGGCTCCCTTGCCCTGCATCCAAAGGGCTGGTATAGCTCCTAGAATCGCCACGGTATCTGCTGCCTGCACTCCACAAAGTAAGAATGACAGCGAGCGTCTTGGCAGCATCGTGAGGTACAAATACGAAACTAAATATTTGTGCAGGGCAGCAAGAGGTTAAAGGGGCGCTCAAATGTTACCCTCTTTTCCCCCCTTTAACCTATTTGCTGCAGACGACGTGCTGAGCGCATCTTCTGGTTTCAGGTTTGTGTGCAGAGGATGTACTTGGCACTTCGTTGAAGTGATGTTGTACGCTCACACACACCACACATTACACTATCACAGAGCTGCACAGCAGTAAGAAGTATATGAGTGCATAACAACTAACCAGAATAATAAAGGTCACTTTAATGTTTTTGTAGGAAGGGGGGGCCTTTAACTGCATGTCCTGTCACCATGCAGGGATGTCCCAAAAGCTCACAATCAAGCAAACCCCTGCTTTACCCGGGGGGTAGCACAGAGGGTGCAGGGCCCCTCTCCCCTATAGAGTTGCTGCACCATGGGCCTATGGCTTGTGCCTGCCCCCTGGGCCAAAAGTTGCCAGTCAGCCCCTGGACTGAGAAGACACACTTTCCACCAATTCCCAGATATGTGCAACAAGTGAGCCCCCCAAATTGCTGCTTTCACTGAATGAGAAGACACACTTTCCACCAATTCACAGATATCTGCAACAAGTGAGCCCCCCAAATAGCTGCTGTCACTGACTGAGAAGACACACTTTCCACCACCAATTCCCAGATATCTGCAACAAGTGAGACCCCCCCCCAATAGCTGTCACTGGCAGTGAGAAGACACACTTTCCACAAATTCCCAGATATCTACAACAAGTGAGACCCCCCTAATAGTTGTCACTGACTGAGAAGACAAACTTTCCACCAATTCCCAGATATCTGCAACAAGTGAGACCCCCCCCAATAGCTGTC
Organism: Leptobrachium leishanense; assembly: GCA_009667805.1. Lineage (NCBI taxonomy): Eukaryota > Metazoa > Chordata > Amphibia > Anura > Megophryidae > Leptobrachium > Leptobrachium leishanense. The sequence goes on from CM019071.1 coordinate 101,321,054, forward strand.
CCTGGCAGTGAGAAGACACACTAACAGAACAATCTCCTCTCACTCCTGCAGAAAACACGTGCTGGCTGGGCTGGGTTCAAGCCTTATATAGTGTGCTGCGGGACTTAGCTCTGTGAGCCCATGATTGGGCAAAATTTGCCCAATCAGGACTCTGAGCAGTGATTGGCATAAACTGTGGTCAGGTGCAGGCTGTAGCCAATTACAAGCTTCAGGTCAGTGGAAAAGTGCATTGTGGTCCATTGTGGTGCATTGTGCGCGAACATGCGGCAAACACGCAGAAATGTTCGTAGTTCGCGAACATGCGAACAGGCGATGTTCGAATCGAACTACGAACCGATCGAACCGAACAGCTCAACCCTAATTACAGGGAGAAATGATATTGGACGGTAGTTAGATACCAAAGTACGGTCACCACTTTTATGGATAGGTACCACTCTCGCAGTCTTCCAGAGTTTGGGTATGTATCCAGTCGCCAGTGATTCATTGATTAGGGTTGCGACAGGATTTGCAATTGCCGGTGCACTGATTTTCAGCAGCATTGCTGGTATTTGATCAGGTCCAGACTGGTATTTCATTTTTTGGTTACGGAGAAGTTTAGTAATGACACTGACAGGCACTGGTCTAAAACTGAATTCCTGTCTGATACAGGGTCCTTCTGATTGCATGTAATTTTCTAGCTTAGCAATCAGGGTGGTGGCACATCCAACAAAATAATCATTATAGGCATTTGATACATCTAGGGGGTGTTGCAGGGTTTGGCTGTTTACCTTGACATCAGCCGGCTGGGAGTGGACAGGGGTGCTTGTATGTTACTTATGGTTTGCCAAAAGTTTCTAGGGTTTGATATGTTATTATTTCAGTGTTCTGGTGTTCCACGCACTTTGGGGAATCAAATTTTCCCGGTGAATTCACCGCAGTGGCCCTGAATTGCAAAGAATCAGCCACCGAATGCTGCCGCAAACCGTCGCCTTGCTGTTTTCAAAAAAAACCTAAGGAAGACATCTGGAATTAATATATAAGGTCCTATGAATGATAATAAAAAGGTCTGTTAAGAAAAAAGAAAAACTGCTATTAGAAAAAAAAAATAAACATTGAAAATGCCTAAAAGGTACAAAAAAATAAAAATAAAGACTTCTTACAGATTAAAAGAATAACGGTTTATTAGATATTGGATAACAATGGGAATATGTTTACATTGAAACCTATGGTGCTCACTTGAATAATCCTGCTGAATGAAACCATCGGACATCAGGACATTTCTCTGCTGTTCAGGGTCTCTGAACAGATTAACCATTACTTCTCTGTGGACTTTCACGGCCTTCGAACAGGCACTGTACTTGCTGGCAGTTCGCCAAAATTTGTGTGTGAGCATATCGTAGAGCTCCACAGCAATAAACCTCATAGTAACGTGCGCCGTGTATGAGCATTTGGTGTTATATGGGGGTACTGAGTTATGAGTAAGAGTAGTTAAAAAAAAACTGTAAAACTCGGGGGGGTGACACCATGAGTTACCGCATCGGGTGACACCAACACTAGTGACGCCACTGGGTACATAAATTCTAAAAAAACCAAGTGTGAGAATGTAGGTTCACTAAAATCTGAGTATGGGGTATTGTTAACTGAAGATCAAGATCAGGCAGAAATTTTGAATGATTATTTTTCTTCAGTATTTATCAAAGAGAAACCTACAACAGGAGACATGCAATTCATTGATAAAAACTTACTAATACAAAGTGACTGGCTGACTCAGGACAAGGTTTTGCAGCAATTAAACAAAGTAAATGTGAATAAAGCCCCAGGGCCAGATGGAATTCACACGCGAGCAGTGAGGGAGCAATGTGTTGAAATATGTAAACCTCTGTTCTTAATCTTTCAAGATTCTTTTCTTTCAGGAATCGTACCAGAGGATTGGAGAAAAGCTGATGTGGTCCTGATATTTACGGAAGGTTTAAAATTTGTGCCTGGGAATTATAGATCTGTGAGCTTAACATCTGTGCCTGGGAAAGTATTTGAGGGGTTACTCAGGGATAATATTCAGGAATTTATTGGGAGGTATAATGTAATTGGCAAAAATCAGCATGGTTTTATGAAACACAGATCATGTCAGACTAACCTAATTGCGTTCTATGAGGAAGTAAGTAGAAGTATAGATCAGGGGGTCGCAGTGGATGTGATTTACTTGGATTTTGCCAAAGCTTTCAACAACGTTCCCCACAAGAGGTTACTATTTAAAATTAAGAAAAATTGGTCTAGATGAAAATACTTGTTCTTGGATAGAAAACTGGCTAAAAGATAGGGTACAGAGAGTGGTCATAAATGGTACATTTTCAAGATGGACACCAGTGGTAAGCGGTGTCCCTCAGGGGTCTGTTATAGGACCAATACTATTCAATTTATTTATAAATGACCTTGAGATAGGCATTGAAAGTCATGTATCAGTGTTTGCAGATGACACAAAACTTGGTAAAGTAATACAATGTGAGCAGGCTATTACTTCGCTGCAGAGGAATTTAGATAGATTGGGGGACTGGCCACTTAAATGGCAGATGAAATTTAAAGTAGATAAATGCAAAGTTATGCACTTTGGAGTGAAGAACACACAAGCAACTTATACCCTAAATGGTACGGAGTTAGGGAAATCCAAGCAGGAGAAGGATTTGGGAATAATCATAGACTTCAAACGAAGTAACAATGTGCAATTTGAAACAGCAGCCGCCAAGGCCAGCAAGGTATTGGCATGCATTAAAGGGGGAGTTCACTCTCGGGATGAAACCATTGATTTATACAGAGGCAAAATTATGTTAAGACTGCACCTTGAATATGCCGTGAAATTTTGGGCACCTGTCTTAAGAAAGGATATTATAGTGCTAGAAAAAGTGCAGAGACTGGCAACTACACTAATAAGGGGAATGAAAGGTTTAAGTTACGTGGAAAGACTAACAAGCTTAAACTTGTTTAGTTTAGAGAAACAGCCCCTTAGAGGGGATCTGATAACCTTATATAAATATATACGGGGCCATTATAAACCATTGTCTGGAAACCTATTCATTACCAGGACTATACACAGGACACTAGGTCATCCATTTAGACTGGACGAAACGAAATTCAGCCTAAAGCATAGGAAGGGTTATTTTACGGTGAGAACAATAAAGCTGGAATTCTCTGCCTGTTAAGGTGGTTGGGTCAGAGACTGTACAGACTTTTAAAAAACAACTGGATGACTTCCTGCAGACACAGAATATTAAGGGTTATAATATTTAATATGTGGGTAAGCTTCTTCATCCAAGGAGAAATCTGACTGCCATTCTGGGGTCAAGAAGGAATCTTTTCCCAGTGTGTTGCATATTGGTGAGTGCTTCCGACTGGGTTCTTTGCCTTCTTTTGGATCAACAGCAGTAGGTGATGTGTGAGAGGCTGAACCCGATGGACGCATGTCTTTTTTCAGCCTATGTAACTATGTAACAGAGATGGGAGAGCACAATGCACACAGCTCACCCAGTTGTATGTACACTGCCTATAACATTCACTATGTGTTATACACGGAGTGGCCATATTATTATGACCACCTGACTTTTTTGGGGAAAATAGCTATAATTTTGCGCTGAAGTTGTTAGAGGGCCAGACCATTATAAATCGGGAAGCAGGTTGTTTACCACGACAGTAGAGGTGATTTTTTTTCTGAAGATATGGGTAAACAACGCAATTTAACAGCATTTGAACGTGGGATGATTGCTGGCGCTGGAGCCATGGAGCGAGTATCAGCAAAACAGCAGAATTTGTTAAATGTTCAAGAGCAGCTGTTGTTAAAGTGTTTAAAGACTGGACTGTCAGCTGAAAATCTGGATCTGAATGTGCAAATTGTGGCCGTCAGTGACTAGTCAATGTTAGGGCAGAACGGAGAGTGGCAAGATTGGTACAAGACAACAGAAGGGCAACAGTGCATCAAATTACTGCAGATCTTAATCAGGGATCCGCTCAAATGATCTCTGAATACACTGTTCGCCGTACACTGCATCGTATGGGATATGGAAGCCGAAGGCCTGTTCGAACGTCTTTGCTGTCTGCAGTTTACAAGATAAAACATCTCCAATTCACACAGGAACTGTCACGTACCGGTACCAGGGTGGCACCAGAGTATAGCAGGAATTTGAGCCCAAGGTGTAGTATACTGCACAGACACAGATATGGGTGGAGGTGGATGGATAAACAGACAGACCAGATTGCCAAAGCTGAAGATGGTGAGTGGTTTGCTGCAACAGGAATCCAAGGATATGGTGAGTGGTTTGACGTCTGTGGAAACACAGGAGCAGATACTGGAATAGGGATTCAAGACAAGGCTGGGGTTGTTCAGGAGCAACAGAGCACAGCACTTCTCTCTGTGAGGGATGAAGTACAATGATGAAGCAAAGTAGGAGGGGGGCGTGGTGCCTTTATTTTGAATGTGTGGTGTGATGGGTTTGGTGTTAACCATTTACTTTCTGAACCAGTGCTGGTTCATAAAGGAGCAGTTCTTGAAGTGTATCACCAGGGTGGTTCCAGGAGTCCTGGTTGCAGATGCTGAATGCAGGTTCAGAGGTTCAGAGGATGGAACGTGACAGGAACACAAGAATTGGACAGTCGAGCATTGGAAAAAAGTAAGTCATGTGGTCCGATGAATCACGTTTCCAGTTGCATCATGCAGATGGCAGAGTGAGAATTTGCTGGAAACAGCATGAAAACATGCACCCCACATGCATGAGTACAGCCCGTCAAGCTGGTGGGGGCAGTGTTATGGTTTGGGGCCCTTTAGTTTGTGTGGAATATCGTCTGAATAGCACAACATACCAAAGCATCTGATCAAGTTCATCATATCATGTTGATGGCGTATCCCAATGGAGATGGCTTCTTCCAACAAGACAATGTGCCATGTCACGGTGCTCGTATTGTGCAGGAGTGGTTTCAAGAACATGAGGGAGAATTTACCTTGCTTAGGTGGCCCCACAATCACCAGATCTCAATCCACTTGAGCATTTGTGGGACGAAGTTGAAAGAGCCATCAGGAAGCTGGTTCCACAATCATCAAATCTCACAGAAATGGACAGTGCTATTCATCAGGCCTTTCAACATCTTGTGGAGTCAATGCCAAGAAGAATTGCCACAGTATTGAAGGCAAAAGGTGGCCCAACGAAGTACTGATGGGGTGGAAATAATAATCTGGCCACTCCGTGTATACAGGATGTATACTGTGCCTGGATCAGCTGTGTGGTATATACCAGGGACATGCAGTGAGGTCAGTGGCTGGTGAGGCACTGCCTAGTATCAGAGCCAGATAAACACAGGTTACGTAGGTTCAGGATCTGGCTGCTCTCAGTGCTCCCCAGGAATTGGCTGATCAGTGCTCCTGAGAGCAGCATGATCCTGGGGAGCACTGAGAGCCGCCAGGCCCTGCCTCACCAGCCGACCCTCACGGCATACATGTATCTGAGGTTGTGTGTGTCTGCATATAAATGGGTTGTCTGGCCATACATTTCAATATTATGATATATTGTACATGCCTTCAGCAAAACCCTAAATTATTTATTGGAAAGCATCACATGACATTAAAGTATTGGTATATCGGTCTTAAGTAAAATGGGATTGTTCATATTTAGTTAAGCTTTGTTAGTCTGAAGAAAAACCTGGCTCCTAACTTTTGTAATTGGGTTTTAGATTCAAAGCAAATTTCTCAAGCCCTGACATAGGGTTATCCTACAAACAAAGATCTTCTTTTTATGGGATCAAAAGAGAAACAAAGGACTCCATCAGGGTTATCCAAAGAGATTCGAAAAGTCACCGCACGTTCGGTGACTTTTCGTTCTCTTCAATTCGGTTCCTTTTGCCGATTGCATTTCGGTGACCCTGCGGTGTATTCAGCAAGCACCACAGGGCCCCCGAATTGCAGGGAAAAGCTGCCGCAAACCTGACGAAAACTAACCGAATGCACGCTGAAAACAAGCAAAAACATCTGGATTAACCTTCGAAAAAGCCGAACAGGAGCCGAACAGGAGCCGAAAGGGAGCCGAATCACACAAAGCCGAAGCAGCTGTGACGTAGAGGAGGCAGTGAATAAATTAGAAAAACCATTTGTATGAATCTGGGAAAATAAAACGCTGTTTGCAAAGAAACTACTGAGCGAAAATGTCTGAAATTTTCACAGGAGGTCCAGGGAATGATAATAAAGAGGGCTGTTACAAAAAAAATAAGTAAACTGAAAAAAAAAAAATCGGACTTTTTTAAAAAAAAAAAAAAAATCTGAAAAATGCTTAAAGTATCCTAAAAAATCAATGAATAAAGAGACTTTTTGCTGCAGAATTTTATAATGAACGGTTTATTAGATATTGAATTAAAACGGGAATATTTTTAACATTGAAGCCTATGGGATTCTCCTGAATAAATTTGCCGAATTAAACCACCGAATGGCAGGGCATTAGGGGAACCTTTCACTGCTGGTTTGTGTTCTCTGAATAGCCGAAGCAGTGCTTTTTCATGGGGATTTCACTGCCCTCGAACAGGAACCGAACAGGCACCGTATGTGCAGGCAATTCGCCAGGATTTGGCGAATTGCCTGCTCTCTGGATAGCCGAATGGCCAGGAAAGGTAACCGAACGCTGATTTTCAGCGTTCGGTTACCTTTCTCAAGCAATTCGGAGCTCTTTGAATAACCCTGCCTGTGAATTAAATGACCTGCAAACTGAATGAATTAATACAGGCATACAGGGATGGTCTCCTTGTTGTCGGACCAAATTCATTAGATATGGGAAATTGCAGCATAGTCATCAAATCCAGAGCTCGACAAACACCAGGAGCCAGGTTCCAGTGGCAACTATAAATAGCGTCCAGTCGCCTGGGCTTTTGCCAGCCCATTCACTTTAGGCAGCTGGCATGAAAGTATTGGCCAGGAAGCAGATTTATTGGATCATTTAAAGAGATAAAAACTTCAGGGCTGCCTCGAGTAAACTGCAGGGCTCAAGTTTTTTTTCCTCTTCCCACACCATCACCTCTGTTATTCTCCGCCCCCAGTAGATAGCCAATCCGTGCCTTGTTTGCTCATCATGCAAACATGAGCTGGATAGGCTGCCTTCACAGCCAATCATCTGGCTGTAGTGATGGCAGGAAGTCCCTCCCCTCGCAGCCGCATGTCTGATACTCGGCAGGGAGAGGTGAGACCGGAGCCTAGAACTGTGTGACTGCCAGAAGGAGTGATTGTGTGTGTGGCTGCCAGAATGAGTGATTGTCTGTGTGGCTGCCAGAATGAGTGATTGTCTGTGTGGCTGCCAGAATGAGTGATTGTGTGGGTGGCTGCCAGAATGAGTGATTGTGTGTGTGGCTGGCAGAGTGATTGTGTGTGTGGCTGGCAGAGTGATTGTGTGTGTGGCTGGCTGGCAGAGTGATTGTGTGTGTGGCTGCCAGAGTGTGTGTGTGGCTGGCAGAGCGAGTGAGTGTATGGCTGGCAGAGCGATGGAGTGTATGGCTGGCAGAGCGAGGGAGTGTATGGCTGGCAGAGCAAGGGAGTGTATGGCTGGCAGAGCAAGGGAGTGTATGGCTGGCAGAGCAAGGGAGTGTATGGCTGGCAGAGCAAGGGAGTGTATGGCTGGCAGAGCAAGGGAGTGTATGGCTGGCAGAGCAAGGGAGTGTATGGCTGGCAGAGCAAGGGAGTATGGCTGGAGAGCAAGTGTGGTGTATGGCTGGCAGAGTGATTGTGTGTGTGGTGGCTGGCAGAGTGATTGTGTGTGTGGCTGGCTGCAGAGTGATTGTGTGTGGCTGGCAGAGTGTGTGTGTGGCTGGCAGAGCGAGTGAGTGTATGGCTGGCAGAACGAGTGTATGGCTGGCACAGCGAGGGAGTGTATGGCTGGCAGAGCAAGGGAGTGTATGGCTGGCAGAGCAAGGGAGTGTATGGCTGGCAGAGCGAGGGAGTGTATGGCTGGCAGAGTGATTGTGTGTGTGGGTGGCTGGCAGAGTGATTGTGTGTGTGGCTGGCTGGCAGAGTGATTGTGTGTGTGGCTGGCTGGCAGAGTGATTGTGTGTGTGGCTGCCAGAGTGTGTGTGTGGCTGGCAGAGCGAGTGAGTGTATGGCTGGCAGAGCGAGGGAGTGTATGGCTGGCAGAGCGAGGGAGTGTATGGCTGGCAGAGCGAGGGAGTGTATGGCTGGCAGAGCGAGGGAGCGTATGGCTGGCAGAGCGAGTGAGTGTGTGTGGCTGCCAGAGTGAGTGTGTGCTTAAGGCTAGGGTCAGACGAGCGCACTATTTGTGCCTGTACTGACGTGCCCTCTGGCTTCTGTTGCAGCATTGTGACGCTGTGACAGGGCCAGCCACACGCTGTTGCGCGCACATGAATTGCGCACGTGACAGCGTCCGTACTGTGGCCATCTTGCAAGCCTCGCTGTCGAAGGGCTAGGACGCATGCTTGATGGGTCTGCAAAGTGCATTTCTCCATAGGAGAATCGAGCCTTGCAGCGCTGAGTGCACTAAGGCTCCTATTACGATGTTCACGCCAACGGTAGCACTCACCTGCGTGTGCACTACCGTTTAGCTGCGGTATTTGCTGCATATTACAATCCAAACGCAAATGGGTTAAAAAACCCGTTTGCGTTTGGGACCTTGCGCTTTTCAGCGCAAGGTTACTGCACTTTGCGCTCCCTATACTTAACATGGGGAGCGCAAAGCGTTAATCAGCGCTGGTATTACAATGTCCCAGCGCTGATTAACGCCTGGCTCTGTTCATCGAAAAGTTAACCAGAGCCAGGACCTGGTGTTAACAGATTCCGCTGGTGCAGAATCCGTTAAACCCAGCTTAAAAAAGTAAAAAAATAAATCACATACCCTCTGTCCCGCGGAGAGGACTGTGGCTCCGGTCGCCTCCTCTGGGCCGGCGGGAGCAGGGAAGACAGGGGGAAAAAGTCCCACCTGTCACTCCCTGCGTATCACTACGCCGACCGGCCGGATCTCGCGACCGGCAGAGAGGAACCCGATGGAGTCCTATGGACTCCAGCGAGTGGATGCTCCCGGCTGCGCTCAGCACTGTCGCGAGCATCCCTCCTGCTTTTTACGGGTGCTACAATGCAGGCAGCATTTTTTTGCACCTGCATTGTAATCCCCCCTTAAACCGGGGGCGATAGGGGGAATACCGCTGGTGCAGTTTTTTCGCCCTGCCGCCCCCGGTTTAGCACAGGGATCGTAATAGGGCCCTAACTGTGCTCAGCGAGCAGCCAGACGGGCGTCAGAGTAGAAGGATTGTCCACTCACACGGCAGACATTCCTTCTGCTCTTAAAAATGCTTGTCTGACCCCGGCCTAAGTCGTCTGTGCTCTCCTCCTCCCTGCTAGTCCTTGCAAGTGGTTCTGGAGACAAGCAGGGAGGTGAGCAGAGTTTAGCGCACACATGTCATACATTACAACAGACACACAAGAATTTTTTTTAGCCCCAGCAACTTCAAGTGTTAAATCTTCAGTTTTAAAGGGACATGCATCCCTTAAATTACCTAGAGAGAAAGCTGTCTCATTAATAGCATTGTACCTGAATCAGTCATGTATCTTAGCCTAGGCCGGCACTTTTAGGGGGCAGCGCCAAGGCAAAAAAAAAAAATCCCCTTTGCACTAAAAAATGCTGTGCTGGCTGTCGCCTGCGCTGAGTGTGACCTGCAGCCGCCGGTTTGTTTACCCCGGTGGCCGCGATATCCTTAGGTACTGCCAGCACTGCCCCTACTCAATGCAGAGTGCGTGCGTGCATGCCTCCACCAGCGGCACGGCACGTTGCATTGGCGCCGCCCATTGAATCACGTGACGTGGTCATGTGACGTACTAGTGAGCGGCTTCGGTGCGTCAGCAGGAGCCTGGTTGCAGTAGCATCAGGGACAGGGGGCCTCCTGTCCCTCCCACACATTGCCAGCGGCCAGCCTGCAAGGACCCCCGGAGAAGGTGATAGAGAAGAGTCGAGACTGGGCCAGCGATATCAATTTGGAGGTGATGCTGCCGGTGGCGTGAGTGATAAGTAACCCACTGTTAAATTGGGGGGGGGGGAACGAGCAGGCAGGCAGTCCCCTCACTATAATCCCCCACAGAGTCACAGGCATGGATTCAGCCAGGGGATTGAGCCCCCCCCCCACAACCTCCCCTCCCCTGAGAAAGCGCCGGTCTGTTCTGCGGTTGCATGCCTTGCTCAAGCCTTCTCCCGCAGTGGGGAGGCTCCGAGCACATGACATGGCAAAGTCTTGCAGGGTGCCATAAGGATGTGTGAGGACACCTGCATCCGGATTGGACGGCCTGATCATGTGACCGGAGCCAGCCTGCACGGAGAAGCTGGACAGCTGCAGCCAGGGAGAGGATGTAATCCTCAGCCTGCAGACAGAGTCTGCTAGTAAGTAAAAGGGGTTCTGTCTGCCTCTCCTTGTGTACTCATCTATCCCACTCTGTGTATATTCAGCTATCCCTCTGTGTGTGTGTGTGAAAAACTGTGACTTTGTGTGTGACACTAAGACACTGTGTGTGTGAGAGAGACTGTATGTGACACTGACTGTATGTCACATATTTGATACAGTCCTAACCTCAACATCTGAGGAAAGGGATTTAGGGGTTATTATTTCAGAGGATCTAAGGGTAAGTAGTCAATGTAATAGAGCAGCAGGAAATGCTAGTAGAATGCTTGGTTGTGTAGGGAGAGGTATTAGCAGTAGGAAAAGGGAAGTGCTCATGCCACTGTACAGAGCACTGGTGAGACCTCACTTGGAGTACTGTGTGCAGTACTGGAGACCGTATCTCCAGAAGGATATAGACATCTTAGAGAGAGTTCAGAGAAGGGCTACTAAAATGGTGTACGGCTTGGAGGAGAAAAGTTACCAGGAAAGGCTTAGTGATCTTAACATGTACAGCTTGGAAAAAAGACGAGACAGAGGAGATATGATAGAAACATTTAAATACGTAAAGGGAATCCACAAGGTAGAGGAAGGGAGTATATTTAAACGGAAACAAAGTAACAAAACAAGAGGACATAGTCTTAGATTAGATGGGCAAAGGTTTAAAAGTAACATCAGGAAGCATTATTTTACTGAGAGGGTGGTGGATACATGGAACAGCCTTCCAGTTGAAGTGGTAGAGGCCAAAACAGTAATTGAATTTAAGCAAGCATGGGATAGGCATAAGGCAAAAGATAAATCCAGGTTAAGTATCCATGTAATTGGGCAGACTAGATGGGCCGAAAGGTTCTTATCTGCCGACATTTTTCTATGTTTCTATGTGTGTGTAGTGGGTGTGTGACTGTATGTGGATGTGTGTGTCTGTATGTGGATGTCTCTGTCTCTGTAGGTGGATGTCTGTCGGTGTGTGACTGTAGATGATAGATTCCTGTTACATAACCCTGACAATGAAGGAATCGGTGTATGATCTCTGTGTATACATAACTAATGGGCTTGTCTTGTGGCTTGTACCATGGAACCTTAACCCCTCATTTTACAAACCCACCGAACAAGCGCCGCAACACACAGAATAGCCACCCAACGCACCCACAAGCCGTCGACGACCTGCCGAACAGACCACCCAACGTAGCCAACGTCCCGCTGAATGCTGCGGAGAAAAGCTGACAAGTCACAAGACGGGTAAAAAAAAAAACAAAAACACTTTTAAAAGCTGTTTGCAAAAACACCTACTGCACGATAATGTCTGAAAATGATATATGAGGTCCTATGAATAGTACTAAAAAGGTCTGCTACAGAAAAAAATAAATGCTATAGGGGGAAATGAAATCAGATTTTTTTTGCAGAAAAATGCCTAGAAAATAGACTCTTTGCTGCAGAATATTATAATAAATGGTTTATTAGATTTTGAATAAAACCGGGAATATTATTAACATTGAAACCTATGGGATTCACCTGATTAAACCTGCCGAATGAAACCAATGAACATCAGGGCATTTGACTGACATTTCTCTGCTGTTCAATGTGAATAGATTAACCATTGCTTCTCTATGGGAGATTTCACTCCTGCCGAACAGACACCGTATTTCACTGCCGCTGAACAGGCACCGCATTTCACTGCCGCCGAACAGGCACCGTATTTCACTGCCGCCGAACAGCACCATATTTCACTGGCAATGCGCCAATATTTAGCAAATTACTAGCCTTTTGAATAGCCGAATGGTAACGAAATTGCACCGTACATGGAAATTCTCTGTTCGGTGCAATTTCGGGGCCAGATCAGCTCTCTGAATAATCCGAAAAGTGTCAAGGAACAGCTTAGCCTATACTGCACTGCTCATTTTCCAGCTGTGATACAAGCATACAGAAAATGATTATTCATCCTCATTATTAATTTTTGGTGTATGATATCCTAATAATTATAATACTTTTTATGTGATCATTGTACAATAGGACTCTTATCACTCTGAGGCAGACTGTACATGCCGAGAGCTCACTGATCTCAGCACGTAAAGGCTGTCTGAGAGCTATAGGACTCCTACAACTCTAAAGCAGCCGCTGCATGCTGGGATTAGTAAAATCCCAGCATGCAGTGACATTTTACTGAATGCTATAACAGGAAGAGGTGTGTCAAATGGAAATTAGGGGGTGCACGTGTTTAGTCAGGCCTAGGGCAGCAGAAAACCTAAATACACCACTGACCTGTATGAGACAACGTCTGATTTTTAAATAAATAAAAGCCATAAATTAGGTATAATTGGCGCCTTATGTGTCCGGCAGGCTAAGTATAAGTAATTTATAGCTATTATTTTATTCTCCATTTTATACTCTGAACAGAAACCTCTAGGTTTCCCTGTAACACATGCCGGCTGATCCAGAGGATAAAATGACTTGTGTACTAAAATATATATATATATATATATATATATATATCCACACAGTCTTTAAAAGCACAGCACTCCTTCTCTTATGTAGCCGTGCAAACTGTAATAGCAGTGAGGGAAAGGCAGAGACTGGAGACTCGCTTATTACGAGAAGAAAAAAAACTGGCTCCTAACTTTTTTAGCTGGCTCCTAGATTCAAAGCAAATTTGTCAAGCCCTGATCAAATTAATTGGTAAAACAAAGTGCCCTACCCGGGCTGTAACGCACCGACTAAGAATGGATACTACCAGCCAGCCATGGTGTAGGCTAAAACACTTGATGCACATTTCTCCGCTCTAATACACGGTTTCTTCAGGAGTTGGGGTATGAATGACCAGAATGTGTCTCTTATCCCATAAGGCGTTGCAGAAAATTGGGTCCAGGGACCATTAGGCAAAGATTACTTGCCTCCTGGAGAATCATTACAGCAAAGCTTTACTAGGTGCATGCACATCATTGCTCTCCCTTTACACATGTGTATGGCTCATAGCATGTTCGCGCAGTAGGACGATAGTACCCACTGTCACCTCATTGGTACACTGGCCTGCACTGAGCATCTGATACTGATCATGGTACCCTCACGCTCGGTACCCTCCGTCTGGACACGCCTTTCCACTGTATACAGGAGATATTTCTACACCCAGACGACACGTACTGTGGAGTTGTTGTTTATACAAAATCCAAATGGAGAATGGTTTATTTTCACTTTAGACACACAAAGGTAAAACACAGTTGAGACTCAACCCTCTCCCTTAAAGAACACATTACAGATTAGATCAAGAGTCTCCATTCAGAGAACAATAGTAAGAGCCATCCAACACAATGGAGTGTTTACACATGCGTCTTATCTAAACAGTGCTAGGACTAGAGGGAAACCAAGGCTTCTTCTTCAGTACATCTACAATTTACAGAGAGGGGGGTAGCCACAGAGGAGTACAATATAAAGACAGAGGACAGCTAATACAGAGATGTAAACTATAGAGAGAGAAGGTACACAGAAACAATACTCTACAATAACACATAAGGGAATATTAATATAACACAGACATCAGGTAATAGGGCACACAGAACAAACACTCTACCTTATATAGAGAGACAATAAACTGCAAAGAAAATAAATGCAAATAAACTTTGGAGTGGCGGTTTTCGTCACAGTGTCCCCATATCTCCTTGACAACCGCATCTCCCTAATCGGGATTTGAATGTTGGCTCTGAGTCCTTTGGCTCTCTCTTCTGATCTCATAATAAGGAGATCATTGTTTGCAGGATAGCCCTATTTAACAACTAAGGATGCACTGATACCGGTATCGGTGCCGATACTGCTGTTTTGACGAGTACTCGTACTCCTGAAAAATCGCCCAATACTTTTTATGGTACTGTAACGGTTGGCCTCCGCTTGGGCCATCGTGGTGGCTTGGAACATGAAGTGAAGCCCTTAAGGCAAATGAGCTACTGACTGGACACTGAACAGATAAAAACAGAGTTGTTTCTCCAAAACCAAGGAGCACAAAAGCAAAAGCAGGACTGAATTGACACTAAGCTTTGAAGGTTTCAAGACCGACAAACAACTTAGGACATGCTCAGAAACACAAACAATGTATGACAGTATATGAATTATGCAGGCTGCAGGGAAGTCAACAAATTGACAGACTAGGCGATACAGGAACTGAACCGAACTCCACGTCAGGACTATGCAGGAAACAGCGAGACAAAGGGACAAGAGTATCATGGCAAACAGACAGACTATACTAAAAAGGCCCTTATAAGCGGCCTCTGAATATATACTAAACTAAGACACGGTACATGAAACATGAAACATTCAAGAATGGTCATACAGGCACAGGTTGGCAACAGATCAGCATACAGAGTACCAGGAGTGGGCAGAAGGGATCGTCAGGAAACACAGTCTAGGTCAAAACCAGAATACAATGAGACAGAAATGCTTTGCAGCAACTCAGGGAACATGAACTAGACAGAACCACCACATATCGTCAATAAGGCTCTGTGCTGCTGGGATCTAAATAGGGAGTGGGCTGTGTGATTGGGCCATGTGACCCCAGACCAGGAGATCACATCAGAAACCCAGATCAGCCCCAGACAGCACAGCCAAACACCACAGGGGAAAACCGACATGAAGGCCCTTCAACACCAGGGGGCAGGGTCGAGACATAACAGATACTTTCTGATCCAGCGGGACGTCAAACGCGGCCTCCGGCGCTCATTCCGTGCTTGTTCATCGCACAAGTCAGCGCATCACCGCAGCAATCCCCTGAGGGAATGACAGTGCTGCCATCGACAGATTACGCAAGACTGGCTCGCTAGTCTCAAAGGAGTAGCACGTTTCATGAGAAGCAGGTGCGTATGCACGGTCTGTCTCGTCCCCCCAAACTAAAAAAAATAAATTGCTGGGGAAACAAATTAATTTGAGTGCCGGGACAGGCCTCCGAACTTTATTGTTTATCTGCCCCCCCCCCCAAACGAAAGGAAATAAATTGATGGGGAAAAAACGGAGTGCTGGGACAGCAGTACTCTGAAGTTTATGTTCAGTCTGTCTGTCCCCTCTCCCTCCCACCCCCCTAAAAAAAAAGAAAATAAATTGATAGGGGAAAAAAAACAAGTGCTGGGTCAGGTAATATGTCACTGCTGCACATGAACAAACTGCATCTGTCTGTATTATCTAAAAATCAATGCATGATTTAAGAATAGATTTTTAAATCCAATCTTTTCTGAGTAATAGATGGGCAGATGAAATGAGCATATAATTATAATAAAAAAAGTTACATAAATAATTTGCCATTTGTAAAAAAAAATCATGTATCAGGGGTGTGGGAATTGTATTGCCCGATGCCCGGGACATGAAGATCCGGGCACCAGGCACGTTGTTTTTTTGGAGATGCAGGCTAATTCCAGAGATGCCCCGACACCGGAAGCCAGCATTGAGCTGGCTTGCCAGCATCCAAGGGGCTGGGACGGCTGTCTGAACGCTCTAACGGCATTCGGACAGGCCCCAGCAGCTTACTGCTTTCAGTTATCGTCCAATGAGCGCCGCCGGGAAAGTCTCCAAGCGGCCGCTCGTGGGAAGCCCCAAGGCGCGATCTCGCGAGATCTCGGCATTCGTGAGATCGCGCCGGGAGCAATCTCGCGAGATCGCGCCTGGGGGCTTCCCATCAAGCGGCCGCTGGGAGACCGTCCTGGCGGCGCTCGGACGGTAACTGAACGCGGTAAGCTGCAGGAGCCTGTCCGAATGCCGATAGAGCGTTCGGACAGCACCCCATGTCTGGTCTGAGGTCTGAAACAAGCCTGTGTGTCTGTATATACACACAGGCATGTTTCAAACCAGACATGGGGCGCTGTCCAAATGCTCTATCGGCATTCGGACAGTATATACACGCACACAGCTGCCCTCAGGGTGTATGTGTGTGTGTATAATATATATATATATATATATATATATATATATATATATAGAAACCTGGAATCCCCGCACTCCAAGTGTAGATTCATATAGGTGCTCCGGTGCTGGAATCAAGCCGATGCATAAATAGAAGGTCATGAGAGAGACCGCAACACGGAGTCTTGAGTCAAAAACGATTTATAGCAGTAGAAATACTTCAACGTTTCAGTCCAACATGGACTTTCTTCAGGAATACAAAAAACACCCACAGAGATACATTTTATAATGAAATGAAACCATATACACACCTGTGAATACTGATGAACAACGCCGCTCCGCGCTCGCCGCCGGAAACCGGAAGTCCAGTGCCCGGCGGTCAGAGAACCGTAACCATGGCAACAGGACGCCGGCACCGGACGCGAACGCCGAGCAGCGTAAGACCAGCGCGATATAATGAACTGATAAACAACCTTCTAAACCAAACCATCACAGCAACAAAAATTAAGAGAAAGAAAGAAACAAAATAAAATAAGCAATAATAAACATAATAGAAGAACAATGGAGACAAACAAAATTAATTGTGAACATGCAGCTATGAAATAGATGCACATAGAACGAAAAATACATAAAAAATACATAAAAAAACACCAAATATTTATTACAAGAGGCTAGCTATACAGCTAAACATAATGTACTAATATTAAAAGAAACCAAAACTACATGCATATATAGCCAGCAGCAAAACTTCAACCTAGCCTGAAACTAAACAATCTACTCAAATTAAATGCTACTGTATATCCGCAATAAGATAACTTGTAAGCAATATTGTAAATAATGAGATCACTAGGACCCCTAAAGAACCGCTGTTATGAGCAAAACTGCAGCAAACTACGACGACAGTGAGCCGATAAAAAATGTCTACCTGGCTGGAAGGAAAGAACCAAAGGAGTTAAACTCGTTCAGTCCTTTCGGGGACAACGTCTCGAGCGTAAATATCCAAAAAGCCTCCCTGCGCAAAAGCTCACCCGCCCTATCCCCCCCACGTGTGGACGCTGGAACATGATCAATGAGTCTCACTCGCATGGTAGAGAGTGCATGACCGTACTCTCTAAAGTGTCTTGCCACTGGCTGTGGACTCTCCTTACCACTCAGAGCTGCCCTAATAGAGGAACGATGGTTAGCCAGACGGGTCCTCAGGTCCGTGATGGTTTTCCCCACATAGGCCAACCCACAAGGGCACGTTAGTAAATAGACAATGAATGTGGTCGTACATGTTAAATGATGCCTGATCTTAAATATGCGTCCTGTGTGTGGGTGTTGAAAGGACTTACAAGGATTAACAAAGTTGCACGTGGTGCAGCCCAGACAGCGGTAGCACCCTGGGTTAGCCCCTAGTGTGCCCAAATTGCGTGTATACTGATCTGTATGGACCAACAGATCCCTCAGGTTCTTGTTCCGTTTGTAACACATGATAGGTGGTTGTAGAAATTTACCATCCAAACCAGTATCCCCCTGCAGCATCCGCCAATTACGGCGTATGCAACAGTTAATCCGCCTCGACTGTGTGTTATACTTCTGTGGGAACAAGAATCTGGGGGATTGAATGTCCCCACATGCTGGTTCACTCATCTCATATTTCACCCGTGCTTTAACCAAAGCTGCATCAAGGATACAGCCTGGGTAACCACGTTCGAGAAAACGGAGTCTCATCTGATCAATCTGTGTCTCACGTGTTTCTGCGTTGGAATTACTCCGAAGCACTCTTAAAAATTGAGAAATAGGTAGGGACTCCTTTAGTTTAGACGGATGAAAACTTTGGTTATGCAGAATGGTATTGCGATCCGTAGGTTTGCGAAACAACGAGAAATCTATTCTGTCACCTGTTCTAAAGATATTAAGATCCAAGAACTCAATCCGCTGTGAATCACAGTGATGTGTAAACCGTACAGTGGAAGGTAAACCATTCAAAAATGCCATTTTACGTTCCAATTGGACTCTATCCCCATCCCAGATAATAAGGATATCGTCGATAAACCTATAGTAGGCCTTCAACCCGTCGGAAAAAAGCGGTACAATATGTTTG